>SSNS01000081.1:1183646-1311754 GCA_006937985.1 Aphyosemion australe | reverse complement strand
GACTCATTTAAACTAACATAGTCCTCTTGCTGCAGCCAGGATTCTGTGAGACAAAACAGAGAAATCTGATTATCACAAATCAAATCATTAACTAATAAAGTCTTTGAAGAGATAGATCTAATGTTCAATAAACCACATTTAATTGTTCTAGTTTTCTGTTCAGTAGAGTTTGTTTTTATTTTTATGAGATTATCATGATTTGCTCTATTAAGCCTGATCTTTAATCTGTTTGATTCTGGCCGTGGGCAGGACACTGTCTGGATGGGGGAGTGGGTGGGTAACAGTACAGAAGCTGCAGAGGGGAGGGTTAAACTACCACTCTGCTTCCTGGTCTGGACCCTGGGTTGTCAGGGAGGACTAATAAAATTGGCCATATTCCTAGAAAGAAGAGCTGCACCATCCAAAGTGGGATGGATGCCGTCTCTTCGGATCAGACCAGGTTTTCCCCAAAAAGTTTTCCAATTATCAATGTAGCCCACGTTGTTTTCGGGACACCACCTAGACAACCAGCGGTTGAAGGACAGCATGCGGCTAAACATGTCGTCACTGGTCCGGTCAGGCAGGGGGCCAGAGAAAATTACGGAGTCCGACATTGTTTTGGCAAACTTACACACCGAAGCAACATTAATTTTAGTGACCTCCGATTGGCGTAACCGGGTGTCATTACCGCCAGCGTGAATAACAATCTTACTGTATTTACGCTTATCCTTAGCCAGCAGTTTCAGGTAGGATTTAATGTCGCCCGCTCTGGCCCCTGGCAAACATTTGACTATGGTTGCTGGAGTCTCTAATGCCACGTTTCTGACTATGGAGCTACCTATAACCAGAGTCGGCTTCTCAGTGGGTGCGTCACCGAGTGGGGAAAATCTGTTTGAAACGTGGACGGGTTGGTGGTGTCCCACGGGCTGGGTTCTATGCTTCTTACGTACAGTCACCCAGCCGGCCTGAGGTCCCGGCTGCTCGGGTTCTACTGGAGGACCGCTACGGGGTGGTTCTGATCTAGTTAGCCCCGCGCTAGCTAAGTAGCTACGGCTATCTACAGGTTTTTCAACAGCGCGGAGCCGGGCCTCCAATTCCGACACCCTCGCCTCCAAAGCTACAAAAATGCTACATTTATTACACGTACCATTATCACTAAAGGAGGCAGAGGAGTAACTAAACATCTGACACACAGAGCAAGAGATAGGAGACGGAGAGGGAGAGACAGAAGTAGCCATAGCCGCGCCGAGGCTAAGCTAACTAGGCAAACAACCTTTCACACCAAATAAAACTGCGTGCGAACTCAAAGGGTTCCCTAAACGCTAGGTGCAACAGGAAATGTGTGTTTTCGCGTGCTTATGTACTACAAGAACTCAAAAATGTCTCAGTACAGAGAAATCAAACCAATTTTAGCAAGCCACAAACACCGAACAGCTACACTGAGTGCAAACACTGAAACAGGAAGTGACGTAATGCCTTACCGCAGGTTCAGCCAATCAGCGAAACACCAAACACCAGCCAAACACCACTAGTGCTACCTGTTATTATTATTATTATTATTATTATTATTTTAAAGACAATGCCATTATAAAAATGTACTTAAAATAGTATAGTAATTTTAGGTCTGTCCTATTTTTGCCAGCGATAAACATGCATATTTTTTTTTCCTGTTTTGAATTGAAATACAATTTAAAAGCATTTTTTTAAGAAGTTTTCAAGATTAGAAATTACAGAAATAATGTCAATGACTATTGTTTGAATCTCTGTCTCATTATTTTTAATTTAAAAAAATTGCTTTTGGGGCAAATTTTCTTGAACGATTAAAATCAAGATTATTTAATTACAAAGCCTCTAATTAATTAGATACATTTTTTAATCGAGTCCCACCCCTAATTTTAATATACTCGTCTGAAAATGCAACCAGAGATGAATCTCAACAGAAAAATGACTTTATGTCTCAACAGAAAAAATAATTTATGTCGTGTTGTTCAATAAGTATTTGAAACATTACGCATGAAGGACATTCTATATTAATTAACTATGTTACTCTCGTTCAAATGCTACATACGTTAACGCTAGGATCGTTTTCACAGTCTTTAGCTAAAAATGCATTCAAGTTGACCTTCCTTAGGTACAGTGCTTGAAGTGCCGGTACTACAAAATGGGAGGGGGGGATTGGCATTGCAAAATGACTTCATCTTTAGTGCCATTTAGGCTTAAAACATAGTAGGAGAACATTAAATGAACAGCCTTGTTCAACAATGGAAGAAGCCTTTTGCAGATGCACACATCTCCTTTTTCTGGATGCAAAGTCATCAATGGGGATATATTATGCTGTGCTGCTTTAGAGTTAAGTTGAGCTGAGTTTATGATAGCCAGGTCATTCACAGGGATGGACTGGCCATGTGGCATACCAGGCATTTCCCGGTGGGCCGTGGTCCAGTCCGAACACCCTAGGACTCCACTTCCCAGCATCCCTATCACCAGCGCTTCCAATTCATGCCATCACTCTGAGCCTATATACAGAAGTGCCTCCCCTTGATTCCTCACTCAGTCCTGTCAGGTATGGTTGAGGCTGAGCTGGCTTACAGTAAGTGGGAGATCGGTTGTGGTGTGTTTGTATGACCCAAGTGCGGAGTAACTGAGGCTGGGTTGGACTGATCATGCGGTTTAATATAGGAACAGCAGCACGGGTCTCCATGCTTGGTTCACACATACACGCCACAACCAAACTCCCGCTTAAGCCAGCTCAGCCTCAACCATATCCGACAGGATGACCGAGTCTTCGCTTGACCCAGTGGAGTTTGCAAGCCTGTGGGCCAAGGTCACCCAGTTATGGGCGACTGTGGACCGCCAAGCTACCAAGCTCGAATCGCTAACCAAGATGGTCCTTCAGATGTTTGTCACGCTCCAGCACCAAGCCCAAGCCACCAGCGACAGGGAGGAACCCTGGATCAGACTCCTGGTGAAATGGGATGGTGCCCGTGGCTCCCCGCAGGGCATGCTAGCCACACTGGTGATGACGTTTGAGTGCCAGCAGGCTCATTACTCCATGTCCTGTTCACAAGTTGCGCTACTGACGTCCCTGCTGACCAGACGGGTCCAGGAGTGGGCGGCTGCCTTGTATAACCAGAAATCTCCAATTTGTAACAGCTATGATGCCTTTGTTAAAGAGATGAAGAAGATGTTTGTGCACCCCAGCAGTGAGGTTGCTGATGAGACCCAGCTCCTTCAACTCCGCCAGGGTTCTCAGACAGTGGCCCAGTACACCTCTCGATTCCGGACCACCGCGGCCAAACTGACTTGGGGTGATGCCGCCCTGAAAGCCTCTCAAGGCTTGCTGCATAATGTCACTGTCGTAAAATCAAATCTCTCTTGCGCATAAGAGGCATGTTTACATTACTAATGTCGTTGAAAACAACAAAAACAAACTTTTTCCACCTGAATAAATCGTTTTATCAGGACTATATAACAACTTTATGCCCGACCAAACACAATAACCCTGGTGAAATAATTTATTACTTACCTATTCATTAGCAGCACGGCTAGGTCAGAGTCCGCAGTACATGCCGTTCTTTCTAAAAGAGCTCTCCAGCAAGGAAAAGATGGCCCAATATTAACTCTGATCTTTGCTCTTGCTCTATCACGTTCTCTTTTTCTTTTCCTAGATTACTCTGATAAGGAATTTCTAGCTTTCTTTGGTGGATCTGCCATTGCTCAAGTCTTCAAACCGCAGGTATATGTTATTCTACTATGGCAAGCCAAAGGGATCAAAAAAGTGTGCATTCTAAACTCGCATTTAGAATGCGCTATATTAGAACGCGCATTTTTTTGACCCCTTTGGCTTGCCATATGATGCCGCAATGCAAAACACGCAGTCAGTACTTCTGGCGGCAGACCACAGGTCAAAAACTGTATAGTACAGTAAACACACGTGGGACCCCCTAACACTATCACAGCTCCGAAAATAAACATAATAGATGATAGTATGCTGCCAAAACGTTACAGAAAACATTATTTTAAGATGTAAAAGTTGTGGAATGTGTCTTTTAAAGACTGTTTAATCCATCTTGTTTGAAAAAGAATACCAGGTGAAGTGTGAGACAAACACTGTTTTAAAAAATGACTTGTAATGCAGTGAAGACAAAATTATATCCATACAATTTGAAATGTGAGGGGAATTTAAATAGTAATGGCAAATATTCTAAAATATATATATGTGGCAATTTAACCTTGATTCCCAGTCACTGCAAAATCAAAGTTCAACATCCTTGTCGGCAGGGGCGGATTTAGGATTGAAAAAGATCCGGGGCTTAGCCCAGATGAGTGATCGTCTTTTTTTAATAAAACATTTCAACTTTCACATTTTGACCATGTTAATGCAGACAAAAATCACTATATAACACTTATAAACTTGTATGATATAATAAATGTTTTGTTAGCTTCTATACAGTGCTGTGAAAACACACCCTCTTGGACATTACATTAAGATGTGTGCCATGTTTATACAGTAATCCTCACATTTGTTCATATCATTCCTTTAAAGAGAAGACAAAATTCACGGAATTAGAAAAATAACTAATTATAATTAGGCAAAAATAATTATAATGAGAAAGCTCTACTGTCATTGTTCAACAACAGAAACTGCTGCTGGCACAATGAAATTGCAAAGGCTCTGGTACTACTATTTACATAACATGAGTAAAGAAAAAGGAGAAATCATAGGATAAATAAACAACTTTACTGGTATGATTTAAATAAGATGCACAAACCTGAATCATCCCAGCTTTTGCTTTCAATCTTTTGTGGTAGTTTTAGTCCACAAAACAAAACAAACCTGCCTAACATCCATGTTTGAGTCTCCCCAAGCCTGTCTCTCAGGCTGTGTCCAAATCCAGGGGTTGCATACTCATGAGTACCCGTCCTCATTGGTCTCAGGAGAACGGGTTCTTCCGTGACCGCTTAGACCGGATGTTAACAGCTGTGAATGTGGGACAGTCTAGCCTTAAAAGTCCCGCCCCTACTCCTGTCACCTAGCAACTGCTTAAAGGAAATCCATTACAAAATATGGATCCACGATGCCGGATTATTCACGGTTAATTGTATAATTTATTTTATGATTTATGATTTACCAATTTTATGAACTGTAATTAAGAACAAGAATACAAAAACACATTACAGGCCTAATGAAAACGGGAAACGCCTAAAAATACGACCACTTCAGGCTTTTACTTTTTGTACAGTCAGATTTTAATAAACTAGTCGTACTGCTGCGTCTCCCGTTTCTGCAGAAATCATTCCCACAGTGCATCACGGGATTTATAGAGGTGAGGAGACCACAGGAGACTACAGGTGTTTCTCAATCTCAAGGAACCTCGCCTTGATGCCTTGAACACTCTTGGACCGTCTGAGTCGCGGCGCTGTGACGTCACTGGTCTTAAAATCCGACCTCATGAGCACGCAACCCCTGGATTTGGACACAGCCTCAGGCACAGCATGCAGCCTGCTGCGCTTCTTCTTCTGCAGAGACTCCAGCAGGCTGTATGCAGGCTACACAACGCAGCTGCGCCCCCTCTGGTGGACTTTGCTACTGCATATCATTTCTAAGCGATTTTTTAGGCCCAATCTCAATACTCGCACTTGCACCCTTGCGCCCTTCAATTGCGTGTTCCCGGCCAGGAGTGCGAGTGCGTAGGGTGTCCCGATTCTCAAGTGCGGAAGTTGACCACGCCCCTTTTGCACCATTTATCCGCACTTCACCCAAGTCCGCCGCGATGCGGACTTGGGTGAAGGGTATTGCCCACAATCCATTGCTGCGTGGTGTAGCGTGAGGGCTATTGCCACATATTTAAAGATGGATCAATAAAATGTAATAATTCATATAAATATGAATTATTAATCTTAATGATCTTTGAATGTTAATTTAACATTAATCTAGGTTCTTTTACCTGTAAGTAATCCACACACTTCAGAATAATTCAGAGTCAAGAAAATAGTTACAAAAATAAATTTAATACTATATTTCTCAATCAATGATGACACAGGACAATTACTATGAATGATGGTTATAAACAAGATACTGAGACAAGTAATGAGGTGATGTAATGCAAGCTAGATGGTGTTGCAAAATCAGCCATAAGTGTCTTAGATCCTATTATGTTTGGGTTAAATAAAATTTAGATGGTTTAATAAGTTATCAAATTAATAAAGACCATTTGACACCAGCGTGCAGGGCTGCTTCACCTTGTGTGCGGAAGTTCCCGGTGACTCAAGGGTCAGTAGAGGTCATGGCTGACGAGTGTCAGTGAGGAGGCCTCTGAGGTATGAAGAGCTGTAGCAGGCCCTGATACGAACCGATGGTCGTGGGTCACTTCCGGTGACTGCTCGTCTGGTGAAGTTGCTTTGGCTTAGAGGCAGNGGAGTTTTATTATTCTAATTGTTTATAAATTTGAGCGAATCAAATTTGGACACATTTAGAGTAGGCGTTACCAAGTTACCTCAGACACCAGTTTCATGAACACTTAAGGATGAATCAGCTTAATGTGGTGTGAATCTTATTAACTTAATGTGAGTGCAAATAAAATATTCAAACACAATACTATTATTTGTGAATGATTAATTGATGATGATTAGCATTACTTGAATGAATCCTAAATGTGTAATTAAAGATATGAAATACAGGAACAACATTCATTTTCTCCATCATTCATTATATTATATGATGATTCAAATTTCACATAATGATGATTCAAACAATATGAATTATACATTCAGGTTATATTTGTAAAAGTCTTTCACGAGTCAGGAAAGATGAACTTTATCGAGAAAGAGATAGGAAAGTCTTGCGTCCGAGATCTTGATGTGTGACGTCTCTGTGATAGTTGCAGGGAAATCGTAGACCTGTAGACCAAACTAAAGTACATGACTCTGGACAGATACCAGAGTGTCTGCAGCCTTGACGTCCTGTAAGTTAAAGTGTTACTGAAGTTCATTTAGGAGAAAAACCATGGATTGATGTCGCTACAGTGGGAATTCTGAGAAGAAGGTGGAGCAATGGGTCAAGTGCCTTTTCTGAAAATATGTATTTTCAAGTGAAAGAAGTTCATTTTAAGACAATTAATGTTATTTATTCATGCTCTGAATGTTTTAGACTAAGATATAAATGTGGACAGCAATTAAATTAAATTTAGTCAAATAATTGGTTGTTTGTTTTTTTGAAAGCTGTTAATAAAGATTTTTTAAAAAGCACAAACAGCGACCGGCATCCCAGCATGCGTTGCGGTCTATGACGTAATGCTCACTGTCCCAATTCGGCAATTATTTGCACACTTGTGTACTACGCACTCGAAGCCTTACTGCGCACTTCCTCTAAGCGCACTTCACAGAAGGATGTAGGGAGCAGTGTGAGTATTGAAATTGGGCCTTACACTTCAGAAGTCAAAATTAGATTCGGGGCTTTTCAGAAAACATCCGGGGCTTGAGCCCAAGTAGCCACCCTCTAACCCCGCCCTGTCGGTAAGAGGGAACTCAGTGGTGATTCATTGTCTAGGCCAGGGGTAGGAAATCCTGGTCCTCAAGTGCCGCCATCCAGCATGTTTTCATTGCAACACTCCTGATTCAGTGGTTGAATCACCTGTTCAGCAAGTCATCAAGCTCTGCAGAAGCCTGTTAATCACCTGCTAATTAAAATCAGGTGTGTTGGAACTGGGAAACAGCTAAAACATACAGGATAGTGGCACTCGAGGACCAGGATTGCCTACCCCTGGTCTAGGCCTTGGTCAGCTCTTGGCCGGAAAACTCCTCTGAAAATTAGAGGATAGTAAAATATGACAAATCAATCAAATTTTTTTTAGTATTATAGTACTCAGAGTTGCTGTACCTCACATTACGTGTATCTGTGCAAACAAAGCCCTGCTTAAGAGAAATATCCCTTAGAAATGATTAAGAATTTAGTCAGCAATTGAAACAAGAATAAAACAAAATGCAACATAACTATTGAAAGAACATTCTTACCTTACATTAAAAAATGGTAGTCAGTAGTTGTCTTTTTCAATCAACTATGATGATTTCTGGCTCCTCTCCATTCAGGGCAGAAAGAAAATGGTTCCTTGAGCACTTCATGGCTTTCTCAGGTACACAGGGTCACCTACCCAGTTCAGCAGGGTCTACTCTTACTTAACTTACTTAAAATGAGTTTATGGACATCAACCAAAATAAAATAAGAATATCTAACAAAATTCAGATGTTTAAGTTATACGTGGAACCCTGATCTAAAATACATGAACTCAAATCTGCAGAGTTGGTAATTAAGTTTGTCACTTTTGAGTAACGTGAACTTCATAGAAGTCAGTTATTGCAACTTTTTCAAAAACGGAAAAGGGAAAAAAAAGGGAAAAAACTGAAAAGTAGAAGAACTTATGTCATCATCCTTTATTTTATAACTAATGCAGATAGTTTTTTTTATTGTAACTGAATCATGACAACATTTAAATAAAAATAGCTGATTGCGTGTTAGGATATGTGTGCAACTTTATTTATAGCCCCTGTATCTTCAGGGTAGATTTTCAGAATAAAAGCACATATTTGAGGAGAAGAAATTTTAAAGTAAGCTAAATCAAATAAAAACCCACATAAGGTCGTAGTATAAATACTACCAAATCTAAGATATTTTAAACATAAAGTGGCTCAAAAAACCTAATGTTACTTTTCCTTACCTCATTTAGTTGAAAACAGATTTTACATTCACACAAGCTTCTGTTTGGTGATTATTTTTTATTTGAAAGCAGATGGAAATAATCAAAATGAAAGAAACTGGTTTCTTTTAAAACAAACTTTCATTAAGAACCATGAAAATTTAAATTGCACTAACACAAAACTATTTTATACCAAACACAGTTCATTTAAATACAATAATAGTTTCTAAAGCCAGTTTTCTGGGTGCTGATTATAATTATGTCCATCATGTTGGAGATGATGAAAATGTGAGTGCCCCCAATCACAGGTTCTTCTCTACCGGGGCAACCTCCAAGAGGACCTGCAGGAAAACAGTCAGTTTGCTCAAAAGTCCGGGGCAGAGCTTGTAATGGATGAAGGGAACGTAGACTACAGCTCCACTCAGGATGAATAAAGTCACATAAAGATACTCGATCTGAGGGTCGTCTATGATCGGTGCCAGCACCAGAAATACGGCCACAATCAGGACCAGAATAGGGAGGATTATGGGAACCTGTGGGGACACAAGAGACAGGTGTGACGAAGATCTGTTGTGGAGGTTTAACGAGATCTTTATAAAAACTGGTGTGATACTGACGCTGTACGGTCTGGGGAGATCCGGCTTCTTGATTTTCAGATAAATCAGTCCAGACAGAGTGATGCCGTAGAAAATCCAAGCTGTGAAACTGTCATCAACAAAAACGATAGTCAAACACAAAGCTGTTGAGTTTCATTAACCGTAAAATAACACTGAGGTCAAATCCACCTGAAGAAGTTGACGATGCTCTGAAAGTCTCCAGGAATCAGCACCACCAGGGAGATCAACGTGGTGAAGATGAGAGCTGGAGATGGAGTCAGGCGGTGGACGTGAGCCATGGACAGAATATCTGGCTGCAAAACAAACACATGAGAATAAGGTAAATGGCCTGTATTTGCATAGCGCCTTCTTGGGGTTCTACAACCTCCCAAGGCGCTTCACAACACAATCAGTCATCCACCCATTCACATGCTGGTGGAGATGAGCTACATCCTCTGCCCTGGGGCGCACTGATGGAGGCGAGGCTGCCGAGCACTGGCGCCACCAGTCCCTCCGACCACCACATGCAGGCAAGGCGGGTTAAGTGTCTTGCCCAAGGACACAACGACAGCGACAGACTGAGGGGGGCAAACCTGCGACCTTCCGATTGCAAGGCGACCACTTAACTCCTCGGCCACCATCGCCCTAAAATAATAATAAAAGAGATGATTACCATGTGGCCTTCTCTGGCTGCTACAAAACACACCCGACCCCCGCTGAAGAACGTCCCGTTTAAAGATCCAAAAGCAGAAAGAGCTGCAGCCACAGACATGATCCACCCCCAGCTGCCCAGCACTTTATTCCTGTTTGAGAAGCATCCATAATAAACACAAAAACAGCATCTCCATACTGATGATTAAAAACTGAAAAGATTCATTTATCCAGGTGATCAGTTTCTTCATGGCTTCCTACCCCCAGGTAACAGCGACAGCGTTGGAGGTCATCAGTTCTATTGGCGTCATCACAGTCAGGTAGCTCACGTTCACCAGCAGATACAAACCAGTCACCAGAGAGATGGCTATCACCAGCGCTCTGGGGAGATTTACCTAAAACAAAATAATCCCACATGTGAAGAAAAGATAACAGTTAATGTTCTCACCTAGTTTCCTGACTTCTAAAGCTGTTCAGTTAAAAAAGAAAAATGTGACATTTGATGAATGTTGGTGACCAACGGGAAGCAATTTTGTTATATTTGAATAAAATTGAACCAAAACAACAGATGATTAAAGCTATTGCACACATTTTCCACTTTGATTAATGAAGCAACCAAATCCTTATTGTTACCATTATAGGTGAATAAATCTATGAGCCTATCTTAATTGTAGCCATCATTTTGGATACATTTTTCATTCATAAATGTAGCTACCTTAGTCCCCCCTAAACCAGCTGTAAAACTCCATAATTTTCTATTATACTCAAGTGTAATTTTGCTTTTGTTTTTGTTTGAATTTTTGTCCAGTTGTTTGTCAAATTTTATTTACTGGCAAACTTTAATTGATTAATGGTTGCATTATGCATCTGGAATGGTTCTGTTTATATTTTTGTTTGTAAATTTAGCTGAATTTAATAAAGTTATTAAAATAAACCCACCATTAGCACTTCAAGTAGAGCCGTAGCTCCCCCTTGTGACATCTAAAGGAAATTACTAGTGCTGGGCATTGTGACCAATTTCCTAAATCAGTTCAATTTTGACTCATTAGGCTCTGAATTGATTAATTTGATTCAATTCATCTCAGTTCAGTCTGGTCTTCATTGTTCATTGTTGCTACTGTATATTTCTCTTGATATGATCATTTAGCGTCTTTGTACGTTCTTTTCATTTAGTGGCTTATTGTTGGAATTGGGTGTTGCTGATTCAGATGAGCTTCTTTCCACATGCAGTTTGTGTATATTGGTACACATTAAGCATGTTTTTGGAACAAATTTGTACTCGGAAGTGCCTGCAGATCCGGTCCCAGCTCAGTCTGGTTCAAGGGGAAAAATTGATTAGTCCTAATGAATCAATTTTGCACAATTTACATGAAATTGATCCAAAATCGATTAAATTGATTTTTTTTACCTAGATATAGAAATAACATTTAACCGATCCATAACTTTAGACTACCCAAGCAAAAAAAAAAATCATATATTTTCAAAGGGGAAGATGTAAACAAAAATAGTTAATGCAGAACTTTTATAAAGAAGAACGGATAGTAAAATAACATCAGAATCCTACTCTCCACTGGTTATTTACATGAAAGCCAGTGGTAGCATTGCATCACAGCTAGCTAGCTACTACCAGAAGTTGGAAAAATAGCGGTTTATTCTCCCATGAACCACTGCGTCATAACGAAGGATTTTTTTCCTGCTATTTTTTGGTATCTTCATATATTCATGCCAGCTCTTTATTTATTTGTTTATTTTAATTGCTTATTTTATTTTACTATAGAAAATTTTATTCTAAATTTTCTCATTACTGATTTATATTTTTTCTATTTCAGAGTTGAGCAGCTGCTCCTCCACCTCTGTTTTTAAATAAGCTATATAAACTTCAACTAAACCAAACCCTAACCCTAAACCAAACTTTTACCTCCTCCAGTATGTTGCTCAGCAGTTTTAAAATGTCCACAATATAGTTCTTTGGTCTTAATTTCATAGTTTATTTTTGCAACCTTTGCTTCATTTGATTTTACAATTTTTATATTTGCTGCATGTTAAAATTGGCTGATTTTAGTTTGAGCACATTTTGTTAATATATTTGAACATTTAACTATTTTACTTTCACCAGTGTAAAGTAAACTCCTTATCACAATTGAGCCTCGAACTACAGCGATAAAAACTGATAGTTTTCCTTTGACCTAACGCCGAGTTTCCTCGTCACAAGTTAACCACTGACCTATAAACCTGTGAAAGGTGTTAACTCATTCCCTTCACTGGTAAGTTAATTTAAAAAATGAACAATAATATCCTTGAATTGGCAGGTGAATACATACATTTTCCTACATTCTCACCTCTGGTTTTTTCAGCTCCTCTGTGACAAAATTTAAGTTGTTCCACCCAGAGTAAGACCAAAGTCCTTGATAGAAAGCCATTCCTAAAGTGCTCACTGTGAACTGAGTCCCTTCAAAGGACTTCTCAACTTTTAAATTCTCCACAATCACAGTTCTGCTCTGTATGACTTCCACTATCCCACCGATTACAATCACTATCAGAGTTATCACTTTGGCCACCCAGAAAACCACTTGGACTCTAACAGCAAAGCGGGAATTCAAGATGTTGATCATGGCAACAAGCAGAATAGCGACAGCTGCAGCGCATTTCACAGCCAAATCTGGAGGTTGACAGCCAGAGTAAAAAGGTGCCATCACATACTTTGCAATGCTGATGGCCATTGCAGTGGTACCAAAAGGCTTCACAAGCAGGATGAAAGTGATTGCAGCAAAGAAAGCCGGACATGAACCATAGATCCTCAGTATGTAGATGAACTCCCCGCCAGATTCAGGAATGGTGCCCCCGATCTCCATGTAGGACAAGGCTGTAAACATAGCTACGACTCCAGAGAGAGCCCAAATCACCAGACTGGCTCCAGGGCTTCCCACGTAGGCCATGACAAACTGGGGGGACATAAAGATCCCAGATCCGATCATGGTTCCAGAAACCAGAGCTACACCTCCAACCAGTCCAATAACCCGCTTCATTTGCAAGGTTTCTTGTTCCTTTGCTGCCATGATGTTCTCTGAGATCAGAAACAAAATCACCAAGGAGCCAAAAAAGATGACTGAGAAGTGGTCGGAGGTTTTGGGAACTTAAAGCATTTTACAAGCAAAGCAGTGACTGATCCGAGGGCAGTGAGACTTTATGTTTTACAAAACTGTTGTGTGGTTAATGTTTTTACATCCAGCTGTCGATTATAAACTTTTATTATAGATCTTTATCTACTCATCATATCTAACACAACTCTGTGAATCATACACCAATGTTAGCACTTGTTCCATTCATCATAATAAGATTTAATGATACAAAATTTAACATATCAGTATGATCAGAAACATTTTTCATCTGTCTGGACTTTGGCATATTGTAATTTCTTACTTCCGGGTGCTTCAGCTCCTCAGTTAAACAATTCATAGTGTTCCAGCCGTCGTAGGACCACAGACCCTGATAGAAGGCTATGCCAATGGAGCTGATGCCAACATTTGTTCCCTCAAAAGCATCATCAAAACTCTCATTGTTCCCCTGGAAAAGCATTACGAGTCCTCCCAGTATGATCACCACCAGCACCACAGCTTTGACCAACATGGTAACCACCTGGATTCTGGTGGCTAAACGCACACTCAGACAGTTGATTATACTCAGCAACAAAATTATTCCTGCAGCCACACATTTTAAAACCAGCTGTGAAGGCGTGCAGTCACTGTAAAAGGGAGCTATGATGTATTCAGCACAGGCCAGAGCTATTCCTGTTGCGCCGACTGGCCTCATGACGATGACGAAGCTGAAGACAAACATGAAGGCCACGATCTTCCCCAATGTACGCAGCATGTAGATGTATTCCCCTCCAGACTCTGGTATGACTGTTCCCAGTTCAGCATAGCAGAGTCCCCCCAGCATTGCTATCAGCCCGCAGCAGGTCCATATAATAAGGCTTGCCCCGGGACTTCCGATGGAGAGCAAAACGTACTGGGGGGAAATGAAGATCCCAGATCCCACCATGGACCCTGCGATAAAAGACATAGCTCCTATTATCCCAACTTCCCTCTTCAGGCTGAGCTTCTGTGCCATCACTGGTGGGCAGATGTTGCTGCTTGCTCAGAAATAATTACACTGGACTCAGCTCAGCCTTTGCTATAGATTAACTGGGAACATTTGTGGGACGTTAGACTGACCAATAGGAGGGGAAATCTCCCTCACAGACGTGAAGGTGTGGCGAAGCGTTTTGAATTTGCCTATCTCTTCCAGCAGCATTCGCTACCGTAACTGCCTGTAGTTGTTTGTTATTATACAAGAAATATCTGGCTGTGAATGAGAACCTAATTATTCTAGAATACTCATGCAAACAATGTCTCCATACCTGGTTTTATCGCTCATATAACCACTAATAAGCTATGAGTGCTCTTTGCAGCATGTGAAAAATAAAACAAAAACCACAGTTTTACGCATCAGGACATCCTAAAAAAAATCTTTTTTCATCTTGAACAGGGCCTAACATCTAGTGTAGAAGCCAAAGAGCAACACTTGTACCTAGTACAAGATTCATTTTCTCAGCATCTCGTTGCAAATGGTGATTGTGGGAGTCAACTAATCTCTAAACCTTCATACCTCGGGACGTTTCAGCTCCTCAGTCACATAGTTCAGGTTGTTCCAGCCATCGTACGACCACAGTCCCTGGTAGAAAGCGATCCCAATTGGATTGATGCCCACGTTTGTGTTCTCAAACGCATCTTCAAAGCTTCCAGTGTGGCCCCTTGTGAGCATCACCATGCCGCCTATTATGATGACTCCCAAGGCTACAACTTTGGCCACCATGAAAAACACCTGCACTGACATTGAAAAGCGAACGTTAAGGCAGTTTACAATAGCTAAAACGATGATTGCTGCTGCTGCCACAAATTTTACCACCAGCACTGGAGGGGGGCATTCTGCATAGAAAGGAGCTACAACGTACTGAGCAAAACTCAGAGAGATGCCAGCAATGCCGGCTGGTCTCACAAATAGTACTGAGCTGAAGGCCAACATGAAGGCAACGACTGGACCTGACGTCCTGAGGATGTAGATGTAATCCCCTCCTGATTCTGTAATAATAGTGCCCAGCTCAGCATAACAGAAAGACGCCGATATCACCAGCAAGCCACAGCTGGCCCAAACCACCAGGCTGGCCCCGGAGCTTCCAATTGCAGAGATCACTGTCTGTGGTGACATGAAGATTCCAGATCCAATCATTGTCCCTCCAATAAGCGACACTGCTCCAATCAGCCCCACTTCCCTCTTCAGGTTGAGCTTCTGCTGCTTGGTGTCCATCATTAGAGGATTCTAGGAGCATCTGCTCTCTGTCTGCATGCCTCAGCACAGAAGAAAACACTGTAATCGTGTGGCCAAAGTCACTATTGCATCAACACCTGAAGTTAATAATTATGTGTGTGACTCATACATATTTGAGCCTGTTGTAACGAAGAGCTGTCAAAATGAATCTGCTCTGTTTTTGTCTGATTGACTTTTGTCTCAGAATAATCGTTTCAGAAATTCATGCAACCTTCAGCTTTGTGCCATGATTTAAAATTTGCTAAAGTACATATCAGTATTAATAGTAAAGATTTTAAAAACAGAGCGCACTGACAGGTACAGCACGTTCTTCACTGCTGATAAGAGAAAAGGCCTCTATTCCACTTTTTAACCAATTGAGGTGGTTGCTATGGAAAGTTAAAAGGTTGCTGTGAAGAAAGCAAAGATCCTCTCATGTGCTGGAATGAGGGAGGATAGAGCAACACACACACACACACACACACACACACACACACACACACACACACACACACACACACACACACACACTCACTCAGAGATAAAAGTAATGTTTGTAGCAGAGCAGGTTCAGAGCATAACATTGAAGCACAGCTGAATGCTTGTATTCTGTATCATTCTTTTCTTGCACAAGTAAATCTTTAAAACTTACTATTCTGATCTTGAATCTTATTGGTGAAAGACTTTTAACTGCAGGAAAAACTTTCCTGACAAATACAAACATGCTTATGAAGTTAAATAATTCAGGGCATAAAGAAAACCACTTCAGCTCATGTTAACTTATGATATTTTAGTAACGTTTTTGTAGCAGTTATGCTAGAAATATAGTTTTAGCAATTGTTTTTAAATTTTACTTTGATTTATGGAAATCACTTAAAGACCCCCTGAGTTCTTGGTGACCCATAGTGGAATTTCGACCCCAACTTTGGGAACCAATAGAGGATACAGGTCCATATCAAAGACCATTATCAAAAATGAATTTAAAAGAGTTTCTGTACACTTTTAAGAAAAGTATTTAATATAGAGGACACCTTAGGTTCACAAGTGTAATCTGAACAAACCACAAGAAACAATGTCCTTTGAACAGACGTGAGAAAAGTGGAGATGTTTACTAGGGCTGTAACAATATTGGCAATATCGCGATATCGTCGTAGTAAAATGACCACAATATTGTCGTGGTCTTGTCACGATATTGTACAGTACGTCTTGAGGTAAAAATAACACTTTTCAGTCCGCTCCACCGGAGCATAGCAAAGTAAACTACATAGGCCATGATCCTTTGCTTCCGCGTCATCGGCCAGTTCTCCAATGGGAGTGCGTGCAGCCCACACAGCAAAGAAAAACAAACACGGAGTATGGAGGCTACAGCGGTGAACGCAGCACAGAGGATTCCAGTCAAAGTATTTTATGTTGTGAGTCTTATTATCGTGAGCCGCCCCACAATATCGCAATAAGTATCGTGAGGTTCATATCGTGACAATATCGATTTGGATATTGTTACACCCCTTGTGGACAGTATACCGAAAATTTACCAAAACCAAAATTTATGTCTATTATGACATAATTTTGCCCATGTCAATATATTATATATTTGGGAAAAAAATTAAAGATTTGTGTAAGTTGCCAATGTTCTTGTTCCTTTAAGATGCTGTGCTACCAACTGTACTTTGTACCCCATCTGGTCTGTAACAAAACTGGAAAGAGTGAGGAAATGGAGGATGATTTAAACATTTAAGCAGTGGGCGGGGGCAGCGGGTAGCAGCCGATGGAAGCCAGTGGCAGTAACCGAATCCAAAATGTTGCCAAGCAGTTGTTGAAGGATTTTTGTGGAAACTCGACCAAATCTACCACCGCTCCCTCTAACTGCTACTGTACGAGCAGTTAGCTGCTCAAAATATTGTGATATTGATTTTAGGCCATATCACCCAGCCCAATTGGCAACGGTAACTAGGAAGGATAGAGCTTGGAGCTGCAGGTCATTTGGTGCCACCAGGACCCCTGACCACCACCAGCAGGCAAGTTGGGTTATGTATGTTGCCCAAGGACACAATGACTGAGACAGACAGAGCAGGGGGTTCGAACCAGCAACCTGAGCTATCCTACCTTCTCAACTCCACCCACATCAGTTTGCTCATCACCCAAACTGCTCCAGCAATGATCACAAACCCACTGCACTCCACCAGACTGTGGAACTCTTGGAACACAAGAGCACAATGATCTGGTCTGGATTCTGTTTGATGAATTAAGCTCAGCTTTAACCTCATCAACAAACTGGACCCACTTGAGAAATTGTAGACAAGATTTCCTGATAGACGGACTTCAACTTGTTCAAAGTGAGAGCAATAAAAACTCACCTGTCCCTACATTTGGAGGCTTAAGAAAAAACACCTCAGTCCATCAGTCCTTATTGTTTTAGAGAAGCACCGTTGAGCATCTTTCTGTAAACAAAACCTAACCCTAACCAAATCCACAATATGAGTAGATCTCAGCAATAAAGTGCAATATTAAATTTCTACCGTGTGCAGAACTCTTTTATCTTAAATGTAAACATCAATGATTTTTTTTCATAGCGTTAGGAAGTGGACATAAGTCTTGTTGAATAACTTTTATTGGATGACAAAACCTAAAAGGTCTATTCAGGTCATCATGCGGTTAGAAAAAAATCTCAGTAGGATAAAAAATGATTCAAATGAGTCAACTGATCTCTAAACCTTCTTACCTCAGGACGTTTCAGCTCCCCTGTCACTTTGTTCAGTGAGTTCCAGCAGCTATAGTCCCTGGTATAGAGCGATACCAGTTGGATTGATGCCCACATTTGTGTTCTCAAAAGCATTTTCAAAGCTTCCAGTGTGACCTCTAAAAAGCATCACCACCCCACCTATTATGATGACTGTCAACGCCACAATTTTGGCCACCAATAAAGAACACTGGCAATGAAAAGCGAACGCTCAGGCGGTTTACAAAGGTCAAAATGTTAATTGCAAACGCAGCGGCACATTTCACCACCAGAGCTGGAGGAGAGCATCCTGAATAGAAAGGAGCTACAACATACTGACCAAAACTCAGAGCAACAGCAGCATTGCTGATTGGACTCACAAATAATATTAAACTGAAGGCCAGCAAATAGGACCTGAAGTTCTGAGGACGTAGATGTACTTCCCTCCTGATTCTGTAATAATGGTGCCCAACTCAGCATAACAGAAGACACCATTATTGTCAATAAGCCACAGCTGGCCCAAACAACCAGGCTGGCCCCAGAGCTGCCAACAATCACTGTCTGTGGAGACATGAAGATCCCAGATCCAATCATCGTCTCTGCAATCAGTGCCGCTTCCATTAGCCCCACTTTCCTCTTCAGGTTGAGCTTCTGCTGCTGGGTTTCCATCATCAGTGGGTTCTCAGACCATCTGCTGTCTGTCGGCTTCAGCAGAGGAGAAAACACCACTTATGTGTGCCCAATGTCACCATTACATCAGCACTTTGGAGTTAATAAGTAATGTGGTTGTTATTTGGTTTGTTTTTTGTTATTGAGATTCAGAACACCTTGGTTCGGAAACTCAGCCAACCCATAATTTGGTCATAATTTAACAGTTTCTGGTTTTACAATTACTAAATAGTTAACCACAAACGACTGGTGTCTTTGTAGAAGCAATCTAATTGGCAGCTGTTGGAGGTACCTATTGAAATGTGGTGAAGGAGTGTTGGTATTTGAGGGGCTCCCTTGGAGCCAAATGTCTTTTTTAGTTGGTCCATTTGTATTTTGGTTTCTGATATGTACATATAAAAGAGTTAGGAGTGGGGAATGTGGCCCAAAATAATATCATATGACATTACAAGAAAGTACAACATATTTTGTTGATTTTGATTAATAATTTATTGGGCAGTAATACTGGAGCCCTATGAAATTCATTTTATTTTTTTCCAAAATTAAAAGTTTTCAGTTTTTATTCTCATATGAATCCTCATTTAACAGAGAAAATGGAAATTGTTATAGACAGGAGTGAAAGTTACAGCGATTTTCCCTTCAGGTCAGAACATGCCAAGTTCCCAGCCAGCATGCGGGTCCCTTATGGATATAAATGGGCAAACCATATGAGTGCCAATGGGGTTTGTCTGCGGTTTCCATGGTGACCCCACAGGGATTGACCCACATAGATTTTAACAAGCCTATTTATGAGTCAAACTACCTGGGTCCCTCTGAAAACCCATGTAGGGGCCGTTAAAATCTAAGTGGGCAAAAATCTATGTGGGCAAACCCCTTTTGGGATCATCATGGAAACCACAGACAAACCCTGTTGGCACCCATACATTTGCCCATACATATCCCTATGGGGCCCACCTATGCATACTGACTGGGTTCAAAGTAATAACCAAATAACTGTATCACTCTACCAGCCTCATTTATCAGGTCAATGGGTAAATATCATGACAGGACAACTGAAAAAAAAAATGAACAAGTTTGGCTTGTTTGAAAGGGTTGCTTAATAACATGGCATCGTAGGTTGATAAAGGTTCATTTGAACAAATCAAAAACCTTTGGATCAATGCCATTTGAGCAGACAAAACCAAAGAGGAGATTTTTGTCCATAATGAACAACAAAACATTTGGAGAAAACCAACAACAGCATATCAACAAAAAACACTGATGCCAGCTGCTAGCACAGTGGTGGAGAACAGATTGCCTGGGCTCCTTGTGGTGACTGAATCTGCCATGAACTCCTCTGTATAGACTAAAATATTGTAGACTCACATGCGAGTCCATCTTTATGACAGCTGAAACTTGACAAAAGTGTCATAAAATGGAACCATAATCCCAAGTAGACCTACAACTGAACCGCTGACAAAGATAGTCCATTCAATGTCCAGACCTCATTCACGAGTGAGGGAAAGTGGAGCGCAAGATCAATAGGCGGACTAGTGCTGTGTCCGCAGTGATACCACTCCCATTAGCCCCAATTCCCTCTTCAGGTTGAGCTTCTGCTACTTGGTGTCCATCATCAGTGGATTCTCAGACCATCTGCTGTCTGTCGGCTTCAGCAGAGAAGACACCACATATGTGTGGCCAATGTCACCATTACATCAGCATTTGGGAGTTAATAAGTATGTGGTAGGTTTTTGTTTGTTTGGTTTCTACTCACAAAAATTAAAGGAACACTTTAAAGAAACACATTAGATACATCAGATCTCAATATGAAGTTGGATATCTATACAAATAACGACAGGGCAATGTCTTAGGAACAAAAGGATGCCAAGTCTTTTAATGGAAATAAAAGTTTTCAGCCTACAGAGGGCCCAGTTGACCTTTCGCCGAGCCCCGCCCCCCTTAGTTACTGTTGCCTACTCCGACAATAAGTGGATCAAATACTGCAGCTCCGCAGATTTCCGCGATGGAAAGAAGTAGACAGATGCGTGTCAGCGACATTTTTTGGAGCAATTTCTCCTCAATATCATCCAGATCGAGGCAAAAGGGTTACAGTATGCAGTGGAGGGATATATTAGTGTCGGCTCTGCTGAGCGAAGCGTAGCAGGGAACAAGGAGTTGGGAGTTTGGGAGAAGGTCCGGCGTCCGGGGACGCGTGGATCCGAGGAGCGGTGGCGGCGATGCGGTGTCCCTGTGAGCTGTCAAATGTCAGATGATCTGAGCTGCAGGCAGCTCTAACGGAGAAAAGCTCCCAGCGCTCTGCATCGCTCAGTTTATCATCTCAGCTGAGTCTGTTTATAAAATGTAACTTTTTATGCCCGTGTTTACTTTCATTTTTAGTTCCCGGCCGGAGCTCGGCATTAATTCATCACGTGATCATGACACAGTTGTTGCGCCAAGGCTTACTGTGCGTTTATAAGACACACAGTTGAGGTAATATTATGCTGCTTTGCCGGCACGGTGTGTCTTATAAAGGGTCTTGGATAGTCTGGGAGGCGGACCTCCGCCCAGCCGCGGGCGGGGGGAGCACTCATGCTTGGCTGTTGCTGGTTGAGCTCGATCAGGAGGTTCTGAAGGGAAACGAAAGGGACACGACTACTATCGAGGCTAATGCTTAGTAGTAAATTAGGCTTAGCTTCATCATTTTGTTTGGAGTTGTCGGATAGTAGCGGTTGCTATGATGTGTGATTGGACAGTAGCTGTTCTGGGGGCGGGGCCAGCGAAAGGCTAATTGGCTGCGGTTCAAGTTATGAGCTTATCCAGATAAGCTGCTGCCCTAACAGACGACAACATTAAAGTTGGCTGATGCTACCACAAAGTCATAGAAGGTCCTTAGGAGTGCTCAATGCACTTCAAAACTGCTCACTAAGTCTACATATACATGACGGTGGGTCAGGGGTTAGAAGTGCCTTGTAACTGGTGGGTTGCTGGTTCAAACCTAGGCTCTGTCCATGTCAGTTGCTGTAGACACTTCAACCTTTTTGCCTGCTGGTGGGGTTCAGAGGGACTGGTGGTGTCTGGTTATGACAGTCTTGCCTTTGCCAGTGTGCCCCAGGGCAGCTGTGGTGTAAATTGATGAATGAGACTAGTGTAAAGTGCTTTGGAGTCCTTTGACTCAGAAAGGCGCTTTACAAGTGCAAGTTATTTATCACGTCTGGCTGGTACTTAAGCTGCCAGTGCTGGATTTTCCAATTCTGGGGTTCTGTAGCCAACACCAGTGAGCCAGACAGTGAGTACAGGGCCCACTAGTGGGCGCCAGGCCCTGCTGTCCAGCTCTCCTGGTGTAATGGTCTCCTGGAATCTTCTCCTGGGTCTCGAGACTTTGGGACACAACACACCTTCTGGCAATGACACGGATTGATGAGTCATCTGTGCAACCTCTGTAGGGTCCAAAAGTCCCCTCATGCTACTAGCAGTGACCCTAGACAGATGCCAAAGCTAAATTAACACTTTACAGCTGGTTAAAGGTGTGGTGAAAAAACATTTTATTTCTGATTCTAATGGGTCACTCTGAGTGTTTCATGCATGCTGAACATGAAAATAGTCTCCTCCACCTATCTCCTGCATTAGCTTCTGATAGAAAATAGACGGTGAAACTCTAGGATTAGAAAAGCCTGACAGATCTACGTCACACTGTCACTTAACATTCATGGACCCATCTTGACTCACAACGGGGAAGGCTGTTGTTGGTTTAGTGTCCAGGAAACAGCAGACATCTGGACTAGTAGAAGCTAACCGTTAGCATTAGCAACTCCACCACACAGCAGAACTCCTCCAGGCTTGTGTTATATGTGGAGATAAAACATCAACGTTGCAGAGCAAACAGAGTCAGTGGTAGAGTCGTGTTGCTGTTAGCCAATCAGAGGAAAGATGTCTGAATATCAGGAAATGACTCCAAATCCTGTCGTCCGAAGCTACTTTCTCCTCCAGCTGACTCGCTGAAACAGACGCATCTGAGCTTTTTCCCCCCAGAGTACGACTTACAAGGCATTCATTCCTACTAGAGACTACTGCAGATGTATCGATTAAACAAGTGAAGCACACTTTTAATTCAGGACTGGTGTCTGACCTAACAGATAAGGAGACATTTGTCTGATAAAACATTTAAACAGTGATGTTTTATGGTTCCTACAGCTGACAAGTTTATGTTTCTGCTTTGGCACATTAAACAATTCAAACTGAAAGTTTTACATTTTAGTAAATTTTTTATTTCATTACAAAAACCAGTTTAACGAGCTCGTCCCACTGTTAGTCCATCAGTGGCTTTTTTCCTCTTCAGCTGTGATAAAAAGGTGAACCTTCTTGTCAGAGTGCAGCATCTGTCCAGCTCGCTGCGCCCCGACGATGGCAGCCAGTTTGTGGGCGTCATATCGGGAGTAGAGGGAGGTGCAGGTCCTGCTGGCCTCCTCCCTCTGACCTCCTGCAGCTAGCATGTTGCACACCTCGCTGTAGAAATGGGGGAAGCTGGGTAACCCGTAAAACATCAGGTTCTGGATCCCTTTGATGGTGTACCTGAATGAAATAAATCAATCAATTACAGAATAGCATCTCAGCTAATGAGTTTCATTCTTATGGGAAGAGTCATTTTGTCCATCACGTTGTCCGTAAATAAATAAAATTTTAATAAATTCCAGAAAATATTCCAAACCGGAACATTTTGCTGCATTTTCTTTTTACTCAAGTCGCCCTGATGTTGTTTTAGACCCAATTTTATGAAGAAACAGTAACTCTGTGTCAGAATCTGATGAATTTTTAGAAAAAAACAGACCTCTTGTAGAAGTGGAAACGTTCAGTGAAAAGCAGAAACTGTTTCTCTCCTTTCTGGAACAAATGCCTGGCCCGACACCCCTCCGATCTACTGGAATACTCGCAGATGGAGGTGAAGTTCATCTCCTCCTTCTTCATGTGGTTTCTCAACCGAACGTAGTCGAAGTAAGACGGGATGTAGATGAGCGTGTGGGACATCACCGAGTCCTTGTACTGAGGCAGAACTTCATCTATGAAGAACTGAAACCTACAAGCAGAAAATGTCAGTTTTAGTAGTCAGGATGCAGCATTAATGCAAAGACTCTCACTAAGAGAAGGAAGATACACGACCCCGAGAAGAAAACTGCTTTGACTGCTCTGAAATGAAGCGGATACATGTTTTTAGAGACCTTACCGAGCATCGTGATCAACGAAGCTCTCCGAGGAAAACATCTGAAACACGTGAGGCAGCTGGACCACAACCTGGCAGATGGAGCCTTCGTGTGGCATGTTTTTAGTCACAACCTGGAGCACAAAAACAGAAACGCTCATCACCTGCAGGTTCATGTGTTTGATGCTCTTAAGTCCTCACCTACATGTCTGAAAATCAAGTGGAGCCCACAGAGCTGCAGCAGACTGGGCAGCAGCGTCTACACTGGAGACTAACATGTCCTGAATGTCTCACGCAAATCGCACAACTTCACGTTTTTTGGAATTGGAATTATAAACATGTCTAAAAAGGAAAGTGGAACTCTTGCTGAGTGGAAATCTCAGGTTACGGCTTGATTTCTGGGACACCAAGTTCAGAATTACTAGAGCATTGCTCCTCCTCCTCACAGGATTCCCTCAGACACCCAGAATCCTCCTTAGAGCCGAGGCTTAATATAGTCTCCACAAAGACTGACCTGTCCCCTGTAGTTGGCACAGTGTTTAGTCAGGATGTTGTTGATCTGCGGGTCCTGGATGGAGCTGAACACCAGCGTCTGCCTGTAATGTTTGGCCCAGTTGTTCAGGTTCCACATCCTGACCCTGGAAAAGTCTACACCGTGGGAGTCCAGCGGCTGCAGGTTCATGTGCTTCATCACATGCTGGTGGGGAGGAAAACACAGAAAAGCTGAGCTAAAATGTCGATGATCCACCACAATACGCCAGCTGTCTATTGTTTACAGATAAAAGACCTTAATCACGGGAGGAGTTAGTTTGATGAATGAAAGATTTTCTTTTAAAGTGTCATGTTAGTCATCTGACAGCAGGTGGCGCCACATCTTCTCAGAGCTGATCAGTTCATGCATGATGTTCTCACCAAGACATGCTCCCAGTTCTGCATGAGGAAGACATCAGCCTGATCCAGGATCAGCAGCTCGATGGACGACAGGAAGTCAAAGTCTCTTTTATTTTCTCCGTCTGCTCCCAGCACGGTCCGAAGGCCGAGCGGAGACGCGATGATGATATCTGATGAGTAGAAGGGAGCGTAGAGACGGAGGCTGCTCCTCACGATGGACACACCTGAGGAGACCGGAGCAGTCTTAGAGATAAACTCAGATGGATGATGTGAACATGATTGTTTAAAATCGTACCGATCCTGAAGTGGTCGTCCACGTTTCCTGAGAAGACGGCGTGGTAATCGTCTGGCCTGAGAAGATTGGGTGGCTTGTCGTTGGGGTCTTCTCCAAACTCCTCCTTGAACTTCTTCTTGTTGCTCACGACGATCTTCTTACTTTTCATCTCCAAGAGGCTGATGAGAGTGTGAACCACTTGCAAGGCCCCGCCTCGGAACGGAACCAGAATCAGAACCTGATGCAGAGATCACAATCCTCAGAAACGCCACGTAAACAGCATTTTGTTTTTTATACACCAGCTGTGGTTCTGATCTTTACATTTAGGATAAATCTGAAAGTTTCTTTCAGATGCATTTTCCACACTTATGAGCTCTATTCTTGCAATGCAGATTACATTTTAAAATCTATTGCTGGCTAATGAAAACTCAGAAACGTGACCTTAAGCTGTTCACCTTTGGCCGGGTCAGCCCCTGATCTCTGGGTTCATCTTGTGGCTCGGCTCCAGCTTTGGCCAGAGTTTTCTGCTCCCTAAGCCGAGCGTTGTGAGCCAGGACTCTGGAGTTGGACTTGAGGACGTGGTTGAGCACATGGAGGCAGTAAGCTCTTCGAACCTCTGGACCCTGATTAATGGGACACATCTCAGGATAAAACACGTCCTTATATGAACCCATGAGGGTCAGTAGCTCTAACTGCATGGAGCTGATCTGTTCTGGTTCTTCTTTAGGACTGACGGACTGGTTTAGATCCTTCCAGCTGCTCTCTAAAAGTTTGTGGAAAATCTGCGAGTTTGTGTCCTTTTGTGGTCCAATGGAGCCAAACTTCTCAAGAGGTTTGGTGCAGAGAAGATTTCCCAGTTTGGGCCACTAAAAAAAAAGGAAGCAAAGAGGCACAATTTATTTAAAATAGAATGTTTAAAAAGTTGCTTTGTTATTTCGGGAGCGTGTGTTTTGTACCGAAATCTGAGTTTTAGATTTGGAGCCAGACGTGATCTTATTTACATCCTCTTCAGTAAGTTCTGTGTCCAAATGCTGTAAAAACATGTCTGCAAATACAGAAAATAACACAAACTTTAAACAAAAATATGTATTTTTAAATTAAAATCCTGCAAAGTAAATTGAGATGAAGGCTTAAGACAAACAAATAAGCCCCTCCCCTTTTTTCTTACCTTCTTTTTTGACCACTAAATGTTTTTCTGTGTTTTCACTTTCATCATTTTCTTCTTTTCCAGTGAAGTTCGTCTCCAGACAAAACTCAGATTCATGCTCTTTGTCTACAAACTCTTCTCTTCCTGCCTCATCCTCCTTCTCCTCTTCATCTCCAGGATCCTCTTCTCCACCTTCATCTTCTTCTCCAACCTCACCTGCAGCTCCATCACTGTCCTCTACATTAAGAATAAACTTAAGCTATCAGTCAAATTGTCACCTGTAGTGCTTTTAAAAGAAGAAACTCACCTTCATAAAGTAGCTCCTCCTCATCATCATCTTCTTCATCATCAGAGCTTTCTTCCTCCTCACTCTGAGCATCACCAGATGATTTTTTAAGAGTTGAAAGAAGCTTCTGATAGGCTGTTTTTTGCTCGAGTTCTTCTTCATCTTCATCTTCTTCTATGTGATCAGCCTCAGCATCAGATTGTTCTGGACTTGATGGCTGCAACAGAGTTGAGAAACAAACAGGTTTAAAAGTCACACAGAGATTTAGTGAGCATCTCAAAACAGATGAAATGTTTAAATAAAAATAATAAAAAGTAAAGATATCAACCACAGGATAGAAGATTCGTGCTGTCAAAGTAAAAAAAAAATGTCATTTTCAGACAAAAATCTGAAAAACTTAGAGCCATGCTCCAACAACATGTAGAAGAAACTGTTGTGATGTTTCTCCATCTTTTACCAGATGATGGGGATAGAAAACAGATGCTAACCATGATGTTTAGGGTCGTTTTAACAATGCTATTAATGAAATGTACAGCTTTACTCACCAGTTCAACTATTTTAGTCCTCTCTGGTCTTTCATTCACTCTGTAAATAAAACAAAGAATACATTTAAATTTAGAGCTATAATTTTAGGATCAAATGTTTTTCTCTAGTCTGCATAAAGCAGTACAAATAAACAGAAACGTCGTGTTGCTGTAAAATAATACTTGTATACATAATGTAGGCTTATCTATAAAAACGAGTGTCAATAAACTAGCTTAATATGAAATAATAAGTCAATTTAGCTTGTTAGCTTTAGCTGATAAATCCTTTTTAACAAAGCTGCGTTCTGCTGCGTTTCTCACACGTCGTAAAACGGATGCTCCTCTCCAAATTCCTTCAAGTGTTTCTTCTGTTTTTTGGACAAATTAGTGAAAAGTTGGTTTTTCTGCCTCCGTTTCCCCATGTTGCTGTTGTTGACACACGTGGTAGCCGCGGTTTCTTCTTCGTTGGTAGCTTTTCTGTAGCTGGAACGTCTGCAGCGCCACCTAAAGGAGAAACCGCGTGTCTCTTTTTAGCTTCATACTCTGTCATGTACATTGTTGCAATTATAAATTGTTTCCACTTTTTAAAATGATCTTTAAATTGTCTTTAAAACGTAGAAAATTAAATAATTTCTTTACTAAGATCAAGCATCTTTTCTTTTTCCTGGGACAGAAATGAGAAGCTCAGTGGGCATTTTAACACTCCTGTTTTTATTATATTCTGTGTTTGTGTATTCACAAATAATATAAATAATTCAAATAAAAATAAAATATTATTAATCATAAAATCTATGTTTTTTAACATTAAAAGTCTAGACTAACTTGTAAACATGTCAGCATTATTGCATGACAAGTTTTCTTGGCGTTTTTTGTTTGGGGGGGGCAGGCCTTTGGTCTTCTGACTTATCAGACCATAAAAGATCAGACACAAGGCGTGCTACTGTTGATCAATTATTGAACAAGGTAATATCAATTTACTGTTTGCCCGTTTTAGCTGTTGCCATAGCAGGAGCTCATCTATTATTGAACATCTGGGAGTGTGGTAGTCATACTCGGGGTATTTTCAGCTCGTTTTAACACACCGCTGAGGATATTTTGGTTTGGTAAATGCGTCAAGTCGGGCTGAGAGAGCTCCTCTGTTTTCTCTAAATGGGAACCAAAACATGTGAGTCATTCTTCAATGGATGGACCAGAACTGAAACGGGAGAGGGACAAGGCTGGGAAAACCGTCAGGTTTAGGGTTGCATCTGCCAACAGCGGCCGGGTCCTGGCTGAGGTGTTCAAGGATGAAAGGGCCTGGTGCCGCTCAGTTTCAGAGTCGGTGGACTCTGACGGTACCGGCAGCTCGGAGACAGAGCAGGTCAGCTCGCCGCCTGCCAGCGAGGCCAACCGTCACCTGAATGGGCTGGAAGGTGCTGCGGACGAGAATGGCAGCGAACCCGATGATTTGCTTTTATACGCCAGTGCCAAGAGAGAGATGCTGTTCACCAACAAGAGGATCAACATCTGCAGCAAGAACGGGACGATCCGAGGAGTGAGGAACAAGGTGAGCGCAGGACAGGTGCTCTTCAACAACCTCTCCAATATGTACTCGGTACGTTTGCTCCAAACTCACAAAACATCTCAGCTTTGTGTTTGAGGGGAAATAAAAGATTAATCCTTTTGGTTGAAGGGTTCTCGTCAGAGAAGGTGGCCCTGGGAAAAGGAATGAGGAACACCTCCGAGGACAAGGAATCACAAGTGTCCAGGAAGTCTGTCAACTAAGAGGTCAAAACTTTCCTGGTTATTAAGGAAGTGTTTCTGGTAATGTGCTTAAAACAAGGTAAAATATTCAAAACTAACCCACTGATCAAAGGTATTTTCAATATTGTTGTATAATGAGATGAAGACACTAACAAAGTCAGATTTTAAACATTACATCAATATAAACATGTTATTTGTTATTCAAAAACATTATTAAAATGTGTTTTCTGTATGTTGTTGGTAGAATCTGACCTCCACAAATATCAGTGTTTTCATCACCATAACAATAAGGATTCACCAGAAGTTCAGTCATAATCCCATCTTCTGACACATGGAAATATCACAATCTGCTGAATTGAAAGTTTTCCCTGGGTGGTTTAAATAAGGACAAATTTGTTTCTGCTGAAGAAGTTTCCTCAAAGCTCAGACGTTTTTAAGAAGTCTTTTATATGTTGTTTTTATAAAATGTAAGTTTAAACGAGAATGTCGTGTGATTTTGATATTTGTTGGAGAGCCCCTCATTAATATTTTGTTAACATTTTGTAATCAGGTTCAGATTGGATGTACTTCATAAACCTTAAATAAACCTTCATTTTCATATCATTTCCTGGAAGATTTCTGCTTTGTTGATCCCATTTTCCTATTTGCATTAGAAGCAGGTCTAAGAAGGAAACTGAGACATCCCCTTTCAAACCAAACCAGTTCCTCTTAGAGAACTCCAAAGTATTCCCATTCGAGAGAGCATAATGTATTCTCTCCAGTGAGTCCTGGGTTGGTGTTTCCACCCAGAAAAACGTGTGTGAAACTCCTCAGAGAGACAACCAGGAGGCATCTCAAAGATGAGGTGGTCCAAACCTTTCTTGAGCCTTGTTACTTAACACCTGGTGTGACTTTGAATAATAACTAAAGAAAAGATGGCAGGATTGATCAAAAGTATGTTTGCATCCTACATCACCAAAAACAGTCACACACACACACCCATAAGTGTCAAGTCCGGTAAGGCGGAACTTTCTTTTTAGCCCTGGGTGGTCATTCGACCGCTGAGCTGATCATCAATGCACTCAGAGAGCCCCACGTTGGGCGCCAAATTATTATGGAATTTTTCCACCAAATCGATGAGACACACAATAGCATATAGAAATTTCTGTCGTTTGTATTATTTATTACCGAAGGCATAAAAGCGTTCGGGACTGCCCGCTCTCCCCTTCCTCCCCCTCCTTTTCTCCCCTCCTTCCCAGACATAACTTACTTCCCTAGGATGCATTCAGTTGTATAAACAACCTTGAGTGAGGGAGCTCGGCTGCAGATGGAAAGCCTGCACCAGAACAATATAAAGACTTGACAATAAAACATCATGTGTCACACTGCGTGCATGGAGAGAACATGCTAACTTTGCACAGAACAGCCACAGCTGCAATGCGAACCAGCAACCTTCTTTCTGCGAGGGAACAGTGCTACCAACTGCACCACCATGAAACCTGGTTGAAAACTGCTTTATTTTTTTAATTTGAAATGTTCAGTTTGTTAAAAGTTCCCGGAAAGTTACTTGAAACTCCAGCAAATTCCAATGTGACATTCAGGGAGTGTTCCCCGGAGGTTCCCTGAATATTAGCTTTAACTTTAAAACCATGAGATTCAGCAAATGTTCCATGAGGGTTATAAATGATTCATACAATTTAGAGAAATTTTAGGGAACATTTAGCTTTGTAACCTAAAGGAAAAGTTCCCTGAACGTTAGCACAAACTTTCACAATATGGATTTCAGGAATGTTGGATGGCCCAAGAATAGAACCTTCAGAAAACACTCAGGAATGTTCCCTGAGGACTAAAAAAATCATGACTTTAGAGTACAATTGAGGGACAAACAGGGAACAGTCTAAAGGGTACACTTTGTAATCTTCAAGGAATCTTTCCTGGATTGTCCAAAATTGCAGTCTTCAGGGAACATTTAGGAAATGTTTTCAAGAGATTACAGCTCCTTTGGGCAATGTTTCCTGAATGTTAGCTCAAACCTTTTCAATGGTTCCTCAATGTTACAAAGTCATAACATAAATGACATTTATGGAACGTTCCAAAAACACATTTTAACAGTTAAATTATGTAATCTTTAGGGAATGATCCCAAGTACTCCCAGAAAAGTTAACTCCACCTTTCATTATTAGACCTGCTGAAATGTTCCTGTTTGGGGAATAACTTTCTTTGAAGTTTGTAACATGAGAACTACTTAACTTTAGAGAACATTCCCTGACGTTTAGAGGTAATTTCTTCGGAAAAGGTCATGCATTGAAACTAAAGGACTGTTGACTAAAAAGCTTTGGAGTATAATATAAAGGAATAAGGGGAAATTGTTCATTTATCTGACCTGTTGGAAAATGTTATTTATGACTCATCAGGATGATATTTAATTAGATTCTCATTTATTCTTCTTATTATTATTATTATTATTGAGCTCACACGCCCCAGTACTTTCCCTTTAAGTGTCAGATTTACGCACCGACGGCTCACCTGCTCCATCCAGCACCGTAGACCCGGTTCGGGTCTCCATCCTTCCACTGCGGCACCGGGAGCTGAGGAAACGCTCCAGCAGGGGGGAGACTTTCTGAGGACTCCCCGCCTCCCATCCTCCAGAATGATCCAATTTCCCCGGGTTTCATCGACTCCCGTCAGAATTAAATGATAGATGTAACGCGGCGGCTCGTCTGGGATGAGAGACGCTGCAGAGGCAGAGAAATGTGGAGAAACCTCCTCCTCCTCCTCCTGTCTCCTTCTTCCTCCCTCTCCACGCCCCGTCATTGTTGTCAATAGCAGCCCGGCACCATGTCTCCTCCAGCATCGGCGGCCACGGCGACTGAAAGCAGCACGACCACCGTGTTCGAGGAGGACACCAGAGAGGAGGTAGAGTCCGTTTCTGTTGTCGCAGAGCTTAAATGTGTCCAAACGCGCGCTGCGCGTGCAGACTGCTGCAGCTTCACTGTGTTCGGAGATTTTTACTCACTAATCGGTCTGTGTCATGGTTTCTCTGATTTATCTAATGATGCTGATAATTAGAGTTAAATCCCAGAAGATGCGTGATTATCCAGACAGCACATTTACCACGTCTGTCACCTTTCATCTGCTGCAGCAGGGCCTGGAGCTCAGCAGTCACACCTGACAAACAGCTATTATCGCTACATGATCTGTAATCCTGCGTTACTGGTGTTGATGCAGCAGGGAGCATTCGTTCATACTGGTTCTGCAGGTGGGCAATAATAAAAAGCACATTTACCTGATGGCAATTAAAATGATTCTCCATTAAATACGATAAAATAACTGGAAGCGGTTCAGAGAGTGCAAAGGTGTTGCACAAAAATGAAAAATTACTTTTGCATGTACAAAACAGCAGAGTAGTGTAAAAGCAGAATCTTGAAACAGAAGAAAATAACCTAAAATGCCAAATAATGGTAATCAGACCAATTTAAAAAAAGAAACTAGCACAACAGCAACAGACAGGACAAATATAACAAAATAAACCTATATTACAGCCACAGACCCATCTAAATAAAAGTGTGGCTGAATATTAAAAACATTTTTAACGCATTAAATAAAATTGCTATGAATCTCTAGTTAAAAAAAAGTTCAAATTCCATGGACTTTAAATGTTTTACTGTGCAAAATGACATTTAATTTGTGCCTCCAAGCAGCCAAAAATCCAGAGCAAATCTTAGAAAGTATGCAAAACTATTGATCAAGACTACTTTAGATGATTACAGGAGTTTGGCAGCTTGGTGAGGAAAACATAATAAAACAAAGGACAGATCAGGAGTTTTAAAGGTACAATTAGTAAGAATTTTACAATGAAATAGTCACAAAACAATCTCAATCATGTTGGAGGGAAGGTGACATTGAAACAGATTTTCTTCTCAGTCAGCTGTGGGATTCTCCTTTTACAAAGGCCAAAGAGGGACGTAGTCTTTAATCTCTGAGCCCGCGGAGTTGCTAGCTGTGTGCTAGCAAGTGCCGCTGCATCATCATTTGTAATTTGACACGAGCTTGCAAAAAACACCAGAGTTGTCTAAAGATCCTAAGCCAGTAAACAGGAGCGACCCAGAAGTTACTTCTTGTTCCCCTAAGAAGCCACGGCTTTTCTTTACTCTAATATTGGCTGAAGCAGGCTAAAGGCTAACATTGAGCTAATGATGCTAACGGTAAATTAGAAACAAATAGTAAATAGAGAGTCTACAAAAATCCACTGCAGTAACCAAATTTGACCACAGGATGTCATTCTTCGCTCATGCCCGTTTAAACGTTGCTTTGCAGTTTTAGACCACTTGTTTTTAATTAATGCCTTTAAATGTGATGCTAAAGAACGTTGTCTAACATTGTTAAACCACTTTCTCCCTTGTGTTTTTTACAACAGCAAAGACCCCTGAAACAATCTCTGAGCAAGTCATTTTGTCGGGAGAGTTTCTGGAAATGTCTTCTTCTGTCCGTCCTCATGTACGGCTGCATGGGAGCGATGGTCTGGTGCAGCGTCACCAAGGTGACACGCCTCACCTTCGACAGCGCCTTCAAAGGGAAATCCATGATGTACCACGACAGCCCCTGCTCTGACGGCTACATCTACATCCCTTTGGCCCTGCTGGGCATGCTCTACCTGGTGTACCTGGTGGAGTGCTGGCACTGTCACGTGAAGAACGAGTTGCAGCACAAAGTGGACGTAGAGGGCATCTGCGAACGCATTCAGAGGATGCAGCAAGCTAAGCCCTGCATCTGGTGGAAGGCCATCAGCTACCACTATGTTCGCCGGACTCGTCAGGTCACGCGCTATCGCAATGGGGACGCTTACACCAGCACGCAGGTTTACCACGAACGGGTCAACACTCACGTGGCTGAGGCTGAATTTGATTACGGTCACTGTGGAGTCAAAGATGTTTCCAAACAGCTCCTGGGTCTAGAGAAGTCTCCTCTTACAAAGATGCGTTTCACCAAGTGCTTTAGCTTTGCCAATGTGGAGTCAGAGAACTCGTACCTGACACAGAGAGCCAGGTTTTTCACGGACAACGAGGGGCTGGATGACTACATGGAGGCCAGAGAGGGAATGCACCTGAAAAACGTCGACCTGAAGGAGTACGTGATGGTGCTGGCTGACCCGGAACATCATCCCTGGTACCTGTCTCACTACGTTTTCTGGTTCGCATCGTTCCTCACGTTCTCCTGGCCCCTCAGAGTCTTCACCGAGTATCGCACTGCATACGTTCACTACCGCGTGGAGAAGCTTTTTGGGCACGATTACCTCCCTGTGACTCCATGTGATGACCGGCCTTACTGGCGTCGGATCCCTCGTGTGAACACCATCGACAGCACCGAGCTGGAGTGGCACATTCGCTCCAACCAGCAGTTGGTTCCCAGTTACTCCGAAGCTGGCCTGATGGACTTAGCCCAATGTCCGTCTAACTTCAGTGGGATTCGTCAGAACTGTGAGCGTTGCCATAGAGCCATCAGCTGCTCCTCTGTCTTCTCCAGAAGTGCCCTCAGCATCTGCACAGGCGCCAGCTCCCGCATCCCCTTCAGTGGGAGCCGGTTCTCCCTGGCACGACGCTACGGCTCCCAGAGAAGCTGCTTCTGGAGAAGCGGCAGCCTGGATGGCCAGGAGAGTCCCAGCGAGAACACCCGCTGCCTGTCGGAGCGCCTCACCACAGACGAGGAGGAACCTCCGCACTACGAGGACGCCCTCTGCTACCCTGTTCTCATCGTCCACTGCAGCGAGAACTGCCACAACCACAGATCCTTCCACAGAAACGGCTCCTGTGTGGAGACCTCGTTATGACTAAACAGTCACTGCTGAAACAGTGACGCCTCTGTAGCATAAAAAAAACTTTGGAGATCAGAAACAGAGCGCAAAAAAGTCCGTAAGAGTCGTAGTATCAGAAACAACTACCTGAATGTTGGAAGTGAGGATCATCAAAGCAATAACAGTGGTTAACGAATGCAGAGAGATCAGCAAACCAACAAAACCTACGTCAACTTCCAAACCATGGAAATAAAGACTGTTACACCATCGCCATAGCTTTGGAGAGCTCGTGTGAGCGCTGCATGAAAACAGAAGCTGCTGTTACCTCGTTAGATCTTTACAGAAGGAGGCGCTATTTAATATCTTGTCTTCTTTCTCAATATTTCAGTCACACAATAAAGTCGGGGTGAGTTCTAGGATTTTCTGCAGCAATAACTAACAACAAATATCCTCTAAAAGCAAAATGAGGAATATGAAAGCAGATAAAACAGAGACACTGATTAAAATGGAAGCATAAAACATGAAGACAAAACGATTAATAAACCATTTTGTGATTTTTAAACATCTTCATTACTTATATAAATGCTGTAATTCAAATTTAATGTCTGTTTTTGTTAATCAACAAGTTTTCTTTTTTCTACATAACTCTTTTAAAGCCACAAACGACAGACTTGAGATTCTTTTCAGTTTCTTTTGTGGGGAAGAATGAAGACTGAAGAACAATCAGACTGATACAGAAAAGGACACGATCCTTTAAAAGCAAACTAAAATTGCAGCCGTCCATTTCTTCTTCCTGAACACAAGATTTCTGCAGGTTTGAATGTCGGTGCTACATGGCAGCTCCAGATTAAAAAGTTATGTGTTTCTGCAGCGGCTTAACCTTCAAATCTCTGGTGTTTATGCTTAAATAATTCAATGCAATTAAAAACAAACTTGATCTACACAAGAACTAAAGACAAAATATTGCAACACTGAGACAGTCAAGTCACACGAGCATTTACAAAAAAGATTCTCCCATGAGAAATAATAAACACTTAACATATTGTCTTAAATCTAATTTTTTTGCTGCCTACTGCCACTAAAGCTACGAACAACTGTGTTACAGTCAAAAATAAAAAAATATTGCAGGAGATTAATTAAAAAGTATATAAAATTAATTAAAAGATCCTTGAATTTGCATGATTTCTTTTTGCGGAGACACTGTGTTGAGAACCATAAAGCACCAGCATAAAAGTAAACTGTACATTAATTATGTGGTGTATTAAAAGCGTAATTCTTCTTTGTAACAGTGATTTCACAGTCGTATGTGTTTAATGTGCAAGTGTTGCAGCAGCTCACAAACGCTGCCTGAGGAAACTGAACATTAATGTTTAATCTTTAGTTCCTTTGAAGATTCACGACTCCTATAAATGGATTTTACAGTTTATGCAAATATGTTAATGCACTTACATTTACACACAAACTTTTAAATCATACAACAGAAACATGAATGCATTCTAACACATCTTGTATTATGCACATGAGGCAACTGAATTGTCTGAATATTGATGTAAAAGATTTAAACGCTCAGACATAAACTTCTTGTAAAAATTTTTTAAATGTCATTGGTATAAAATGAGCTGTATTGATAACTCAGTTACCTTTAAAAAATATGTATCTGAATTTATGCTGGAAAAATTAAAATTGCAATAAATATCTGAGGCTCCCCCTTGTGTGTTTAAAACAGTTGTTGGTTTTTAACCTTTGGGTGTAGTGTGATTTATTAATTGTATTCAGATGCTTTAGTTGGATTTGAGGGGAAAATTAGATTAAGTGACTCGTCTTTACCTGGTGAAACAGATTTCCAGTTCTCTCTCTAGTTGCAGTTCTCTGTGTGTCCGATAGGCGGCGGTATATTTAACCTGATACGACACAAACACAAATCAGAAGAGTCGACGAAGTGCAGAGCTATGAAAGGTTATTCCATAGGTGAGTATACAAAAATGTTACCTCTTAAAACCTAAAAATGCAGTCGAACTAATTATATTTGAAGTTATCACACCGCTAACCCGCAGTGTATTCTACGTGAACCGAAATAAGGAATCCATGTGCTAGCTAGACTAGACTAAAGCTAATTAGCTGTTCTTGTTTAATCTCTGATTAAATCAATTTATGTTTCAAACTGTAACCTGACTAATGTAATACTTTGTTGTTTACAAGTGCTTAAGTGTGAGAGGGAAATCAACTCAAGATTCAGCTCATTTCAAAATACGCTATGTCAACTACGGGTTTGTTGTTTTGACGGACTGCTTACAAAGGTACAACTTCCGGTGCCATTAAAACTACTGCTAAGCTTTAGTTTTTGTGCTTTCTTTGCTATTATCGTGTTAGTTCGTTAGTTTTATTCACCTTTTTGAATTATTTCTTAAATATTTTAACAACCAACAACAAAAACCAGGGATGAAATAATGTTCGACTTTTATTTTGAAGGTAACGTTATGTATAAAACCCAAAATCACAATTAAAACTTTGAGCTTTAAATTCAAAAACATTAATTAAAAACACATGTAAACGCTTTTCACTTTAAGGAGGAATAATACTAAAGATAACGTTTAAGAAAGCTTTATTGTGAAGGGATATCAGTATGTGCTTCAAGCAAATAAAAACAACCAAGGGGATATCTGAAAAACTATTACATGTTTGAAAATACGTAATGTTAAAATTACACATGAAAGTAATGAAGTCTTGCATGGACACATTTTAGATCCTTAAACGTTTAGTGGAATGAAATTGAAAAAGAAATCAACAGAATAGTTGTTAATACTGAAAGCATGAAAACATACTGAGAATTTGTAGTTTGGATAAAAAAAGCTCATTTTTAAATAAAAATGAACGTGTTCTTAAGTTGGCCAGCGTGTAGCTCTTTACATTTAGACTGTGACACTGAGGTTGTTTTTTATTGTGTTTTTAGTGTCTGGTTGGAGCGCCCACATGCAGAGCCTGGTGGTTCAGGTACTTGCCATGAGGCAGCTGGGCCGGCTGAATCCTCGTCACCTGCTGGCTGCTGGATACGGACTCAGGCAGACGGAATGGTGCCCCCGAACCATTCACATCCGCCAGCTGTGGGGCTGCTCCACTTTCCCAGCATTTGGCGCTCACAGACCTGCTCTCAGAGGCAGAGATGCTGTCAAGACATGGTCGGTTCATCATCTGAGGTTTAAAAGCAAGAAGAAAGGAGCTTCCAGTGCGACGCAGGAGGAGGACGAAGAGGACGAGGATAAAGACGACCCAGAGGACAGTGATTATGAGGATGTTGACCCAAATTTACCCAAAGACTATAAGGATATAGAGAAATATGTGCCGTCTTTTCGCTATGATGTGATCTTAAAGTCTGGCCTGGATATCTCACGCAAGTAAGTCAGAGAAAAATTATCCATTACATTTAAAAGATCAAGGTTCTTACTTCCCCTTGAGGCTTATTGGAGAATAATTTTCCTTTTCCTAATAAAAGCAAAGTCGAGGACGCCTTCTACAGCAACAAGCTCCACCTAAACGGACAGAAACTGATCAAGAAAAGTAAAACGGTGAGGTTTGTCTACAGTCAAATCATCTTCAAATGTCCACATTTCTTGTTTGTAACTCGTGCTTTGTCATTAATCCAGATTAAAGTTGGGGACACCTTGGACCTCGTCTTGTCAGAGAACAAGGAAGCAAACACTGTTACGCTGATGCGCGTCGTCCTCAGAAAGGTTTTAGGTGAATCTAACGATGGAGACAAACACAAAGTGTCCATAAGGAGGTGGAAATGTCTTGAACTTCCTAAGGATGAGGTATTTAAACCATGAACTCAGGCTGACTGGGCCTACTAAGCAGTAGTTTAAATGGTCTTCACCACTCCAGATCTCCAGAGATGTGATGTAGCTGCAGACATTATGTGGATAAATGGGAAACATTCTAATTTTTTTATCCATTTTCTGTTTCTGCATTGATATTCTGCCAATAAATGTAAATTTTTAAGTTGTGAACTTGAAATCTGGTGTCCTCACTTGCTTAGAGAATATCCTCCTTCTCAGAATGTTCAATCAGCTTAAATGGCAGCATTTATTCATCTAGATCAGGGGTTCCCAATTTTTTTTCTTTGGGGACCCCCTTGCCTGTGTCCAAGACAAGCCAGGACCCCCAACCCCAAACCCTACACACATAAACACGTTAAATGTGATAATTTGCAAACTTTATACAGACATTGTTATATATATACAGAGTTATAACTTTTATATGGAGTTCTGATTATACTATAGGCTCTGTTATTAGGATTTTATAAGTGTAATTTTTACAAATAAAATCTTGTAACCTCACAACCTCAGCAAAGACAAAATTATGGGGACCCCCTGTAATCTTGTGGGGACCTCATTTGGGGTCCCGACCCCTGATTTGGGAACCCCTGCTGTAGGGTGTGTTATTGGGATTTTATAAATGTAATTTTTACAATAAAATCTTGCTAACCTGACAACCTCAGCAAAGATGAAATTGTGGGGACCCCCTGCAATCTTGTGGGGACCCCCTTGGGGGTCCCGACCCCCAATTTGGGAACCCCTGATCTAGATGACCAGCTGCGGAAGGTCAAATGATCATCAGAACAGAGAAGAAAGAAAGGTGTCATGTTCACTCAACCACCTGTTGGATCCATGACAACAAGAATTTTGGTGGTTCTGAAGGTAAAATAAGGTCCATCCAGTAAGGTGAGTGTTTCAGCTTCATTTAATAAAACAGCCCAACTGTGTTTTATACATATAATTGTGTTTTTATTAGAAATGAGTTACCATGAGCCATCGTCATGTTAAATTATCTGTATAATATAAACTTCTATAAGAAGGTTTTAATGTACAGACGAGGCTGATCGGTCGGATGAGGACAATATTTGCTTTTCTGCTTCTGCACATCAAAACAATGGATTTTAATTTAATAATTAAAAATGAACATCTATAAAAATATTGCACTAACATTTTAGAAATTAGACGATTAAAAAAGGGAGTGAGACTCCCTCAAACAGTAGAAATGCTGTTTGTTACCCATCAGAGCCCGTAGGAAGGACTTCTGTCACAAACTCGGCTTTACTTTAAATCCATTGCTGTTTTGTGCACAACAAAAACGATCAAATAATCTCCTGATCCAAACAATCAGCGCCCTGCCTGTAAGTACATTGTTATTAAAACAGTGGTGGCACAATGCTACATCAGTGAGCGCTATGGATTCACGTCGCATCACTGCGAGGTGTGTGAGCTATCGTTTTTAGCGACTATCCTGGTTATCGTCTTTAAGGCTACGACATCAACAACGTGTGTTAAGCTAACAGCTTTTAAATAGGAGCAGTTACCCTTTCATTCTAGTAATAATAAAACTACACAAACATCTGCAGCTGAAACATTAAAACAACAGCTTGGCTCCGCCCACGCGGGACGGCGTGATTTCAGCTTATATGCTGAGCAATAATCCAGGACAGGAAGTGCTGACTAACTGCAGGATACTGTAACTAGGACACAGTGCTCGACCTCTTGGCCTTTTTAAGAATGTCACACTTCTTGCGGTTGGGGCGCCGGCAGCGTTCGTCGATGCTCGGCACACATTCATAGTGCCACACCTCCTCCATCTTATCCACAGGATACACGGCTTCCACGTAGTGACGGATCAGCCTCAGCCGGACCGGGTCCAGCTGCTTCTTATTGCAGGCGCCTGAATGGTTGTACTGCAGCCGCAGGTTCTCCGAGGTGAAGAGCTCCGGGAAGAGGCGTACCAGTAGCCGGGCAGCAAAGTTCCCAACAGAGAGACTCTGCTGGACGATCTCCCGAACCTCGGTGTCGGACAGCAGGTAGACAGGAGGGACGGGGAAGTCGGGCTTTGAAACCGTCAGTCTGTCGAGAGGAATCTTACAAAAGTCTTTGCTGCTTTTCTCTGGAGGAACAGCAGGAACGTCAGGATCCTCCCTCGCGTTGTCTGGATTGAACTGGTTAATCTGGCAGAGGAATTCCTGCGCCGAGTCCTGGCCGTAAACTTTTCGCTGCTGCAGGTAGGATCTCCTCTGCTCCGTGTCCCGTCTCCTGCACCTCTCATCAAGTTTCCCAACAAATTCTAACATCCACACTCGGTCGTTCTTGGCTTGAGGGTAGACTAACTGTACATAGTGGCGGATCAGATTGACACGGACTGGGTCGAGCTGCTTTTTCCCAAGAGAGCCGCTGCAGTTGTACTGCTTCCTGGTGTTCTCGTGAGTAAAAAGTTCAGGGAACATGAGAACCAGCAGCCGGGAGGCAAAGTTACCGATGGACAAGCTGCACTCATAGTTGATCCTCAGCTGCTTCCTGGACAAGATGTACTCCTGGGGAACAGAGAAGTCAGGAGGAGGAATCTCCAGATTTTCAAAATCCATAGGTGTCAGCAGCGACTTCTTGGACTTGCGATTTGGTCTTTCGTATTCACTCACTTCCGGACCCTTGCTGATAGAACCGTCTTCAGGTGGGCTGCTCAGGTCGTAGCCCTCGCAGTTCATATTGTCGGGTTCACTCCCGTTTCCGTTACTGTGTGGGCTCTCCAGAGCATCTTCCATATGCTGAATGCACACTGGAAGCCAGCTGTCCTCGGGGACCTCAGGAAAATTTGCTTCCATGTACCTTCTTATTATCTCCATTTTGTCAGAATCCAGGATCATTTGCCCCACGTTACTGAAACTGCCAGAGCCTTCAGGCATTTTCCCCTCTTCAAAAACCTCAGGGAAGAGACGGTGCGTCAGAAAAATCACAAAGTCTTCTGGAGAGGAGAACTCGTCCAGCTCCTCCGTGGTTTGTGAGTTTATCGCAGCGTCCGATCCCGTCTGGCTGGCCGGCTGGTTATCCAGGGACACCTGCTCCTCATGACCCTGTTCGTTAATGAAACAGTAAGTCTGGGGATGCTCCGTTTTTATCTCAGCAGCCGGGACCGTTTGCTTCTTGGTCAGCCGAGCGCTCTCCATGTCCCTCTGCGCCCAGAAGCGATTGAAGAAGTCGTTAATCGGAAGAAGGCATTCCTCCTGCCACACGCTGCTGTTTTTGACCGAGGGGTAGCAGACCTCCACGTAGTTACGGATCAGCTGCAGATGCAGAGATTCTAGGGTCCTCTTGCTTGCAACGCAGTCATGAGAGCACTCTTTAGATTTAAAAAGCTCCGGGAAGAGATGCACGAGCAGCTGACACCCGAGCTCGCCAGCGTTGGACGTGTGCTCCATCAGCTGATTCAGTTCATCGTTTGTTAGCAGATACTCGGGGGGAGGCTGGAACTCCATCACCTTCTCAGCTGGTTTCATGTGCTTCTTTATCCGCATGACTTCCAGGGTTAACAAGTCCACTTTACTGTGCAGCTGACTCATGCTTGAGTTCAGTGTGTTGAGGATAAAAAACATTTTCTCTATCAGTGGGTAAAAACTTGGGTCTGCTGACGTTTGGCCTGAGGAGTCTGTGGTGGAGAAGCTCTCCATGGGCCCGTTTTGCTCCAGACTTTGGAGCTTCGGTGAAAGGATGCTGTTGAGCTGACCAAAGCCACCTTGATTAGCCAGCTGCTCCACACTCGGGGTGTTCCTCCTCTCTGAAATCCTGTGGGAGATGCCGAACAGTGGTTTTCTGTAGGAGGATCCGGATTTCTCCAGGAAGCTGGCCCCCCTGTCTCCTGTCGTCGTGAGGCAAAGAGGCTCGTGTCTGCTGCTTTCGTCCATCAAACGCTGCCTCATCTATCAAAAACAAATATTTAAACAAGCAACAATGAAGCACACATTAGTGAAAACATACAAGTTTATTTTAAAAACTCATGGACAAGTAGCCTGATCATCCTTTGAGTTTTGCTGTCATGACTGAATATTTAGTGTCACGTAGCTCCTCTGTACCTCACTAGTGACTCTAGCTCTCTTGCTGCTGGCTGACTGATGTGTCGCAGGGCCGATCTCTGCTGACGACCTTTTACTGACGTCCGTGACCCCAGAAGATCCTCCTTCGTGTCCTTGGGATGACTCACAAACAGCAAAATCTTCTTTCTCCTCTTTAACATCCTGGACGTACTTGTGTTCTGTGAAAGATTCCGGATCAGTAAAGAACAAATGTGGCTAAAACACATCACGACATCCAGAGATATGACAGCGAGACTTACCTTTGTCAAGCATCGCTTCATTTGAATTTTCTCCATGCTCACAGGAATTCATAGCCTGGAAAGAGAGTTTGATAAAAGTCATGTCACTGATGAATCTAGCGAGCATTTAAAAGTAGAAACCGTGATTATGGTCTGTTCTCTCTGGACGTGCAGGGTTATCAATAAACCGAGCTGCTTATGGGAAAAAAACTTGGATTCAATCAGCAAACGTGGTACAAGTTGTTCTTTTATCTTCCAAGGATCTGGAAGCAGAATTATCTTCTCATGCCTCCAAACTCGTGACATTTCCCCACCCCTTACAGAAACATTAGATTTAAAATCCAGACTCTAAACTACGTTTATAGATAATACATGCATCCATAATAAACCACAGTTGAGGCTAAAACTTAAAACATGTGCTAACCTGATTTTATGGCAGCAGCTTACTTTTCATGTGTTTACTTTCAGTTACATTCTGAAATGAACTACAAATAAAGAAGTGTATTTATGTTATCTTTATGAGAAACATACGATCAGCTGTTTGTAGCCGAAGCCCCCGACAGGTTTTGTTTGAGTAACTTAATATAATAGATTTTTTTAAAAGTAACATCTAGACAGTTTATTTAGCTTTATAAAATAAATCTGGTTTATTTTCTGAGGACTTTGGCGGCGCGTGCTACAAGCAGCTACTTCCTCATTCTTCCGCCCATAAACGTTTGAACCGGATCACAGCCGAACCAGCTGAACGTGACTCTTCATCAGACCCAGAGGAGGTTCGTAAATCAGTCCACCGCGAGTGTCCGAGCTGTGATGCCTCACCTCTGCTACGATGTGTTTGTAAACGTTAACGACACGGTCATGTTTGCGTGGATGTGCCTCCCATCTCTTCCTCCTACTGGGGAAATTAACGGTAAACGCGCGTGACCGGAGGTCGGAGCTCACCTTTTCGAGTCCGTGTCATCCTTTAAGGCCGTTAGGGAAGCACCGGACATGTCTGCAGACTGCTCACGGTAGTTTATTAAGAGGCAACTGTTGTCTTGTTGTTAATGTTTTGTTTTGCTTTTTTTTGTTGTGCTTTTCTCGCTAGTCTTCTCGGCTATCTCGCGGGAAGTGACGGGGCGCGCGCCTGCTGCGTCACTTCGAGGGGTGGGAAGTTCAGTTCATTTCTGTGAGTCGAATCATCGGACCTCAGCTCACCAAAAAAAGGACTGGTTCTTTTAGCTCCTGAACGTCTCTTCACATAGTAGCTGCTATATTATACCGCGTTTTTATATTTGATTGTGCCTACTAGAAAAACAGCTGATCAACATTGATGTGCTTTTTTCTGTATTCTGTATTAGCCCGGCTAATACAGCTAGTGCGGCTAATTTAGCCACGCTAGCTGTTTTAGACATGTTAGCTTACACGCTGAAATACACCTGTTCAGCAGGGAGAGGTGAGTTTAATAAATACTTGTACTTTTTGTGGGGACCTTCAGATGAAGTTTTCATTGTTTAATAGGAGGTTGTGTAAATATTAGCCACACTGCTAGTGTTGGCTGGTTAGCTCAGACAGAACTCTGATTAAAGACATACTGTGCAACTTTTTCATATTTTTAAAGCGTTTTCTTGAGCCAGTATGTGCTAAAATGACCCTTTACAGGGTTAATGAAATGACCATATTCTGTGGTCAGAATACCACACTTGCAACTTCAGAGTGGCGGTCCGGTCCCTGTTGGACTTGTGGCACTTACACACTAGCACCGGGTCGGCTCCGATCGGTCGGCCTCAGTCGGCCCCGGCCCCACCAGGTTGTTTACACACGTCTTCCAGGACACCCTTTGGAATGCGGACGTGATAGGCGGTCTCAGAAATGCGCGCGAAAAATTGGCGCGAATATATCAGTGATGTGGGCGGGTCAAAGGAGTGCGGAGAAGTCTGCCCAGTGTCTGCGCTCATCACAGCAGACGGGAACAGAGAAACGGCTGGGTGGGTCAAAGGAGCGCGGAGAAGTCCGCGGTCTCTTCCTTTTTAAACAAAAAGCTGCGTGGCAGCACTGTGTCAGTGTGTGTGTGTGTGCGCGCGCGCTGCGCTCATCACAGCTGACGGAAACAGATAAAACAGCTTCAGTCAGAGGCTTGTTAACTCCTCCGCATTCAGAGTGATAATGAAGCGCGCATGGGGGAAGCCCCCGCTGGCGGATTCTATCCGCTAATCGGAGGTTCTTCCTAAAGGTAGGCGTGAATTTGAGCCGACCAATGCGTCGGCAGTGGGTGTGTTGGCCCGGTTTTCGGCGCGAGTCAGACCACCTTCAGATGAGGACCGAAAACACGTACGGTTCAGCCACAAAAATCCCCCGGCCACCCGGATGTGAAAGGACCTTACCCAATCCCGCCCGGTCCGAGCCGGTGCTAGTGTGTAAGCGCCATTAGTAAAGTGGAGCTGACATACCTGGTGCTGCAGTCTGCTTCCAGCATGTTTCCTGCATTTAGATCATGAACACAGCTGATTTGTTTGATTTAGTGATGAACCGCTCCTGTAGACACTAATGAAGGCTGAGGAGACATTTCAGCTGTTAGATTAAGGTGTTAAAAAGACCAACGCAGAGTGAGGAGAGAAGTTTTACTTTTGGTTTCACTAACGGACACTAGGGGGTGCTAAAAGCAAGCCAAAACTGCCAAGTGTGCCTTTAAAGTCACACAATAAGCTAATTCTGGGGCAGGTGTTTTGTCCAACAATGTTTGTTGATAAATAAAGTCCACTTAAAACAACTTATTAAATGTTTAAAGGAATTTCTATCCACGTTATTTTTGAGTAGCCTCATGGAGAAACGCTGATGCAAGCAACATCCGGTGAGATACCGGAATTTGCACATACTCATTGGTTTGCATTGTGAGGTTTCGTTGCTAGTAGCAGTTTATTTGAACATTTGAAGAGAATTAAAAAAAATATTTACCCCCGAAAAATGTTGCGCTGTTGGCGCTTGTACTAACAACCAGAGAAAATTAAATCTGTAGCTACAAGAGCGATGTTTAGAACATGCGCCTCCAGAGTGAGAGAGCGTGCCGCTGTAGCGTCGGTACGGTTCTCACCACCTCTCCAGAGATGAGGAACCCAGAAGGATGTGGCTGAAAAATCTTAACTTGAAACCACCACAAACTTTATTTGTGCGTTCCTTTCATTTTATTGTGAAAACCCCCAGAGAGGAACACCCGCATCCTACTTTGTAGTTGGATATGACAAACCTCCAGAGAAGAGACGCCGAGTAGTAAAGAGATCTGACAGCAGTCTCACAACAACAGGAATTATTTCATGTGTACAATTTTCTGAATAGTTATAATTTAACGTGCGTTTAGATCTGCTGTTATTAACCTAAAAGTGCCATCCTGCTGTTTGTATTTCCCCTGATGTAGAAACTAAAACCCAGGCTTGGTGATGAGGGATTTAAGGCTCTGACTCGGGTCTACGTTTACTTTTAAGTAAATAAGATTGTGTCCCACCTCTTTCAACAAAACACAGACAACCTTATTACGATGTAGGTACTGATAAGCCTCAGAGCTTTTAAGATTGTTTATTGCCTCGCTGTCAGATGCCACTGAGTTCAGAAAGTAGCTAAAATGCTACTGTACGTTAGCTTTGGCCAGACTAAGATCATCCCCTCCACCTCTCTGCTTCAGTAGGCAAACGGAGTGTAGCGGTGTCCCGTTTGAGCTGTGACAGCTGGTGTTCATGCATGTTTTCAGTCTCTAAAAGCCCAGAAAAAGAGGATTAGCATGAAGGAATCGCTTCGTCTCAATGTAAACAAATGCAGACCGGAAGTTGCTTGCATCTTTCGCGCAAAGCATCACGGGCCGTGAGAATAACGTGGATAAATTGTCACATTACATCAATTCACTGATAGACCTGAGGATGAGGTCATCACTAAAGTAAACTTTTTGTAATTTTTATTTCATTCAGAAGGAAAAATAAAACTGATAAACAACAAAACTGTCAAAAGGAGGAATGAAAAGGAGCAGACTAGGGCTATGCAGCATAATTCTCACCCCTTCCATGTGAACAATGGGGCATTTTCCTCATCACAAAAGTCCACCTTTAATTCTTTTTTACATCTGTTGAGTTTTGTTGATTCATGTAGTTTTTACCTTGTTATGTGGGTTTAAAGACCAATTTTTGTTTTATATTTCCCTGTAATAGTTTATTTTGGTCATTGTTAAACATGGCGGCTGTGCTCAGGTCCTTAAACTGGACTTTCAGCCCAACACCCTGAGTGCTCAGATTCTGGTTCCATAAATACAGCATGTAAACAGAATATTGTGGCTTTACTTTTCAATAACACTAAGGGGCTCTCTGTGATTACACCTGAGAGCCTTTTGTGTACAACTGAACGCTCATTATTCAGGAGAAAACAAACATTAACTGGTTTCATGAGTAACATAAAAGAGTCAGCAAATTGATGTGGCTCGGTCATAACTTCTCATTACTAATCACTTCCGCATTTTACTTATTATTTATCTGGAATAACTTTGCCATGTTTTCTGCTGTAGTTTAGATTGTAGCTGAGTTAATTTATGCATATTTTTCAAATGTTATAGTTTTATATTTGACCAGCATCTAAAGTGAAGGCTTTAGAAATGATCAAAATTTGCAGAATTTGAGCTTTATTATTTCCTTTTCTTAATACAAAAACCTCAGAAGTTTGTTTTATTTATTTTCACTCTACTAATTTACTAAGATTTCCTATAAATTTATACTCTAAAGTTTTAGAAGTGAGGAATCTTTCAGAGGAGCTGTAAGAGCTATAGAGCATAATTGTTTGGACAACAGCGCCCCCAAGTGTACAAAAACTAAAACTACATTAGGATTTAATTCTGACACACCTGTGAATGTCTTCTTTTTCTCAGTGGTAATATTTCATGAAGTAAAAATGTGTATTTGTGTTCATGCGTGGCGTCGGCGTCCTCTTTCACCTGAAGATGGCGAGACTGTCTCCTTAAAGAAAAACAGGACATTGATGATTTTCTTTTGCAGGAGTTCTTTGCTCATCCATACAGCTCAAATTAGAGCCGCTGGTTATAAGAACAAATGAGTACACGAAAAATGAACTTTAAAGCTCCCAAAGTTCAGATTTTACTGTGGAATATTTCTGGCATGAATCTGACAGCAGCTATGAGGTTTGGGGGAAATTATTAGAGAGCAGAAACTAATGAATCATCATCACACTGTTGCACGAGGCATTTCTGATTTGCAGGAGGAAGAAGATGCCATTAAACAGGACTTGAGCCGAGCTTGAATTCCTCTGATGTCAGAAAACCTCCCCAAACCATAATTCTGTGTTAATCATTGGCCACTCCATGCAGCCGGTGTTCTGTCTCCTGCCACAAATATGTCGATGCTGTAGCAAGACAATGTGTGGCTCTCATTATTTGGCTAATGAGCTGTCTCCATGGCAGTCTGATCTGTCAGCCAATGAAGCGAGCAGGTTCTGTGTAGGAAGAGGGGGGGCTTTATGTGGCCCGAGGTCAACCAGGCGGCGGCTTGGGATGAGGGGCCGGCGTGCAGCACTTAACGCGAGGAAGGAGCTCGTTAAAGTGTCGTTTTTGGCCAATATGCTCGTCGGTGTCGAGGAGGCCAATCAGCCATACTGTTTCCATCTCAGGAGAACGACTTTCATCCATCACTGTCAGCTCTATGATGATATTAGCAGGTGTTTACTGATAGGCCATTCAGAAGAAGACAAATGGAGATCCTAACATCCCTCCATGCTCTTATTCACAGAGTCATTTCATTTACAGACTTGTTCCTAATGGGGCCGAAGCAAAGAGGCTGCAGCAGACCTGTTCCTGTAAAGGAGAACAAACAGAAGATTGGGTTGCACCAAATTAAAATCTGCAGGGAGTGCAAAAAAATCTTTAAAAAGTCTTATAGACATAAAAGGAGCACTAAAAATCAGGACAACATGTTTGCACAAATAAAGTGTATCAAACCAACGCCCACACGTCAAACTACAGCTGATACTTGCTCTTCTGAGACTTTTGGTTATTTCAGAATTAGATTTCCAACAAACTTATCCATCCAGCTCCTCCTGGTGGATCTCAAGGTGTTCCCAGACCAAAGAGGAAATATACTTGGAAAAGCATTCTATGCAGTTATGGCTTGCTTTTAGTACCCCCTAGTGTCCGTTTAGTAGAACCAAAAGTGAAACTTATCTCCTGGCTGTGCGTTGGTCTTTTTAACACCTTAATCTAACTGCTGAAACGTCTCCTCGGCCTTCATTAGTGTCTACAGGAGCGGTGCATCACTAAATCAAACACATCAGCTGTGTTCATGATCTAAAACATGCAGGAAAATTGCTGGAAGCAGACTGCAGCACCAGGTATGTCAGCTCCACTTTACTAAGTCCAACAGGGACCGGACCGCAACTCTGAAGTTGCAAGTGAGGTATTCTGGCCACAGAGGGCGGTGGGGGTCTGAGTGACATTTCATTAACCCTGTAAAGGTCATTTTAGCACAAACTGGCTCAAGATTTAAAAATATGAAAAAGTTACAAAGTATTCCTTTAATATTCATGATATGCAAACGTCCCGCCTCTGATTGGCTAACAGCAACACAACTCTTCTGCTGCCTTCGTTCGCTCTTCTGCTTTTACTAAAAAATGCAACGTTGTTTAACACAAGCCTCAACATGTCATGTTGTGGAATTGCTAACGGTTAGCTTCTACTAGCCGAGGTGGGCTCTGTTCTCTCCTGCGTGGGTGAAGGTGGGCGGGGCCATGAATACTCATTTTCCCTGTGATGTAGCCATCTATTTCTGCAGCTAAGAAAGAAGACATGTCTCCTCATGTTTTGGATGTAAATTTAGAGCTTTTGCCAATTTTCATGATACCCAAGACTCTCAAACTGGAAACTGTGAGCAAACAGGGTTGTGTTTCAGCCGTGCAGCAAACAAAAGAACAACAAACTTCTTTTTTATCTCAATCTGAGCTTCACAGGTGAGGTCAGATGGATGAACGCTGCTGGGAGGGTAAAATAAGGACACAAAACTCATCCTGCTAAATTCTTTTAGGCCTACAACTGTTTCATCGCTTCAACCAGTGGGAAAGTTTTGTTTAGTAACTATATTTGTCATTCGGGCTGTGTCCCAGCTTCTTCTTGTTTGGTCCTTTTAATTTTCCATGTAACTTTCCTCTTGTCCCCTCACGGCGAGGATGAATATTTCATGAAGAGCCCGAGGCTTTCCCTGGCCTGTGGAGCACCTCGCTGCACCCAGGAAGCAGAAAACAGAGGAGGAAGTGGACCCAGAGACAGAAACGGTTCTTCTTTCATCACCTCATCTCTGCTGCTTCTTCACTCGCGTCGCCTTTTATCCTCCCCCAATCAGCTCTGGGCCTTCGTGTTGTGCTCGTATAATTAAATATAACAAGTGATTTTTAATACAGCAAAAAGCCAACTGTTTATTAAACTTTAACATTTCAAATAATTCTCCATTTTTTATCCTCACAGGAAAATCTGATAAAACCTTTGTGTTTTCCTGTCGAGGGCCACAATCGGCCTGCGAGCCACAACTTTTGGACACAAATCAACTCCACCAAATCTAGAGTAAAACGTGTTGAAATAAGAGAAAATGCCACAAACTCAGTTTAAGTCTTTAATATTTTGTACAATTTTCCATCAAATTCAGTCTTTAGATGCTGTGATGACCTATTTGGAGATTTCCCGTCCCGTCTCCGTCCTTCAGGTGCATCTAGGACGTGACGGACAGCTGCCAGCGGCGGCCCAATGGTTTCACACCTTGGCTGTGCCCCCCGCCCTCCGCAGACAGCAGCCTGGGAAACCACAGGCCACCAGGCTGGCGCCAGCCTGCGCAGCTTAGAGCAGGGCAGCCGGCCCAATCAATACCTCTGCATTTCCTGTCCATTTGCTCAGGTCTCTTCATTAATAATTACTGCTTGGCGGAGCTTCAATACGCTCACAGGCTGGGCCAAGGGGAGAAGCTGGGTGACCTTTCCCCGCCCCTGGGTTGACTTGGATCTCACACACACCCGGGTGAGGGGACAACATTCCTCCTGATGCTGCAGACACAATCTCCACCAGCTGCATGAAAACCTCCCGTCTGAGCTTATCAGCAACAGCAGGAATCTGTCAGAACGGGACTTTGGGACATTTTTACCGCTGCTTTGGTTAAACCTTTTCCGTTTGGCAAACGTCCAGCAGCTCCAGCGCCGTCTCCGCAGAAAGGATCAGGATGAATGGTTCCTTAAAAATAAAATCTCTCTTTTAAGAGCGAGTCCTGCTCGGTGCATCATTTGCTGTTCATGGCACATTTTCCAGATGACAATAACAATTCTTCAAAACATCTTAAATTATGTTCTGCCTGCTATGTGGCTGCGCTGATAAGCAAGGTGACAATAAACAGCCGGGTTTTAAAAGGCAGCCTGGCGTGGTGCTTCCTCCACGCAGGAGAGGACGAGTCCCTCGCACACACACGCGCACACACACACACACACGTTTGGCACTGTGCTCCAGAAGTGTGTTCTTATTACAAGAATCACAGATTTAGCATTTCTGATGCAAACTGTCACCACGGTTCCTCCAGACTCCACGAGCCAGCATCCGGATCAGAACAAGTTCATCTCAGGAATTTCTTCTTCATGCAGTTTTTTTGCACACACACACACACACCACTGTGCAGCATGTGTGTGTGTGTGTGTGCAGGTCAAAATTTGGTGACGGCGGAGGCGATGTTCTCCAAGGCGGATCGAGCCTCCGAGGAGGGGAAAGCCTGGATGGCCTCCAGAGCCTTGTTGCTATGGTAACAGCACAAGTCCACCGCCGAGCTCACGCCTTTCTCCGACTTAACTGCTGCCAAAAGCTGCGGAGGGATGAAAACACACATTAGTTTGTCATGTTTGTGTCAGCCTCGCCGCCGTCCAGCTGTCAGCGTAACAAACCCAGAGCCGAGGAAAGTTGGAGCTGAAAGTCGGAGAGAAAACGGGAACAAACGGATTTTAATTACAGGGAAAGAAAGATGCTCCTGGCTGCACTGAAGGCAGGGATCCACATTTAGATATAAGGGCAGATTTCTGATTTTTATCAAAGTTTTTAATGAAAGAAATCAGACGCTGACTCATAACGACACAATTAGTGACGCGTTTTTGGACAGATCTGACTACATTTTGACTAAAAGATTGAATTTGTGAAGAATTTGACCTTATTTATGCGGCACCGTGCTCCTTCAAACGCGTCGAAGGTGGAATCAGCAGCTTTAAGTTTACAGTTTGGGAGAACTCCTTCCCGCTGGGACGTGGTTTTTAGCTGAGGGCGTTTTGCCTCATGAATTCTGGAGGTGGAAAGCCCCGTAGGCCTTCCTTCAAGATAAGAAAAAAATTAAATAAAAAACTTTACAGCAAGTGTCAAACTCAGAAACATTCTGCCTGCTTATTTATTTACAAAAAGATTAGTTTTCCTCATGAATTTCACACGATCCTGCCTGCTGACCGTGTTCATTCTGCTGCTCCCTGATGCTTTTATTCCCAAAACTCTCCCGTTTGCACCAAAGGTTCCACGTCCAGTACCAGAACCCTCCAGTGTTTCCTCGGCTCATCGGCATTCAGGTGATGCACCTGAGAAAAACCACTGAGGGAAGCATTTTTAATAAAACCAGGATCAGAAAACGTGAAACCTGAATTTAAAAATCATAAATAAAGCTGAATAAATTAAGATTTTATGTGATGATCGATGTTTAAAGAGTCTCCTTTCCTCAAAGCTTCTTTTATTCAGAGTTTACCTGTCCTCCCCTTTCAGCCAGGTTCCCGGTGACGCACAGGAAGTTTCTTTTAAAAAAATATTCACTAACTTTTACTAACGTTGTGTTGTAGCTCTTCTTATAACCATAACTAGTCTTCATCACAGCTCCTGTGTGTTTAGAGGAAGAAGCTTTCATCTGTGCTGCAGTCTGATGCACCGATTTAGGTTTTGCTAGCCGATACCGATTATGACTCTTCAGCTCTGACCAGCCAATGCTGGATTTGTCTAATTCAGATTTATCTAAAATAAGTAAATCCCAATAATAAAAAATACAGATTTTTTTAAAAATTACGATTAACGTGAAAATTATGACCTCCGCATGGAAGATTCCTAGTATGAATCAGCAGTTAGCATGACGAGTTCAACCAACTCCGAACGCCAGCATTTAGTTTTTTTATATCAAAAACACTTGTCATTAATGTCACTGTCCACCAAAACTGACGTTCACGCTTATCCACAAAGATTTACAAAAATATTAGCTGTGCAGCTAAAGAACTGCAGTTTTTTGTAGTTTTTAGAGATGAACCAAAACATCTGGCTGGAAATACAAATAATAATAATAATATTCAGATTGTTTAATTATGTAATTCTATTACAATAAAATAGTAATGAATAAATGAATCTGGCCCCTGCCACCTGTAGATCCTCCACCAGGGGGCAGTAGACTTGTATAGGTTTCTGGTGAAGGTACTAATCCTGATGCTCCATCTGGACACTGAGGGACATGGGTCATAACTTTTTACATCATCTGTGTCCAAACGGTAGTGAATGTGAGGAGGTTGAGGTCAGATAATCTGAACCTGTCAGTCATAAATTCATTCTTTTCTTTTAAAAACAACTTTTTGTATATATTCATCTAAATCGTCGTGCCTCCTTGGGTCGGGTCACCTCTCGTTCCCCTTAAAAACTTCTCTCCCCTTTTTGTCTGAAGGAGATTCTCTCACAGTGCCTCTGTCTCAGAGCCTCGGTGTCTCCTCCACAAATAGTCCTCGGTAACTAATCCTTCCTGCTCTGGTTTCAGACGGGACCAGATAACCCCCCCGCGTCCCAACACTACCAGACCCCCCTCCCCGGTAGCTTCGGTGTCTCTCTGCACCCCGAGTCGTCCCGTCACACGCTGACTTTGGAAAGCTTGTGTCTCAGCTTTGATACGAGTTACAGTCGGAGGACGTCCCGTTTCTCTCCGACAGATAAACACTTAACTCACCTTGGTGAAATCCAGCTGCTTTCTCAAAGTTTTTGCCTTGATGAAAAAACAGAAAAAAGTTAAATTACTTCACAAATTTCTGGCAAATGTTCAAGTTTAGAATAAATAAAAAATAATGTTCCTGCGTGTTTGTTTTAGTGACATCTAGTGGCAGAAGCTGTAAACTGCAACCAACTAAAGACCTGAAACTCAACAGTGAGGATTCGGTGTTTATTTTGACCCTTCTGGGCTCCTGTAGGAACAAATGAGACGTTCCACCTTTAAATGTTCAATCCGAATAATTAAAATCCATGATTTCTAGATTTGTTATCTAATAAAAACATGGCTGAATATCTCATTTAGATCAGCATCTTATCAAAAATGCAACTCAGAATGTCTCTAAAGCTGATTTAATATTTTAAAAAGTTTTATTTTTCATCTATTTTATTTTATTTAAAAATAAAAGATTTTAATTACATCTGACCTCTTTTCTTCCCCAGAGTTAAACGAGCCGCGTCGGGTCTCGACTGCACATGAAGCAGTGAAAATGAGCAGTAATCTCCAGAGGAGTCGTACCTGCCGGAGCTGCTGATGCCACCTCTCCGTGCCGACGATCTGACGGTGGAAAACCACCGGGGCCGCGCTCAGACTGAACGGTGTCAGCTCTCCCAGCCCGCTCTTCACAAACGGCTGCAGGTCAGAGTTCAGCTAGAGAAGAGCACACCACACAAACGTCTGTGTAACTTTCAGGTAACAAATTAAACCAGCGGTTAACGTCTGCACTGGCAGAGGTCCTGCTAATGAGCAGTAAGGTGGACAGTTTGGTGTGAGACAACTGGACTGATGAGGCCGGTTCTCCTTCAAAGAGGCCGTGTCTGTTTCCTGCATGCTGAGAGACCGGCTCCCTGCAGCCGCCTGTCTGCAGGCCTCAGCAGCTGCAGGGAGCCTCGGCAGGGGAGGCTGGACTGCTGCAGCCCAGAGAACGGGATCATTACCAGTGACTTCACTGAGAAAACTCGGAGTCTTAAAAAAGTTTCTGCTATGTGGTCCGTTTAGGTTAAACCCTAATGACATTTCCGTTCAGTACAAAACAACCTTTTTGGTTTAAAGTTGGTTTTATCACACTTTTCTGTCCCCTTTCAACACTTTTTTTGCCCCTGAAACATTTGATGAAAACCTAAAATGGCCCAATTACTCATGCAGTCGGACTCTGCAGCTCGGCGTGGATCAGTGAGCCTTTTGGTGCAGATTTATTACTTTGATTTTACTTGATCACAGTAATGAAAGGAAACCAGATCAATCAGGAGGCACAAAGTTTCTGTAAAAGAAAGATTAAAGACAGTTCTGTTCAACTTCCTCTGGAAAACGTAACCGATGAGTCGAAGGAGAACCTTCCAGGTGCGTTCTGGGGTCTCAGACTCACCTTGTGGCCCAGCGACAGGTGTTTCCCATACAGGTAGGCCTGCCATTGGGCCGCCCTGTCGTGTTTGGCGAGCTGCATGGCGGCCTGACAGCTGTTGGCCAGCAGCGAGCCATGGGATAAGAACGTCTGCTCCTCCCACAACGCCACGTCGACGCCATCGCTGAGACCGTCCTGCAGAGCAAACGGCGACAAACACAGCAGGAGACACCGACTTTAACTTCATCTGCTCTAAATGTTGTTCACAGAGAAAGTCTGCAGAATTTTCCCAGTTTTTTTGGGTTATAAATGAAGTCGTTGTGAACTCCCAGCAGAACCCCAAACAGAGTAATTAAAGGAAACTCTTGCTCACTGGTACCTGACAGCACCGGGAGTCTTAATTCATTATTTATCAGGAGGTCTTCTGGTTTTCTTCTCATTTACAGTCAGCCTGTAGCTCCTACTGTCGGCTTTAATCACAGAGAAACCTTCTCCTTCACAGCCAGACCCGACTATACGATCCTGATTCACCCACACTTTTATTTTCGATCATCTATTAAAGCATTCACCTTAAAAATGCTAAAATCCTGCGTTTTTAGTCGTCCTTTCTCACTCCAGAGTCTAATTTTAGCACCGGCCTCATTCTGAAGACTCACAAACATCTCAACAGCTTTAGAGTCAAGTTCCTAAAAGCGTCTCAGAGCAGATGTGTGACTATCGTCGGCTCTGGGTTCACACAAGTTTGAGGTTCCAGGGAGGATTTCATCAAAGTTGGATTGTAGAAGAAGAATGAATTATTTACCTCTGCATTGTAGGAATTCTCATAATAGATTCCTTGAACTAAATCCCCGATGGCACCAGAGATCATTTCAACCACCTGACGAACAGAAGAAAGATTTCTGTTAGCAGGATTATCTTGTTCTAGTTTGTTTATATAACCTGGTTGACTTGTTAAGACTTGAACATGTTAAGAGACTTCATTAAGTTTACATCACTGATTCTGTGATGAATAAGTTATATCTCTATATTCAGCTGTTGCTAGTTTAGGTTTGATGGGTAGAGTTAGTTGGAACTGATTTATCTGGTCTTGGTTTAGCGGGTTAGTAAAATTTGATTGTTTTTGAGCTGTCTGGTTAGGCATGAGTCAGTCTTGGGTTAGTTGGTTTGTTTTATATCATTTGAGTTGGTTTAATTTGGGTTGAGTTGGGTTTAGTTTAGTTTGAGTTGTTTGATTAGCTTTAGTTTGGTTAAATTGGGTTTATTAGGTTTGAGTCATACTTTGATTTGGATAGAGTTGGTTTGGTACCATTCTGGTTGGACTGGTTCGGTTTAGTTTGGGCATTTTGATCAGGAATGAACCCATTTGAGTTGATTTGGTCTGTTGTGATTGGTCGTTTTGTTAGGTTTAGGTTGGGTTGGCCTGTGTTTAGTTAATTGGGTTGATTTGGTCAGCTTGGTATTATTTTGGTTGGGTTGGTTTAGTTTAAGTTGAGTTGATCGGGTTTAGTTGATTTGTGCAAAGTAGTTAAGTTTAAGTTGTTTGATCAAGAATGAATTAGCTTGAGTTAAGTTGTTCTGTTTTGATTGGTTGTTTTGGTTTTGTTTGGTTAAGATTGAGTTAGTTAGTTTGGTTTGGTAAAGTTGGTTGTGATTGATGTCTGATTCAGCTAGTTGGTCTTGATCTGGGTGGTTGGTTTGGTTTAGTTGGTTTAAATGGAGATGGTTTGGGTTAAGCTGATACTGGATTGGTTTGAGGCCATTGTTTACTTTATGTCAGGTTCAATTAAAAGGAAACGTTCTTTACAGTGAAACTGCAACTCACCGAGCTACAAGACCAAAAGAAATGCTGAGTTTAGAGGATGCGATGGTGATGTTCTGATGGATCTGAGGTTTGGGAGCCTGTTATTTTCAGCAGTAAAGTAAAAACACCTCCAGTGTCTGCGAGAGTCGTCTCATCGTGAATAGCATGACACGCGTGTCTTCTAAAGATCATATTTTAAAGGTCACGTTAGTTCTGAACAGCAGCCAGCATGTTGAAAGCTGCCGAGGTCTCCTCATTACAAACCAGTCTAGCAGAGCAGATGAAAGTAAAATGCTGCTATAAATGAGGTCGATCAACACTGATACACTTATCATGTCATCCGGAACATTTGTAATTAAATCGTCTGATTGGAGCATCGGAACAGCTGCTTTGGAGAATTAATCTGAGGTGCTGGAAGCCAGGTGAAGCTCTGCTCATTACGGCTCAACGAGGGCGGGGTCCTGGTGGCTTCATGAAGCACATCCAGACTCATCTCTGTTCATCAGATGCATGATCCAGATCTGTCCAGTCTGACGCTCGGGGTTTACAAACTTTATTTTTTACGGTTAGCAACTCTTTAAAAACTATATTTCTGGAGAACTGGTGACTAAATCAGTAATCAGGATTCTTTTCAGTACGTCATAAGGACGTAGAAATTTATCAAAATATTTAAAAACACTGAAAAACGAAGCTACAAATCCCCATCTTAAGCCCGAGTTGTTTTCTCCTGTTAAAGGCAGCAGCTCACTTCCCCACCTAATGAGAGTTGGCACATTCTTAGTGATTATTTACGTCTGGATCAATTGGACGAGTAAAAATGAGCAAAGTGGATCTTCGAGCTTCATTCACAATCCCAGCAGAGACGAGGTCACGCCTGGACTCCTCTGATGAATGAGAGCTCCTTCAGCTCATCCCAGACATCCTTGGTTCGTCAGAAAGCTCCGGTGACGCCGGCTGCTCCGTCAGCCTCGCAGTGCCCTTTGGGTAACCGAATCCACCAGGGGAAAATATTGAGGAAACCCGAGCTTCAGCCACAGACCTGGAAGGACAATGTGCTTACAGTATTACCAGATGTGGTGTCTCTGCCTGGTCTGCCTTGGGAAGTGGGGGCCAGGGAGGGGCGGGGGCTTTTTTTGGAAAGTATCAGATTAACTCTCCCCCTTACTCCATTCCCAAATCCAGCCAGATCGTGTTTTGCCGACAGAACTGAGAGGCGGTGAAACCAGAGCAGCGTGGTGAGATTATTTTACAGTTTATACAAGTAGCAGCATAGGTTTCTTCTCAAGGCCACGACACATAATCTCCATCGCTTTCACGGGAAAAAAATAAACCCTGGTTTATGAGGAAAAACGTCCAAATCTGCTCATCTGTCGTTGCTTTTATTAAAAAGACGCAGCACGGGGAAATGAATATGATCGCTGGATAAGCAGACGGACGGCTTTTGATAATAATCTGCTCTGTTTAGATGTGATAGACTTGTTAATATCAGACATGTAGAGGAATTTACTAAAGAAACGGATAAAAATGATGTTGAAACAGGTTTTTAAATTCACTTTTAGACTCTTTAGGGAATCCAAGTGAAAACGATAAACAGATGTAAGGTTTAAAAACACTGGATGCAAAAATAGTCAAATTAAACAAAAATATTATTAAACTAGCAAATCCTGCCTAAATATTTACAAAAACATTTAGTTTTCCTCCATTTTATCTCAATTTGTTATTATTTTAATTTTTTAATATCTGTAAAATCGTTATCCATGCTGCAGTCAAAGTGAAACAATAAAAATGTTAAATTAACGTTTATAACTTTGGTAAAGGTTAAAGCTAACATTAGCATGAAAAAGAAAAAGTAGACAAGCACCAATTCTGGTTTTAAAGGACAATACCGATTTCTGACTGATCGGTACAGATTTATTTAACTGTGCTGCTACTTGGCATTGATGCCAAAGATAAACAAAACCAGAATATTAAAATAAAAACTAAAGCAGCAGAGTTTTAATCCACCAGTTAAGCTAATGTCACTGATTATTGGCCGATTCCGATCACCAGCTGATTTTCTGGTGTGTCTCCAACAGTATGGCTGGAAAAGGGCTGCAATCCATTTCTGCACATATGAATACAGAACTTATGTGAATGTGGAATGCAGCCTTTGTTATCACACCTGACCCTAAACTTGTCTTTTAAAACTTTATTGGTACATTTTTGTTTACAATTTGAAATAAACTAAAACCTGAAAGTGTGTTTGTCTTAAGAATGACTGAATCCTGTTAAATCTAGCAGCGATGCACCGATTCTGGTTTTGAGGCCTGATAGCAGCTCCACCACCAATACTGATAAATTACACTCTACTTTTTTTTTTCTTGAAACTTCCTAATAAATTCAAAGTTATGATTCATGAAGGGAAAACTTCCTCATGGAAGATCAGTTATTTCTAGTAAAATTAGTAGCTAATTTAATATTGTCGGTATACCAGAAGAGCTGCACCTGACTTTCAGTTTTATCCTCCTACTTAAAGAATACTTCTGAGTATCATGATTGGGTTTCATAAAGCCGTCCCCTGAAGGTTTGTCGCCCACACAGGCCACGTCTCTCTAATGACAACTGGAGGAGGACGGGTTCACAAATGGACCTGAAATTTTGAGAAATAATGGGAGAGGATGCACTGACATGTGTCCAGTCAGACGCTTGGATGGACAGCGGTGGCACTCACCCACAAATAATGGCCCGCTGTCACGCATCAGGTGGTTTACAGACACACCTGAAAGGTGCACTTTGAATGTTGGAGATCAAGAATATAAATGGAACCATACTAGCATAAAAATGACAAATTAAATGAATGAATGAATGAAGAGAGGACAGTGCATTTAGCCAAACTTGCATTTTAATTTTGGCTCCAAACACTCAAAACAAAATACAAGAAAAGAAAAAATGTTTTGTCACGTTTTATTTTGAAAGCATGCCGTTATTTTTCCTCACTTTTCAAACGACACCACTTCCTCCTCTCAAAGGTTAAACTCACATCTTGTGATGGAGTTTTTAAAGGTCAGCACGAGTGATGTTGGCAGAATGAGGGAAAAACACACTGGCTGCATATATGGTGCACCAAAAATACGACACTTAACTTCAGTTGTGACTATTATTATTATTTCCAGGAGTGAATGCTCTGAAATTTCTCTCGTTTTGATTCTCACAAGCAGCTCTTCTCTGCTTTTACAGCAGTGCTGTTTGTTTGTGTTTGCTTCGTATAACTGACCGATCGTATAAGTATACTTTTAGGTCAAATTGATGTGATTTGATTGATTTCTACACCTGATGGATGTTCCACATCTACAGTTCAGGCTCGATAAAACCTGTTGTTTGCTTTTAAAGCTTAAAGTCACTCAGAGCTTCTGCAACTTCCACAATCTGACCTGTGATTCTCAGGAAGTTAAATGTGCAACAGGAAGTTTTCTCTTTTCTCTCATGTTCGTGCAACTAATAGAACAAGAAGTTGCCTCTTGTTCCAGTACTGTCAGGTTGAGTTTGAACATTTATTACCCAGTTTTTAGTTTAGCAAGAATGATTTATTTATTTATTATGTTTTATGAGGATAAAACCGCTTGAGATGAGCCATCTCGTTTTCAAGCGGGTCCTTTTTCTTTACAAGCAACAAAAAGAAAGATAAGAGTTAATGTACATACAACAAATCTAGAGTGTTAAAAACAAAAAATTATATTATAATAGTAATAATAATTATAATAATAATATTACATTAAAAAAATTAGGTAAAAAAGCCCTGGATTTCACCTGGATATGACGACTGAGACGCCCCAAAAGGTCAGCTGGTGACTGGAATCAGCCAAACAATTCTACATGAACGCTTTTTCTGTGATTGGCTGCTCTGAAGCTCAAAAGATCAAATTTTGTTTATTTTTGTTCGTGAACAAGCCATTGCACATCAGCAATAATAAATAATGATGTTATTAGGAAACTGAAAGAAGAATTTGATTAATTATAGACTGGAGGCTTTTTGAGGTTTGCCTTCAAAATCACTAGATCTCACAGGAGTTTATTGCTTATTAAGTCAAACACTTTTAGATGTTTGTTTGAAATTGTAAACAAAGTAATTTGAAAAATTTTAAAAAGTTCAGTATGCAAAACTATCTTAAATTATGAGCATCAGTGCGCACGGTGGTGCGGTTTCTCCCCGGTTCACTTTGTTTTGCTAACCTTTTCAAACATGAGTAACTGGCAGCTATCAGATGTCCATTAAAACTTCCACTGTGGGGACGCTTCCTGTGGTTGCTTCAGATTTCGTTCACACTGCTCATAAACAGCACTGCAGGTTTGTTTGAGGGGAAAAACAAGCATTGCTGTGTGGCGAGGCTGAATATTCTCACCTTGAAAATAAGCCACGCTAAAGCAGAAGATGCTCTAAATGCTCAGTCACCTGGGCGACGTACTCATGCACAGATCTGTGCGTATTTCGCGCGTAGGAACAAGTTTATGCATTGAGTGGTATTTAACATCTTGTACTTGTGTAGAAATGTTCCTAAATAAGAACAGCTGACCATGCGTACGAACAGCATCTAGTGGTAGAACGGGGGAACCACTATACTGAAGGTCTCCACGCGTGTTCCTCATCCACAAATGATTTTTACCCAATAAGTGGTTATGCCTGCTTTGCCACACAGCTGGTGCAAACACCAGCAAACATAAACCCAGACTGCATTTGTAAAAAAGAGAACCAGGAAGCTTGGAAGCAGATTCGAGCCGGCGTATACGTGTTGAAGTTATGTTGATTCATTCTGACAGAGGGGCTTGGTGACAGCATCTGTCAGCGACAGGTCACCACTGAGGCGACAGATATGATCTGTGGTCCAACAAGACTACAGACGACCCGCCATGAAAACTCAACAGCAAAGATTCTCGTGGAGCGAATGTGTCTGGTGGCTTCTGGCAATTTTATTTAACTGATTTTAAAGCCATACAACAAAATGATCTCAGCTTAGGGAAGGAACATTCCCTCCTGCTTTTCATAGTCTAAACTACAGTCATAGTTTGAGAAATAACGGAGTTGTAGAGAGTGTCGATTCATCCTAACATACCTGAATAAAACGAACTGAAAACTAAAACAGTTTCAAAATCCGTCACTAGATGGCAGCAGGGGGCTGCTTTGTCAGACCTTCGGCTGTTAAAAAGAGCGGGAGATCGTTAAAAGAAGGTTAAGCTAATATAGGAAGTCGCAGACCTTACTACAAATGCTGTTTGTTTTAATTTTTTTCTACTAACTTTATAAAAAGCAAAGAATCGTTTTGTGGATGTATTTTCAACTATGACTCTCCGGTAAGTGACTACTATGCTAAGCTAGTGATTAGCCGAATGCTAACGCTAATAATGTTGGCTAGCTAATTGAATTGTGTTTCTTTACTTGTTTGGTGTATTTTTGATGTTTAAAACCATTCGGAGAAAATTATTAAGATAATGAAACTGATATGTTTTGGTTTATTTGTAACTTTTATTGTGAACTGAATATTTTAGTTTACACTTTATTTATAAAATAGCAGCTATTCCGCTACGGAGAGGGTAAATATGAATTTACTGTGGTTAAATCCACAGACATGAATTAAAGTTAATGTGAGTAGTTAGCATTCATTTTTAGAAAACATGTGGCCATTTGATGTGATACAGGATTGTATATAGATATTTTTCCTTTAATGTGCAGGTTGTTTTTATTTTGTATTGTTTATTTTTTATTTTGATTAGATTATCTACATCTATGGATGATGATTCCTGCCTTTGCGATAATACCTCTAGATGGTGGGATCCCTCTGTTCACAACTCAGGTATTCACCACACACACACAAACACACACACCTGAACTGAGAAGGATTTAAAATCCACCTCGAACTGAAGTACAAGAGACAGAAATGGAGAAGAGATGCATGACTGACCAGAGAGACATTGAGAAGTTCTAATATGATAAATTTGAGTTCAAAAGTTGTTGAAAACATCGTTTTGGACTTTCTGATATCTGTCAGATACTGTCGACTAGCTGTGGTGGCCATTTTAAATCAGACTGACACCAAAGGTTTAACTGATTTTGATTTGTTGTTCTTAAAACTGGATGAAAAACACAATATAGAAACTCACTGGAGGTCTGGAGGTCTTCAGTAGTTACATGATTTAAAGATTATAAGGAAAGACCTGCGAAGCTAATCAAGATTTTAGGAGTTCTATCAGGTCACCTTAGTGTCGTTGAGCTGGGCCAATCCCGTACAAGCGTTCGCCAACAGGAAGTCTCCACTCAGGACTGCCATCTTATTCCCAAACTCCATGTCCTTCATCGGGCCGTCAGAAACCGTCCACTCCTTCAGATTTACTATCCCACGATGCACCAGGAATGCTGTGTGGATCAGCTCCGTGATTTCTGCCAGGTTTCTCTGACTACGAAAAAAAGAGCGAATAAGTTAAAGGAAATGTAGATTTCATCTCAAATTTGAAAGAGGAGTTCCAGGGATTTAATAGATTGAGAAAACCAAATTATTAAATCCTGTTTGTCATTTGATAAATGAGAAACAATATAAAATCAACAAGTTTAATGAAAATAAACCACAGGCAAAGTCCTCTGAGGGCATAAAAACCAGCAGAAATGTCAGATATCTCACCCCACACAGTGTCAGGGGTTGCATTAAAAAAAGAAATTAAGCTTATCATTAGCAGATAACAGCCGTTCTTGATTATGAGCAGAAAAAAGAAAGATGTTGGTGTTTGAATGGAGTCTTTCAGCGCAGCCTGAAGGGAGGATATAATCAAATGTTGATTCAGTCATCGGTGGGGGATAATTAGGACTCTCTCCATATGGAAGGAGCTCGCCACGCGGCGACAGGAGGGATCCATCCAGACAGGGTCGGCTGCACTGATAGCCACTTACGACCTTCTTTCAGCCGCTGTGAAAACCTGATGAGCCGCTCGTCTGCCTCCAGCTCCTGCCTGTATACACACTCACACACTCGCAGCCAGGTAATTGCCATTCTCCGCGTCGACGACGAAAAGATGTGATTAAAACTCAATAATGTCATCTATTTTGCCTCTCAATCACACCCATTGTCTGCTGGGTTTCGCTGCTCGGTGACTCACAGCAACAACACCGTCACCCCGAATGGGAGTTAATAAGTTCAGGACTCAAATAAGAGCAAATTAACAGATTGACAGCCGCGTGTTCTCTCATGTGCCTCGGAGCGATCGCCAAGCTTCAAGAGGAGAATGAACTGTTACGACGAGAATAACAAAACATGGTGATTTTGGGTCGTACAAGTTATAAATTCTAATATTACGAGTGAGGATTTCACCAGATTATGATGGAGCTTTTTAGAAAAACTCAAATGTTACGATTCAGCTGTGTGGAAAAACACTGGTACCTACAGCCAAACAGGCATTTTAGCTAAATTATCTTTACACTGGTGCTAGAACAGTGATGAATAAACCCAGTCAGACATTCCTCACTAATCAGGACTCACTCATTACACCTTAAGCTGAAATATAAACCATGCATTTATTATTATTAACAGGAGGAAGAGATTTCTACGATTTAAAGTTTCCTGAACTTTACGTGTTGGAGCATTGCACCGATTGCTCAGCTGGCAACCAGAATCGACTGATTTTCTACTTGGCCAGATGAAGGAGATCTGGAACCAAAACCTTGGTTTATTTGGTTTATGAAGCGTCGTAGTTGGGGCTGTGGCTGAAATGATGCATTTCTCAATATACGATCCGTGAGTGAATGATGCATGGGCAGCTTGAACCAAATGGTTCGCCCGTAATTTTGATAAGATGCAATAGAAGTTTGAGTCAACACAATGAGAATTAATGTAAAACGTCTCAAAGCAAAGGAATATTTCTGGTCATTACTTGATGTAATTATTCGCTATTTAATAAAAACATAATGAGAAATGTACAGATTCTGGTTTTGAGGGTTTCTGATGGATCTGCTGATGGTCAGACTAACAAACAGAATTTTTTATCAACTTGATAAGAAAAAACCTTTTGGAAGTTAAAGCGTGCACATGGAAAATCAGTAATTGCTAGCATAAATTAATGCTTCAGATTGGTGAGTTTACAGACTAGAGAAAAATATAAACATTTTTATTTATGCTACGTTATAGTGGTGCGTTCATGGATATAAAAAATAATCAGGTTTTTGAGTTTCCGATTGCCCAGTCGCTGATAAACCTGCTCATGCTGAATATTTGGTGCAACTATTCATGAACAGTATACCGCCTCCGGAGGTTATAGAGTTGTTTAACCAGAGGGGTGCTGTTCTCCTCTTAAACATTAGGTGTCACTAATGAGACATCAATACCACTAAACAGCAGGAACGGCACCAGAAGAAGAGTTGTACGCAAAAAGTGTCCCACAGGGGATACACAACAAAATGTTTTCAACTTTTCTGCTATTTTTTAAAGTTGATGCTTTAAAAAAATGTACCTGCTTGAAGATTTTTCATCCAGTTACTAAACAGATCTGATTTTATTAGAGGTCAATCTATTTTATTCTTAAGGCCTGAAACAAGTATTAGAACTGTGAGGCGATGGTGGCAGAGGAGTTAAGTGGACGCCCCGCAATCGGAAGGTCGGAGGTTCACGTCTTGCTCAGTCTGTCGCTGTCGTTGTGTCCTTGGGCAACGCACTTAACCCGACTGGCCTGTGTTGGTGGTGGTCAGAGGGGCCGATGGATGGCAGCCTCGCTTCTGTCAGACCGCCCCAGGGCGGCTGTGGCTACATAGTAGCTTACCATCATCAGCGGTGTATGAATGTGAGTGAATGAATAATGGAAAGCGCTTTGAGTGCCTTGAAAAGCGCTAAATAAATCCAGTCCATTATTATCATTATTAGAAGCATCAAAGATCAGCTTATTCAGATAAATGGTAATTGGCCAGCGTTGGTTTTGGCGGATCAGAGCCGTAAAGAAACAGAATCGGCCCTCAAAACTAGAGTCGTGGATGCAGTAAAATTAAATCCATTGTTATATTGTTACAAAACTAAGAAACTGGAATCGATTCATTTCTTCATTTAAATTCATTGAGGTGCGTTTATGAGTTAAATACTTTATCTGGTATGTCTTTAATGTCAAAACAGGGTAATTCACTAAACTCACCACTACAAAAGTACTGGTCATTAGCTAAAAACCAGAGAGAAATGATAACATTTGGATTGCCAGTAAGGTGTTTTGGGAAGCAGTCACTACATTTAGATTAATATGTTCTAATGGGAGTTGATCATTTTACTTGTGTGGGTTTATTTGACACTTTTTGTGATTCTTTTGTCACAAACTGGGAAAAATGAAGGAATCCACAAAGTAAAACCCATCATTTAAACCCCAGAATGTTCATAACCCAAAGCCTCCAATCTGGCAGCCCTGATCAGCAGCAGAGGAGCTTGGGGAGGAAAAAAGGGGGACAAGGGGGCCGGTGTATAAATAGCTTTGGTTCCCAGTTGCATAGCAACCAATGCCATCTTGCTGAGGTGTAACGCCCCTTCACCACGCCCCTTGTCCTGACTGTTCTGTTCCATTTTCCTCCCTCTGCAGTCTGCCTCGCCTTCAAACACAGACTTAAAATCGGTGTGTGGTTTACAGAGGTGCCCTGTCCGTCAGACGGCCTCTGTGGTGTGACACGCGTTTCGCTAAACACCAGGAATTAAAAGGTGTGGTGGCTCCAAGTTGGACGATCTGAGAGTGTGTCTGTGTTTCCATCCATCTGCCCATCCATCCATCCATCATGGTGGTGCTCTGGTGAATCATCAGTGTCAGGCAGCAGAGTGGGAAATGTTTTACAAATGCTCCCTGTCAGAAGGGAGGAGACCATCCCCCGGAGGTTTCAATCACCCCCCCACCACCACCACCTCCAAAACCCGCCCCACCCCGACTTCCTCCATCCTTCCATCTCGCCATCATCCGAGGTGCTAATGAGCCCAGGAGAGGTGGAGGCTGGAGCAGAGAGGGAGCAAAATAGTGCAAATGAGGTGATCAAGTCAAGCAGTGTGTGTGTGTGTGTGTGTGTGTGTGTGTGTGTGTGTGTGTGTGTGTTTGGATTTGGACCATCCATCTCACGACTGAGGGAATGCTGGATGCGGTGATCCGATGCTACAGTGATGTTTGTGCCAGGTAGCAGAGGCACCACCTGAGAAAACAGCTCGGTCTCCGGGTCTGCGCTCCTCCACGGTGCGTCCGGTTTGTTCCCATCTCCTCGGGTATTAAAATGCTTCTGCGCAGACGTGGCTGCACCACACTCGCAGGAAGAAAGAAGCCTTTCAGGCAGCCAGAGCTCAGCCACGCCAAACACAGCAGTCACTTCTGGAAACCACTTGGCACACACCCACATCCCTGTTTGGAGCTGGCAGCTGATGCGTGTGAAGAGGCCTGATTATACCAGAGTTATCTGAGGCTTTCCGCGGCGTCACCTTCACTCCACACGTAGAACTGATCCATGTAGGTTTCAGGTGTTCAGTCATGCCTCGTGTTGCTTGTGTTTGAGTAGCAAACACTGTGAAGCAATCATAAGGATTTCTGATTGGCACTCATCAGGTGAGTCCTGAGAGGACTCTTACTGATGACTTCCAGAAACAGCCGTTTTGTGGGTGTGTGATTTACCTGGGGTAGATGCCGCTCACCATGTCCTGTGGTAGCAGATCAGAGGCGCTGTGGCTCGGTCCTGCAGCTTTGGACAGCAGCAGGACGATCAGTCCTCTCATCTGAAGGTTGTTCTTACTGTCGTAGACGAAGCCTCTGCACACAATCATATTAGAGTTTAAGAAAACGCTCAGGGAATTAAAAGCAAGATTATTTAGGTATTTGAACCCAACATGGACATTAATATCTAGATAAAGTCATTTAGAGAAGAGCATCACTGTGGGGTGTTGGTAGGCCTGTCACAATATGGCAACTTTAATCAGTTTTAAAATAAAATCATCCCAAAGAAACAAAGTTGAGGAGTGGTTTTGGATTATTTTTTCTCGTTTATACCGCTTTAGCTCCGTTTGATCTCACTCACGTGATCGCTCTAGCGCTCGAGTAATCGGTCAACCCTCAGAGTCTGAGTTAGGAACGACTCTCAGCTGCTAACACATGAAACCGTAGCTCAACATCTCTAATACCGACCGAGTTATACCACCACAATGTTGATTAGCTCTGCAGGCCGTCTGAAGTTCACTCCAGAAGTGAAATCAGTTGTAGATTACTTCCTGAGGTTTATTCAAACCCATCCAGTGGTTCATTAGATTTTCTTGTAAACACACACGTCTGCCTAATCATTAGATCATCTAACGCTATAAAAGTAGCTTAATTAAGTAATCAAAAATAGTTTATTGTATTGAAACAAATCAGCTGATTTTAGCTGGATCTGCTCAACTAGTGAAGAGATGCAGTATTTTGTTTTGGTCAGTGAAAACACTACAAACTAAACAATCAGAATCCGCTGATTGGGCAGATTTCCTGGGGGCGGAGCTACAAGAAGGTTGTGTGTTCTGATCCTGAGCTAGCTAACAACATGCTCTAGTCCAGGTGAGATTCCAGTGTTCACACCTGTTCAGAGGAACCGAGCTTTAGGTTTAAACAGACTGAAAACATCGTTAAAACTTCCAGAATGATCTCCTGGTGGTCAAATCCACGTCCTACGTACCGACGGGGACAAACAGGGAGTTTTTGGGTCACCAGTAGAAAATCCTGAGCTTTAAGACATTTTTATTTTCTTCTGTGGAAAGATGCTTGGATGTACAGTAGAAACAGACACCTCCACTCAGGAGTAAAATCACTAAAACCCAGTGAGGACTGTTGAACTTACTGAATTTATCATATTTGGTAAAATAAAATAATCGATCTGCTTTGCAGCAGAACTGTATTTTTATCCGAGGAGGGGGTATTCCCGCCCCCCTAGCCAACAACCTCCTGACAGAAGCACACACACGGAGCTCAGCGGTAGCTGCCTGGATGGTGGGCAGATTAAATATCTTTTTACTCTCCCTGGGGAGCAGTTAGACACAGCACCTCTAATCCCGTCCCTCTGGGAGCCCCTCGTGCCATGAATCACACTCTCGTTAGGAGCTCCAGAGGAGACAAGCGGTCACGCCCCCCCTCCGCTCGATGCCCAGACACGGGCCTCTACACCCCACCACCAACCCTCTCTAACCCACCCCTGCACCGCAAAGGGGGGGGAGGAGGAACCCGACACACACTGGATGCAAGGAGGAGGAGGAGGAAATGGAAATTCACAAAGAGATGACCAAAGAAATCTGGAAACAGATTGTGAAGCTGCAGCTTCTGAGAATGGATCAGATTTTCATGAATGTTCTCCGAGTCAGCTCCGGTCATGGTTAACACACCATCTTTACTGGTGGTAGTTCTCCAGACTCTGATGTTCACACGTCTCCGTCCATCCCGCGTTTCACAAATGACAATTCAAATAACATCAAAATAAAAATGATTGTTTCTTTGCAAACAGGTTCTTATTTTATCATGCTCTTCAAATCAGACACACTTCCTTCTCTTCCCCCGGGCTAATCTGGCCTCATGTCAGGACAAAAGATGACAGAACAAGGGCAAAATACACAGGCAGCGTTTAAAGACAGAGTTCACTCATTTTTTTCAACACATCTGCATCCGAGTTGATCTCTGTGGGGGGAAAAGCTCTCGCGCTCCTGTTTCAGGAACAAGAAGTAAGCTGGAGGAGCGGGGAGCAGAACACGGCAGGATCTGGAGTCTTATTTCCTGATATGTGGACATCTCTCCTCTGATTGGCTAACAGCAACACGACTCTACCACTGATTCTGTTTGCTCTGCAACGTTGATGTTTTATCTCCACCAATAACACAAGCCTGGAGGAGTTCTGCTGGGTGGTGGAGTTGCTAATGCTAACGGTTAGCTTCTACTAGCCCAGACGTTCTCTGCTGGTTCCTGGACACTAAACCAACAACAGCCTTCCTGTTTAGACATCCGCGCCCCTGTAGCAGCTCTTCTCTGCTTTTATAGCAGCTCTGTCTGTTCATGCTTTTTATGTGACTGCTAAATAAATCAGATTTTTTGCTTTAAAATAGTCCTTCAATTGCTTTTTTCTCTAGTATTTTAAAGTTTTCCTCTGCTGTTTCATTAAACCAAAGAACTTGAGCGACATTGGACCACTGAACATAAAACAATCACACAAATGAGTCAAAGATGTTTTTATAACAGGAATAGTCAAGCTGCTTTAAGAAAAAATATCTGGACTTTCTTCCTTTTTAAAGCTCATAAAAATATTTAAAGACAACTGCAAAATTTTCCTCACAGAAAAACAGTAACAGCAACAAAATAAGTCAAAAAAAAATCAGTGACTCTTCTCTCTGCTTGTGATGCCCAGGTGAGCCAGTGGCCCGAAGGAGCTTCATGATTAATATTTATGTCACTACACACACCAGCACACATCAATCAGTCACAGCCGCCCTCCTGCAAAGGGGTGGGGGCATGAAGAAGATGTGGAGGAAGAGAGATGGTGAGGGCCACAGCAGAAAGAGAGAAATGTGCTGCTGTCATTTTAAAGGGTTGTGAACGGGTCAACACGCCTCCTGCTCTGCAATCAGGAACTAAAGCTGCTGCGTGTCAGAGCTGCAGTTAATACATGCAAACCTCCAACCTCACATTTATCGATCCTCCGACATCTTTTCCTGAGTTATAAATGAATAAATGAAGAATACGTCTGCTCGTTGCAATGCATCTACCTCTACTGTGCTCAGCAGACACCATCAGGGTTAAAAATGATACATTCAGATATTGACCAACAGTTTTTCTTCCAGTTTCCAGGATTTGATTCTCAGATTTCCAAAAAAAAGCTTTTTACTGCAAAAGTCTGGGTAGAAATATTTGTTTGGTTGCAGATAAGACTGAAAATATGACTTCCTCTTTGGTTTGTTAGAGTCAAAATAATCTAGTTCCTAAACTGTTTTGGTTACTTTCCTAAAAACGTGGAAAGTAGTTATAATTACTTTATAATTAAACAAACCAGGAGTATTTAAAGATGTGTTGTTTGGAGTTTTGCTGATACTCTGTAACCCGCCGTCCTTCACTGGAAGTCAGAAGGGATTTTATTTTGGGTTTAAAAAAGAAATGAGATCACTGCCTGGAGGTTAAATATATAAATACTCTCAACAACCCAACTCCACTAAAACGAACAAGCCTCTTTAGACCAAAACGGCAGTTTTTAAAACAGCTCGTGAAATTAATCTGGACAGAAAATCGCTTTCTCAATCCCCAAAAGATGGACGATAGTTTGATCGGTTTCGGGTTGATTCAGCAGAAAATCAGACGTTCAGAAAGTCCAGTTCAGCTAAATAATACATGAGTTTATTGGCTAGCTGACAGACATCAATGTACTCAATAATTATTAAGAGGATACTTTTATTGTTTATGTTGGGGAACTGCATCACGTTAGACTTTTATTGTTTCCATTTCAAGTGATGGGATGTTTTTAAATTGTATTTTAATTGTATGGTTTAAGCCCCAAATTTTTGTAAATTTTTTCAGCCTAATAAAAAAAACATCTAAGAATGTTAATACTGACCCTTAAAGGAAAAGTTCGCTTTTTTAGACATTAAGTTTTATGTGTTCCTTCACCCACCCAGTGCTCTGTAAACTTTGACCCATTTCACACACACCCCCCTGCTCACAGATTTTCAGGGGAGAAGTGATTCAGAAAGGTAGTTCTGGCTAGTTTCGGGGGCGCTTTATCTGCGCCGTTTAGCCTCACAAAAGGATTAGCCTCTGAAAGCATGGCTAATTTGCATCTCACAAACAAAGAGAAAAAATTTACAACGTCACATTACAACGGGACTAGTTTTTGTCATTCGTATCCCTGCGCCGCTCTCCGCGGATATTAAACAGCGCTTCGTATGTCAGCTGTTTCACTGCCGAATGCCGAAAACATGTCAGACTCCGTCTCATCTGATGACGAATTTCATTTTAACACTATATCAGATGAAGAAGAAACTTATTTTGCTACTAGGATATCTTTATGAGCCAGAGTACACGGATGAAGAATTGCATTTGCTACACAAAACACACACATCAACACAGATTGTTGACAAAGCTACTGCAGTCTATGATCAACCATCGGTGTAAAGATGATTGCATAAATAATGCGCTAAAATGCGAAGATGATTGCATGAATACGGCAGACATAGCGGAATAAATATTTTTTTAAAAACAAAACTTACCCAGATTTCTGGTACGGCCGAACTCTTCAAAAACAGTCTTTCACTTTTCCCGAACTTTTTCCTGATGTAATCATCCTCTTTGAAGTGTGCACTGCACAAACGAAAGGTTTTGACTCGTTCCAGCCAAGTATCCTTGGAGTAGCCGACTGCTAAAAGCTATGATGCCTTAGAGAAACGTCCTTAGCAGGAAAAGTGTCAAACCGAAAAGGTGATCCTGTAACATCCTTATTGTTACAACCCGGGAACCTGCAGGTATGCACCATGGCTCGATATATTTAAGAAAACTACTTTTAAGTGACTTTAGAAGTTGTTGTTTCACTCATACAGCTAGGATTAGCAGCCAGACGCGAGTCACGTGACGCCGTTCTATAGCTGCTGCGGGGAGCGGCGCAGGGATACGAATGACAAAAACTAGTCCCGTTGTAATGTGACGTTGTAAATTTTTTCTCTTTGTTTGTGAGATGCAAATTAGCCATGCTTTCAGAGGCTAATCCTTTTGTGAGGCTAAACGGCGCAGATAAAGCGCCCCGAAACTAGCCAGAACTACCTTTCTGAATCACTTCTCCCCTGAAAATCTCTGAGCAGGGGTGTGTGTGTGAAATGGGTCAAAGTTTACAGAGCACTGGGTGGGTGAAGGAAGACATAAAACTTAATGTCTAAAAAAGCGAACTTTTCCTTTAATATCAAAATGTAATTAGAGTAGGGGTGGGACTCGATTAAGAAATTAATTTAATTAATTAGAGGCTTTTAAATTAATTAATCTTGATTAATCGCATTTTAATCGTTCAAGACAATTTGCGCACAAGCAATTTTTTTTATCAAAAATAATGTTAGCGAGGCACAGATGACATACCTACACTTTAATGAGTATATTTCTGTAACCACGAGGTCTGTTTGATTACTTTGGTTTCATTATAAGGGTAACCATTGTGGGATTTGTAGGGATGTGTAAATATTAGTACATGTGTTATTGATGAAGTGTAAATGGACATAGAACGTTGTAAATGTGTATTAAACTGAACACCAGGTGGCAGCAGAGCACTGCTAATATAAATAGAGGTGTAGTGTAGAGTTCAGGGAAAGTTCTGCTGAAGGTTACAAGATGAATGCTGTGTGTATGCTTGTCCCTCATGCTGTAATAAAGTTCATATGGATAAAGTTACTGCCTGCCCGTTTTCTACCTACTTTGTGATTTGTCATGATTCATTTAATTGTAGTTTTAGTCGTGTTTGGAGCATGTTAAAGAGGATTATATGGTCTTGTAGCCCAGGCTCTGCTGTTTTGTTAGATGTGTACTTTGGTGATATTTATTGATATATAGGGCATAAATTGTGATGCTAAACCTTTACTCTCGGGCTCAAATGTTAACACATTATTTCTTTTTTAGAATTAATTAATCATAATTAACACAATAAATTCCCACCCCTAATTTAAAGGTAATTAAATGGATGCACATTGATGATTTGTTATTTTTGTCCCTTTTTGTCTGTTTTTAGCGCCCGGCTCAGATTTGGACGCCAGAGCCGAAGCAGAGCGGCGGCTCCTGATGCAAGAATCAAACTTCATGTCAAGACGTTTAAGGAAAGATTTTACACGAGTTGAAGGATTGTCCTGGAGGTAAGAAAAGTTTCTTCTCCTGTCGGGCCGCAGTCCCCTCGCTGTAACTCCACACTTTGAGGCAAAGTTAGCTGAGCAGCAGTTTTTGAGAATGAAAGGAAAGAAAAAACCGAAACCCAACTCCACGAGGGTCTGCCTGTCTGCTATTGTGGATATTTTTATCTGCCGTGCGTCTAAGGCCGAGACACAGAGGGAAATACGAACCAGCCAACCCGAGCTGACAGTGAGGAGTCAGACTGTCAAGCCCCCCCACCCCGGCCGCTACAACACCCAAATGGATCGTCATATCAGATTTAGGCGTATAGGTTATTACACCCTTGGGTTCCTCTTTCCATGCTGGCAGGATTGAGTTTGAGGACTCGGTCTTCCACTTGTCTTTGCTTCCTTCTCAAAGTTTCTGATTTATTTGAACAAATGTTAAAAAGTAAAACTTGAACTATTTTCTTTGAAGTCAGATGTTGCAGAAATGAAAATTAAGGTAAAAATGTTTCCCAAGAAACCATGGAGCTTTGTTTAAAAACAAAAAAATCACTACCTTGAATTAATATAAATATTATTAGAATATTATTAATTCACATATCTTAAACCGTTTTGGTCAAAATTATTTTAAAAAGTTCAAGAAAATCATTTTTCCATGTATTTTTCTTGTTGTGGAAGTTAAAGGGTTAAATGCAAGAACCAGGAGTTCTAGGAGGAACCACAGATTTTTAAAACCACTCACCTCTCAGCCCAAACACGAAGCTCGGGATAATAAAGGCTAATTCTGGGGTCCGGTACTGGGAAAGGTCCTGATCAACAGTTCTCCAGACTTCCTGAATGTCTTTCAACATCGTTTCTTCCCCTCAGATTCAGGCTGGAACCTGAATGTTATTTATCATGTTGTTTCCTGACTTATCAACCATTCAGGCATTAAGAAGATAACAAACTAGCAAGATTTTTTTTTGTTCTCGAGTTTCTATGCCGTGGCTCCAAAGCTGAAAGTTTTGTGAACCACTTCTGCATTTTTGAATCTCAGTTAGGATCTAAACCTCTTTCTTCTGGTGTCGTAATATTTTAGTGACACCCTTTCAGGTTCAAACCCTGGTTAATAAACAGAAACCTAATAATCGACTTAAAAGAGCATCCCGAAAACACAAAATCAAACCCAGAGCACAGAAAACAAACATTTATGATAAAATCCTGTAAAAAAAAATTTAAATGCAACGTCTGATGTTTGACTGAGAGAAAACAAACAAATAACTATTGATTGTGTGGAACTGTTGTTTAGCCTGACGGAGACAGGGAGATGAAAGGGGATCCTATCAATAGATCTGCAGGTGGGGTCAAGTGCAACTGTAGTAGTGACTTCTATGACATAGCAAATATAAACATGTAATAATATCAGTCATACTGCAGTATCCAAAGCAACTATTTACATAAACTGTTATTTTTTAACTGAAGAGATACGATAATTATCACAAAGTACAGAAATTCACACGTTCTAGAATCCTGTGATACGTGTAGAAGTTTAATAACTAATTTATTTTTATGTCATTTTTGTCAAAGTAAAAATATTTGAAAATTATAAAATATTTTATTAGAAACCAAACCATAAATAATTTTATACAGCTGAAAAACTGATTTGGAAAATGTTAAAAGTATTCATTTTAATTTAGTTGCTTATTAACAAAATGTAAAAGGCGTAACTCTAATGTAAGGAAGTGCAGCGCCCGGACCGTTTATGGGAAGCACATAACAGAAGTTTTACTTGTGTATCAAGAGCAAGGTCGTTTCTCTGTATGCGTACTTGTCTGAACTTGTGTACTCATGTACTTGTGAAACGTCATCAACGTTGGCCCAAGTCCAATCCTAAGTACATATGAAGTACGCGCAAAGTTCCCCGTTGTGTTTTTCCTCCGCCCATTGTGTCAAGGATGCATCAATCTATCCTTCGGCGGACTTGGGCCGGTAAGGTATCCCATAAAGGATTGCATCGCAAACCATTATACCTCAAACGGAAAATAGCAGAGGAAGAAGCTCATGGCTGTAGTGTTTGTATATCAAAAATCTAAATAAAAATAATTATAATAAGGGGCACAGCTCGAAGAGGAAACCTGGGTTCCCCTTCCCATGGGATCACCACTCGTGGGAGGAACCAAAGGGGTCGGGGGCAATGTGAGATGGGTGGTAGCCAGATCTGTGTTTTTGTAAGACCTCACATTAGTAAAACTCTAAATATAAATTTTTATAGATATCTACAACTTGGACAGTAAATAGTAGTTGTCGTAGTAGAACAGGTGATATTTATTATTACTTGCACATTGTTTCACAACCGTCTATCCGTAATACTGTGTATATGTGTACATAGACACTACTGTAGTATATAGGGTCTTATTTTATTTTGTATTCTTGGTTACTCTTGTACTCTTTTGCCATCTGTCCTGAGCTGTGGTAACGCACAGATTTCCCCGCTGTGGGATCAATAAAGTCTTATCTTATGCTTCAACAGCCCGTTCGTTATACCCTTCCAGTTCTTGAGTTGTGGTTGGCCACTTAAAATAACTGTGTGTACCTCAAATGGCCCACGGGCCACTAGTTGGATATCCGTGAAGCAGGTGAAGTGTTGACCGGAAGGAAGAATTCCCAGGGTTATTATTCCCGAATCCCGTCTGATTTAAATAAGAGTGAGACCGGATGTTGTTGTCCTACCTGGCCGTGTTGAGCAGCGGGTGTTGAGTCCCCACCAGCTTCCGGACCAGCATGGCCACATTACTGAGCTCATCACTCAGCAGGCAGCGCAGACTCATGAAGGACGTGGGGTAACCCACGATCTTCTCCGCATCCGACACCACTTTGCTCCAGTTGGACGGTCCGGTCTGGCTGGAGAACAGACTCAGAGTCCTCTGTCCCCGGATGGACACGAACAAGCGGGGCAAACAGGACAGCCGCGAGAGCGAAAACATTTCTACTCAACTTTTAACTCCGTTTAAACCCCGCGGATCGGTGACGGATAACGGATTATTTACCGATATTAAACGTTCTTTGTTTCCTACATGCTGCCACGCGACGACAAAACCTGCTTTACTCATTTAGATGATGTAGGAGCGACTAGAGTTGTTTCACAAGACACAACAGGGCGCCGCCATGCTTTTTAATGTGACGCATTACGTCAGCTCACTTCCGGCGGAAGACCGAGTTTCAAATTAAAATGTCCATACTTTTCATATTTTTTTGTTTTTTAAATTATGAAGCATTAGACTGTTACCGAAACCAGAAATACAAATTAATGGCGAAATAACAATGTTAAAGAACTTTTTAAAGATCAGAATTGTTACTTTGTCACATTTTTGTTTCATTTTTATTAAAATTATTACAGCAAGATAATATATATATATATATATATATACATATATATATATATACATATATATATATATAATTTATGCAAATTAATTAGTAGCCTATGATAACAAAAGTGTAGTTATTAAGTAAATTAGATCAACAAAAAAATGGGTTGTTTTTTTAGATTATAACTTTTATGCTTTTATTTCAGCAAACATAGGAAAACTAAAATAAGTATATCTAACAGTATTTTTATATTTTCTCATATAAAAATAAAATGTTTTAATATTAAAAAAGGAAAAATCTAACAACTATTGTATTAAATCAAACTGTCTCATTTTTAAAATTCCTGTGCTGTTAAGTGGATTTTCAGAGGGAGTTTTACAAGGACGGATTGCACAACATCTCCCACTGACACGAACACAGAACTGCACATTCATGGTCATGACTCAGGAAATCTGAGATCCATTCATTCTCAGAATAACATGACTGGAGACAAAGGTTTTGTCATCACTTTTAGAGAAAAAACAATGATGTTTGTGTGTTTTTATTTCAGCTTTATGACACATTACACCACAGTGTAAACAAAATCATAATTTACTCCATTTGCCTGCAGTTGAACACCAGACTGAAGAGTCACAGTTGAATTACTCCAGATGAAGCTGCTGCAGGCTGAAGAAAGGAGCTTGTGATTCAGGAGCTGCAGCTCAAGTCTTCTCAGCCTGACCCGGCATCACGGTTCACAGCTCCCGTTCCTGCTGGTTTTCCGGCTCAAGTGGGTGTCACTTTGCCATGAGCATGCCTCGTCCGGATCTTAGAGGAATGCCTCTTTGGGATTCAGAGAGCTGCCGATAAAGCAGGTAAACTCACACACAAAGCAGAAATGATCTGGTTCTTCTGACGATAACACACTTTTGACATTGCATGTGTATGTGTGCAGATTTCATTCACATTAGAACATTAAATATCAAAATGCAACATGTTGAGCTCAGATTGTTGAATAAATAACTTACATTAGATGGAAACATGAATAAATATCAGGTGTTATTTTATTTGCAAAAGGAAAAATGAACTTTGAGCATGACTCAGCTTTATTCCAAATTTTAAATTCTGATGTTTGACTTCAAGAAACATGGTGGTCATCAGAATATCTATATCACACTTAGCCTTAGATGACCAAAGTGATGCAGAAACTAAACTCACTAAATCAACAAAGTAAGTTTTTTAGAGCTCGTTTATTTCCGGGTTGATTTGAAGGAATCTTGGATCAGGACCAGGAACACCTGAAGCTTTCTGCTTCTGAGTCTGCTCGTCCCAGATGTTCTGGATGCGAAAGTGTCCCTGAACTTGATGTAAAGTCTGCTTCGTGTCCTGACGCGGCACCTGTTCGCCGCGCGCGCGGTGCCGCGGCAGCGCCGAGCGGAGGAAGCGCTTCGCGGGAAACTGAGAAGAAAATCCTCTGATCATCAGCGCGTCATATAATGTTTCAGCGGACGCCCCTCCCCCTGTCTCGTTTTCTCCCCTCACTCAACCTCTCCTTTGACTCACAGAGGCGGCTCACCACTGGCGCACGGACCGTGGAGGATACGGGCAGAAGATGGCTGACTCGGCCGGGCACCGCGAGCCCTCGGCGGCATCACCGGCTTCACACGGGCCGCTGAAAAGCTGTGAGACCCCCGCGGTGAGGCGGCTGTAAACAGCTGCCTCTCTCTTTCTCTCCCCCTCTCTCTCTCTTCTCTCACCCCCACCTCTCCCCTCCTCACCGCAAATATTGACAGAAGTATCACAGAGAAAACATGGCAGAGATGGAAAAAGAGGGCAGACCTCCGGAAAACAAGAGAAGCCGCAAGCCAGCTCACCCGGTGAAACGGGAGATTAATGAGGAGATGAAGGTAAAGAGGCTCCGTGTCCAGCTGCGTGATTACGCGTGGAGTGATTGTGAGCGTGCATGCGTGCGTGTTGAAGCAGGAGCACATTGGTGACGGTCCCTACCCGCATCTGGCTGCGTGGAAACCAAAACTTTCATTTATTATTTTAATGACCAGGCTCTGCGGCGCACAAAGGATGCGCTAAGAAGTTAAATAAAAACCCGCTGGCTGTGCGCTGCCTTTCATGGCAGAGTTAGTGGAAAATCCGGTGCGTCAGTGAAGGCGTCAACAGTGCGTATTACTATTAATACTGGTTACCGGGGAGCGGGGAGCGCCGCCGGTGCGCATAATTAGGAAATCAATGGGGGGAAGACTCGGCTGTGTGTGTGTGTGTGTGTGTGTGTGTGTGTGTGTGTGTGTGTGTGTGTGTGTGTGTGTGTGTGTGTGTTGACCAGCTGCCCAGAGGCGTGATCCAGATGTGCGCCTGGGAGCTTTTTACGCGTCCACCGGCAGCACATTGTGTCCGTTTCCTCCCCGTTAATCTTCCGCCGCACGTTGTTTCTGTTGGTGTTTTTTTATATTTGAGCTCCGTGCGGTTCATTGTGGAGAATGAAAGTCTTCCTCTGTGCGTGTGTGTGTGCTCGCGCGCGCGTGTGTGTGTGTGTGAGGCAGCCCGCTTTGTCTGCATCTCCTCATTGTTTGTACACATTTGACTGGAGACGCAGAAGCAGCCGGTGTTTGTTGTTTTTTATTTATTTTTGCTGTTTGGGGGATGGATGTGGAGGTGATCTCAGAGAATAACGACAGGATTTGTGATTTTTAAGGTGCTGGCTGCAAACCAACCTCTGGAATAAAAGATGTGTGTGTGTGTGTGTGTGTGTGTGAGTGTGTATGTGTGTGTGTGGATCCTTTTCAACAAGCCTGCTTGATTTCCTTTATTATTAATAGCTAAATAATGTGCATTTCTTCATATTTAGGCGCTTTTTTGTCATTAATAGCTCAAAGATGCTTTTAAAATCTCTAAAATCACATTTTAGTGCATCAAGCTGAAAGGTGCATGCCTTCAGTCTCAGGAGTTCTCCCTACTTAATAACAAAAACCTGCTTTATTCTTTTTATAGTGAGAATAAAAACATTTTGGATTAATTTGAGCTCTGAGGGACATAAAGTTAAATTCATCTATTTACTTATTTATTTTTGGTCCTGATGGGAGAGAGGGAGGCGTGTGTGGAACTAAAGGGGAGGGTCCCTTTGTGAATAAGTTATTCTGTTAAAATGGAGAACATCTTCCAGTAGATTAAAGTTTTTCCCCCTACGTTCGGCCTTTGTCGGCGTATTTATCAGGCTGGATTCTATAAATAAAGAATAAAACAGGCTGCGTCTGATAATAATTCATCACAGTGTAATTGCACCGTGCCAGTCATCATTCAGAGAGGATGTTTTATTTGCAGGTCTGTTTTTTTGCTGTTGGATGACAGATTTATGACACAGACCAGAATTCAGCGAATTGACATCCTTTATAATATGTTCTGAAGAGGTGACGCGTCAGTTAAACATCTCATTTGATGGAAGCCATGTAATTTGTCATCAGGTTGGTCCTGATTTTTATGAGAACATTCGTTTAAGTTGTGAACTTCTTGTGTTCGCCTCTGTAAAAATACCTGGTAGAGCTAATTAAAAGCTGTTTAATGATGCTGCAGGGAGCTGATGATGATGATCCTTCTCTCAGGTCTTTGCAGGCATTCTTCTTTTGTTTCATCTGATGTTTTTCTTTTATAAATCACGCTGAATTACCAGAATTTTACACTAAAATGTCCCTCAAACGGCATCATATCTGGTATGTTTGACAGATTCACCTAAAGAAGTTAATAAAGGGCCTGAAGATCCAAGTTTATGATTAATCGACACAAATCTGGCTTATTCGTTTAGTTTAAGAGTCTTTTATGTTTGTAAACGATTAAAAACAACTCTGTTATTAATCAGAAGGGAGGTGAAAATGCAGCCAAAGTCCAGAGAAAAACTCTCATCAACATCGATTTAAAAGATTTCTGGAAACTTTGAAGCCAAAAGTAAAGAAATGAGAATGAAACTGGCAGCAGTTTAGTAGCGTCCGTACCAGAAAAGGTGTGGAAACACTTTTATAACTGGTTTAATTGGAGCTGCATCAAACACACAAGCTGCTGTTTGTCTTCAGATTTTATTACATCACAACTTCTTTCTTTGATTTGTTTGGGGCTGTTTCACCCGTTTATGCTGATCAGACTCCGGTCATAAGTGGTCCTAAATCAGACCTGATCTCATGTTTTATCTGACTTCTACGCTGATGTGTGACACAGTTCTGCTCAGGAGGAGCTGAGCTTGATCAAAGGTAAACAACAAACAAGCTTCTCGTCATCACTTGGTTGTGATGATCTAGTTGGACTCGGTCCTGATGCGCACACTCTGACACGTGCAGCATCTGTAAAGTCAGCGTGCCGCGTGTGACACCACCTCAGGGCCGTAGACAAGTCACATTTACATCATCACACCACAGAAGGGTCGGCGCTAAGAGACTTGGATGTTTAGTTTAAACATCACAGGTGTTGGGATCTCACATTCATCATTTACAAGTCTAGTTTCTGTGCTTCCTTCACACCTGATTACATCACCTGGGATCCTCCATCAGGATGCATTTAGTGACCCTAGAGGTGCTGATTTGTTCTCCCGTCTGAGCCGTCTACGGCCCTGAAGAGACGTCACAAGCAGCACGTTGTGCTGATGGACGTAAACATGGATGCTTCACACGTCAGAGCTAAAATAATCTGACTGAGTGACGAAGGGAAGCTTGTTTTGATCATTTACATTTAATAATCAGATATGGTTCCAGTTTGGGACCACAGGAAATCAGATTTGGGTCAGATCTGAGCCAAAAAAATCAGAATTGGGCCTTTTTTCTTCTGCATTACGAAAAACGAGGCCTAAATCTGCATTAGGGCCATTTTATTTCAGGAATTAGCCTTCATCCTGATGTCTTAATTATGCTTTTTCATCTGTTTGATGCTTAATGAGGTTAAAGACGGAGCAGAAACCCTCCTGGACAGTTTAAGTCTTCACACAGAACCGCATTAGTGGATTTCAGTAAAACAAAAGCAGTTTTTTATTGATTATTGTGTGATTTGAACTCCTCCCGGTTGTTAGAGAAGAGCCCAGATAAGCCTCCCACTCTCCTGCTCAAACAGCATGTGCTGATTCATTTCAGGATAAATTTAGAGATAAAAACACGGATGTGAGGGATCCTCGGTCTGAGGTAAAACAAGCCCTCGGTGAGTAATCCAGGAGAAGGAGGAGCGGGCATGGCCGGGATCGGAGAGTGGGCTCAGAAACAAGGGGAGAAAGGAATGCGTGCGCCTCTGGTCCGGCTAAAGCTGTAAAAACTGTAACCGGAGCGTCTCGGCTGGATCGGATATCAAGGGAAAGTGGAGGGGAATGAAAGCAGAGGAGGCAGCAGGGGAGTGGAAAACGGGAGGAAGCTTAGGGAAAGTTGGCGTGTGGAGTCGGGAATTTTATCACGGTGTTCTGTGACCTGATCTGGTTTCTAACCACAAGCTATCCGTTTCCCACCACCACCATCATCACCATAAACCCTGCTGGTTCTGTTTGGGTCTTTATCGTTGTTGTTTAGTGATCCCAAAACCTTCACCCAGCCTCGGAAACGATGTGAATCAAACTAAACCTCATGTATAAAAGTAAAACATGTTAAAAGAAAACAGCTGGTAGATTGTAAACATTATTAAACCTTCAGGATCTTGTTTTTAATGACAAACGTTCAGATTTGGGCCTTTTCTGGTCCAGATGTTCGTCATCTCGAAACGGAGATTAGTTCTGATCAGACACGCTAACGGCTTCAGGGCGTCCTAAAACAACTCTGATCTCAAGGAGTTCTGTTTTATAACCTTTAGTTGTCATTTTCATAATGAAATTCCTGCTAGAAGTTCTGGAATTAGCCGATTTCCACGGCCAACGACCTCAGAATTTTACGTAAATAACCGTGTAATGTAAAAGTCACGGTGCTACGGGTTTCTAGTAAATCTTTGCATGATTTGAGTCGTTTTATGACCCTTTAACATCCAAGCTCACGTCTACACAGCAACTTCAGCATGCTCAAATTAACACCGTCAGAGTTGATTTCAACACTTTGAAAGTGTCTATATGGGTCCACACCAGTAGGGGTTGATTTAACTCTGTTTGGAGAGTTGGTACTTTGACTCTGATTTAGTGTCAAAAACCAACTCTTCTGGAGTTGACAAGTTAACACTGGTGTTAGAGTCGATAGTAACTCTTAACACGAGTTAAATTTTCAACTCCAGAAGAGTTGGTTTTTGACACTAAATCAGAGTCAAAGTACCAACTCTCCAAAAAGAGTTAAATGAACTATCTTTCAGTCATTTTAACCTCCTGAGACCCGACGTTTGGCTTGTTGTGCATCTTTATCTCATGTTATAACAGATGTCCCACCTGTTTAAATACGCAGAGTTGGGTTGAATCTAGTGGATATCTAGTTGAATAACCTGAACGTTTGTTAAAAACTTCTGGTTTTGGAGCGTTTCTGAAGCACGTTGTGATATTTAAGCAGAGAAGAACCGTCCTGAACCTCCGGAGGAACATATAAACATCTGTAGCTGCCCCCCATGCCGGTTCCTCCCCGGCCAACGCCGGCTTTGATGAGCTGCCAACCTGGATTAGATTGCCCTCTTAATAACACTCCTACTTTCTGAAAGTAGTCGGGTGACACAGAGGACAGGATGGTAGGGAGGAAAGGGGAGACACAGAGATGCTGTGTTTTTGTCTTCCCCGTTTTACTCCGGGAGTACACTCAGCCCCACGTTCTGCTCCAACTCCTCCCTTCAAAAGGAGGGTTTTCTCCTCCTCTCGGGGTTTCACCTTTACTCTTGGACACATTTCTGCACCTGTGGTCGACTCTTTCAGCAGAAAGTTTTACTCAGAGCTGCAAATAACCCATCGTTTCCTGTTGCTCTGCTGTTTTTGTTGTTTATTACCAAACCTAAAAACAAGTAAAACTCAATTTTACGGACACTGAGCTAAAATTTGGTGTTGTAGTCAAGAGTCGTCCCCATCACCACGTTCTGAGACAAACCGCAGCAGAAACCGGCCGAGTTTAAAAAATAAAATCTACTAAAGCGTCTCCCTGAGTGACATCGGAGTTATATTTGTATCTGTCACAACCAGGAGAGGAATCTGACTCCCAGGAAGCTTCAGGCAGAGAGAGCATCGCTGTCACTCAGCGCTGTTCCAGCAGGAGCGTCGGTACATCTGCAAACATCTGCCGTCCTCATTAACAGCTGCTTCCACCATCGTTTCACAAACCAAACATCAGAATGTTTGGATTGGATTTAACTCACTGAAAGGATCATGAAGACGTTTGTGTGATTTTTGCTCTGCAGACACAACAAGGAGCACCTTGGTCTCACCACTGACCACCTCTGGGTGTTTTATACCAAAGTGATCAATACCTCCTGCCATTCCTCATCAATAAAACCTCCCCAGCCCTCAAACGGAGGTTTTTTCTTTTGTACGTGAACTTAAGAACAAAGTAAACTTATCTGAGAGCAGCACATCCTGATATTTTCTCTGAAATGTTTAGAAACTGTTGTTGATGAAGCGTGGAGTGAAACTGTCTTTAAAAAGCAGAGAGATCCTTCTGCATCAGTCTAATGGAGTTTGTCTGGACTCTTCTTCACGTTCTCTGGCAGGAAAATCCTCCCTTCACCTGATCTTTATCAGTGACTTCAGCCACTAAAGCCCGGTTCTGCGCTGATTTCTTCTCCTTCTGACAATTGTAGGGATGTGCTCAGAGTTGCTGCACACCACACACAGTAGGCCCACACCTGGGTTGTCCATGGTTGTTTAATCGTTATGTGTGAGGTCTCGTGTTCACACAACTTTCACCAAGAACAGTTTTTATTGTCTTTGTTGGGTCAAATTTATATTTTTGTCACATTTCCAGTAAAATCAGGACGTTTGAAGGGTCGGATTCCTCGTATTTTCTGTTGTCTGATGCTCCGATGACCATAATGGCTCTGAAGATGATCTTATCAGATATTCCTGCCGTGCATGTGTGGTGTGTTAAGAGTGCTCTGGTCTGCTCCGATCATAAATCGGAGATACTCAACATGTTGTCTTGGTCTGAGAAAGAGGACAAACAAAGGTGCTGCCTGTTGAATGTGACGTGAAGCCAACAGAAGCACGCTCCTCCTCTGCCATGGTTACTCTGAAGTCACGTTTGATCTCACGAGGTTTTGCGAGATTTCCTGTCTGGTTTCTGATTTCTTCTGAGGAGAAGTTTTGGAGTCGGTTTTCCATCAGCTTTGTTCAGCTCAAAGTCCGATGTTCTGGGTGGTCCACAAAATGACCACTTACCGGTTAGTGAGCTTGTTGGCCGACCTGTGACGATCATTTCCTCTAACGAAACAAATAATTTAACATGGTAGCAGATCCGCTGGAGCAGAAGCTTCTGAGGAAGCTCCAGCTGGGCGACGTATGGAGATAATGGGCCTGGTGCATTAGCCGGGTTCTGGTTTTGTTTTGAGAGAAGCATTTAGTGAAAGTGTCGAGAACGGCTGTTATAGAGGATATACTTTAATGTTTCACCTGCTGCAGTTTTCTATGTGTTTATATTCACATCTGCTGCAGCAACGGCTGGAAGTTAGAGTGAAACAGCAAATTATGGAGTCGTGGGAATGAGTGACCTGGATGAAGATGATGTGTTTCAGTAAAAGACAGAAAGCTCTCTAATCTTGGGCTGTTTTGGAGAAATGATGAAGTTTTTTATATTCTATGTTTAAAAATTATAAACACCCAAATTTTCAATTTAAGCACAAATTCTAGATTTTACAGACAATAAATCCTTTCCCACAAAGAAAACATTGATTTCTAAATTAGCCATCATGTTCCAGGTTTTAGCTTCCACAAGAAAACACATTTTAGTAGAGACGTTTAATCTGAGCTTCATCTCCAACCTTCTGCTTGTGTTGCAGAGTTTTGCAGAGAACACCATGAACGAGCTGTTGGGGTGGTACGGCTACGACAAGGTGGAGCTGAGGGACTCCGACAACCTGGAGATCGGAGAGATGCCCCAACACATCTCCGTCCTCAAAGGTAACGCCAACAAACTGGTGTGACATCACAGACTGGCTTTATTTACGGGAACGGAGACCGAATAAACAAAGAATAAATACGATTAAACAGAATTTGAAATGAGTGCAGAACCTGCTGTAGGCTGTTCTTCAGCTCTGTTTACACTGAGCCATACATGTTATTTACATTCTGAACTGTGTTTAGTTAGGATTAGGCTTAGGGGTTAGGGTTTAGGGTTAGGGTTTAGGATTAGGGTTAGGGTTAGGGTTTGGGTTTAGGGTTTAGGGTTAGGATTAGGGTTAGGGTTTAGGATTAAGTTTAGGGTTAGAGTTTGGGTTTAGGGTTAGGGTTTAGGGTTAGGTTTAGAGTTAGGGTTTAGGGTTAGGGTTAGGGTTTAGGGGTTAGGGTTAGGGTTTAGGGTTAGGATTAGGGTTAGGGTTTAGGGTTAGGGTTAGGGTTTAGGGTTTAGGATTTAGGGTTTAGGGTTAGGGCATTGTTTAGGTTGAAAATAATTTCTTTCCCTTGATTTTTTTCTGTCTAGAAAACTCGTTGCCAAAACTCTCGGCTTTATCAGAAAACAGCGACGGCTCCCCGGATCGAGCCAACAGCTCCCTGTGTGTGCCAGCGTCCAGAAACGGCGTCATGGACCACTCCATCACCGCGTCCACCTCCACGCCCGGCAGCAAGGAGCACGGCGGCCTGCCCATCATGGTCCCCATGATCCCCCCACCGCTGATCAAGCCCCCTGCAGGTAGATAGGGCAGGACTTTTTATTTCTTTGTTTTTTTTACTGCAGTAAAGAATTATCTGTAAATGAATTTAGACTTGTCCTTGTTTCTGAAAAGAACTAATTAAGGGTCAGCAGTTTTGGCTCCGGTGTATTCATTCAGAAATATTTATTTAATTTTAGATTGGAAATAGTTTCATTTAATCTCAAAACAGTGCCGATATAAACCAGCTTGCTGATTTTTAATCACTTTGAGACAAAAACTAAACGCAGCAAGTCTGCAGCAGGCTTTTAACGAGCTTCCTACCTGCTGGACACCGTATTTACCTCCACCTGCCCAAGTGTCAAACTCATCCCATCAACTCTCAGAGGAGACGTCCGCGCTCTCCGGCCAGACGGAGGGCTTCATTATCCCTCATGTCTGCTGTGGGCAGGAGGCCGCTGCTCCCCCGGTGGAGGGAGCGAGCCGCCTTGGCATCGCCCAAGAGGAGTCCTCACCGGCCCTGCTTAGGCGGGGAAACAGATGGCGCGGTCCCACTTAAAGCCTGGCAGCAACCGACCACCCGGCCGACACCTCCTTCAACTCTTCCTCCCCCGTCTCCCGTCCCCACGTCCACACATGCTCTGAATTATTCATGCCCACCAACGACCCTTTGAGGTGCAGGTAGAGAAAAGCACGGCGGCGTCCCGTTTGTAGGCTGCATCATTTATTTCCCCCTCATGTAAACGCTCCTCGGCGGGGTCGGGAGCTATCGTTTTAGCTGTTTTCTGTATAAACTCGGTTCTTCAGACTTTCCTTCTGCTGCGGGGGGCTGCAGACGAACAGAGACAGCATCAGAGAGCGGAGGGGAAGGACGGATGTGAGATGTGCTGTTTGGGTCCACTTTGCCTCGAGAGAGTTTCTCCTCCTAATTGTGAGTTCGTCTTTACAATCTGATGGTTCCGTGGATCCATTAAGCTCCAGAGGAGGTGAAAAGTCTCTCCAGCGGTGATAAAGAGGTGAAAAACTAATGGGCCTGCACCCCACCCTACCCTCGCTCGCTGTCCTAATGTGATAATTGGGAGACACTAGAGGGAATATCTGCGCTTTCAGCAGCAACGGCACTAAAAGCTCATCATCGCGGTCACAGTTTACCACAGAGGAGACGTCTGGCTGTCACCGAGGGGCCGATCCAAGCTGAGCTGCTCCAGCATTTCATTAGAATTAACTGTTAATAAGCTGTAAATGAAGAGCGGACGGATGCCAGCAGCAGAGTTACTTCTGTGACCCGCAAACGTTCTCCCAAATGGCCGATTTTAACAAAGCTGCAATTAATGAAAAGTAAAAATTTGTTTTCTCACTAAAAAAATCTATAAATAATGAGCTGCAGCCATGTTTATCCCCCCAAATGTAGACGGAACCAATTTTTCTGTTTTAGTTCATCCTTTATATAAAACATCACACTTAATTTAGTGTTTCATTTAACAAACATGCCGCTTTCTTCATTTTTATGTGGAACATTCATGCAATTTGAACCTATTTTATGTAAAATCCTGTATGATCTTGTGATTTTTTTGAAAGTATTTTCAATTCTGCTGTTTTTTTCTTTCTAAATCCTCAAAAGAAAAAGTCAAATTCTTCAGGAATTATTGTTAAATAAAACTAAAATATGTTAAATGGGGATAACTTAAAGTCTTCATGAGCATTTTAACCATATTCTGGTCATTATTCAGACATAAACAGAGTAGAAGGTGAATTTTTGTTGTTCATTCTGGTTTAAATAGTCAGAAGATTTCAGTCATTCTTGCTTTTTCAGTAGAGTTAGCACCTTTTTGATAACTGGCTGAACCATCCCTCTGTTGGGGCTAAATTCTTTTCCACGTTGCTCCATTTGATCGAAAAAAAAGAAAGAACTCTTTCAAACCAGCCTCCTTTCGTCATCTTTCGGTTTTGTGTGTTTTCTTCTGTCCTTAGACGAAGACGCGTCTAGCGTGCAGATCATGTGCGCCTGGTGCCAGAAGGTCGGCGTCAAGCGCTACTCTCTGAGCATGGGGAGTGAGCTGAAGAGCTTCTGCAGCGAGAAATGCTTCGCCGCCTGCCGCAGAGCCTATTTCAAGAGAAACAAGGTAGAATATATAAATATGTGTTGTTTGATGTGACATGATGACTTTAAGACTTTTCAGGGAAACGGGAATCCTTCCATCACACTGATGCATCCATAAAGCTCACCACCCCATCAACATTCTACCTACCTAGCATGAGGCTAGCTAAGATGACAAGTATCAAACTATGTAGTTAACTTGCTAATATCACCATGCTTGCCCTCTTACTGATTTCTTCTGTTTCTCAGTATAAAATATAAAATGAGGATTTCATTTATCAGAGGAACAATTCCCTCTAAACCAACCTGGTCCCGTGTGGAAAAGTAACTGGTAACAAGTCTTTCCTGTGGAGGCGTTTTATTTTACTCTTTAGTGCAGAATCGTCAGAATTCAGCCTCATAGGAGGGTTTCCCAGCTGGAACGGCCTGTTTAAGGTCAAAGGTCAGACATTCTCCCTCAGGATGTTCTGCTAGAGATCAGAAGTCATGGTTCCATCAGTTACAGCCGGTGGTCCTGGTCCTGAAGCAGCAGAGCAGCTCCAGACCATCACACTGCCACCACCATGCCTGACTGATGTTTTAGTGTTTGACTCCAGATGGAACCTTCCAGATGCTTCTGCTTTTGACTCGTCAATCCACAGATTATTCGAGTTCTTCATGAATCCTGACCTGAGTTAGGTGAGGTCTGCAGGGCTTTAGATGTTCTGACTTATTTTCTTCATGAATTTGATTAGAACAGGGCAGGATGTGTTGCCTTTTGAGCCGTCAGACCAGTTCTATTAAAGTGATTTCTTATTTCTACAGGTGTGGTAGCGATCAGGTCTGAGTGCGGAGCGTGAAATAACTAAATAGTGTGGTTAATTAGAGGTTGGTTCGGATAGATTTGTTGTCTTATTAAATGAAATCATTTGAAAAGTGAATCTTAGATGTTCTCATCTGAAACATTTAAATGACACTAAACAAAAACAGAGAAAATCCTTAAGGGGGCAAATAGGTCAGGGCTAAGAGTGAACAGAACATTTTGCACCAAAGAAAACATTCAAAAAGAAACAGCGAGGCAAAAGATTCAGAACTTTTTAAAATAGATATTTTATTCTCAAAAAAAAAAAGAGATATTTAAGTGTTTTAAATTTAGGATCATCACCTAATTTAAGATGTCAAACCTTTTGATAACTAAACGTCTTAGAATAAAACCCAGAAATCACAAACCAAGCTGAACGTTTCCCTCACCATGATTCAGAAAGTGTTTTATTTCCACACGTTTACTGTGGTTAAACCATCTCCTTTCTCTTTTATACCCAAGCTGGGATTTATAAGGAATTACACTGTGAGTATATCATGTTTTACTCTCCTGCTTGTTTGTCCTGAAGTGAGTTATTCATCCAAACATAATCATTTCTTATGCACTGAAGCAGATGGACACACCTGAAGTTTGTCTTGAGTTAAATCTTTCATTTGCCCTGACACATCCCCCCTAAAGCATGTAAATCCAGCTGAATGTTGTAACCACTACAAAGTCATGAGAGTTTTATTTTAGATGCGGCATTTTTTGTGAGGATAAAATGTTTAGCTGACTTTTGAAATCTCACAGGAGAACCTTTGATAGGCGAAAGAACTACTGAACTCAGATCAGATCAAATCACGTTTCTGGTCTCCAGAGAAGCTTGAAGGCAGATCTTTTCAATTAGAGTCGACGAGTCAGTTTCAGCAAATAAAAAGGCTGTTTTTTCATCTACAGGCCTCATCTGGGAGAAAAGAGGAATAAAAAGCTTTAAAAAAAATTCACTAACCAGATTAGTTAGGGAGTTAAACTAATTTTGACAGATTTAGCTTCATGAGATATTATTCTCATGAGGAGGAGGAAATAAGTTTAGATTTTAGTTAAAATGTCAGAACACCACCGGGCCTTTCCACGAGATGCCAAAACGTAGCATGTAGCAATTAGCCGCCGTTATAGTGGATTGGTATGTTTCCACCAGCCGCGAAGCGTTACGGTTTGGACGCTTTGCTTATGCTACTTTTTTACGTGCTACGCTTCCAGAATGTGTCAAACCTGCCAGACAGGAAGTCAAACACAAAAACAGTGTAAAACATCCAGAAACTTTCAAAATAAAATTCACGTGCAGAATGCAAGCAGCTTAACTAGTGAAATAAGTACATCATTTCCTGTGAAAGAACAGAACGTGTGAACTGCCGAACTCACGCGTGGTTTTGCATTTCTCTCGAGATTATATGACCTCGCGGGACCTGCTGCATGGAGCGCTTTCGCTGCCGTCTCGTGTCTGAAACACTCATGATGGGAAGGGAGCTCACGGGTAAAACGCATCTATTACATTATGGGCCGCTTAGGCATCCAGTGGAAAGCTGGGGGTTTAGGAAAAAAATCAGAAGAATTTCTTTATTCTGTTTACCGGTTTTGAGATTTAAGTTTAAATGTTAAATGAAAATCTTAAAATATTAGAAAAGTTGAGCTTCAGCTGTCACAAAGCTGAAATGCTGCAAGATTAAAGTAAAAATGTTTGGAAAGAAGTAGATTCAAATGATAAACGGCTCTATGAGAAACTGGTGCAAAGGCCTACATTACCCACAAGGCCTTGAAGTAAAAAATAAACAGATGTAGAGAAAAAGCTGTGTGGTCCAGCTACTTTAGCTTTAACTTTTAAATACTAGGAAAAAAGCAGCAACAATAACAATAATAAACACTTTTTTTTTTTTTTTTTTTTACAAATTCCAGTTGTTTTTAAAGTTTTTTTGAGGGTTAGGCTTTTATTCTGAAGGATTCAAAGGAAGTGCGACCCTTGGAAAAAAATAATAATAAACAACAGAGCAACATTTGTCGTATTTTTCCATCGTTCAGAAGTGAAGCCATGCTGAATTTACTCAGGATGTGATTCTAAAGCTCCGCCTTCTTTTGGAATATACTTAGAAATATTAACATTGGAACATAGAGCAGGATGGTAACGTCTTCTCGAATCAAGACCCGGGAACAAAGTTTTTTTTTAACTTTTTAATCACAAAACTGTCCCATTTGATGACGAAGAGGGGGCGGAGCTTAAATTTGTATTGGAGCCAGCCATAAGGGCGCGCTTGTTTTGTTTTCATTCTCATATCAGCTGGTTTCATGTCTTCAAGCTTGACTTTATTCTAAAATTCCTTAACTTGTCTTCTGATCGATTTGGTGTCATTGAAAGACAGACACTGGAAAAAACTTTATTTATACCAATCGACGTATTTGCAGTATAAATTCAGTCTCCTCAGCATCACGTATAGAAATGCGGTAGTTTCCATCCAGCGCCGTTGTGTTTCTTTCCTCCATCAGCAGAATGTTCAAACATCAGAAACACAGAAGGAAGAAGGCCTCGGCTCCCTCAGTGGCTCAGGTTCCATATTTTGTCTGGCTCTCGTACATTTATGCAGCCATTGGTGTAAACGATACCCATATGTTTCTTTTCTCATGCGCCCACAAGGTTGGACACTACAACACCGGCTGCAGGCGTTCTCCTTTTCCCCCAGCTGAAAAATAAAAAGTATCTAGTGTCTGTTTGTGATTGAGGAGAGGAGATGGGGTGGGGGGTTGAGTTGCATGAAAATATCCTCAGCTGCTTCATTCATGAAATCCAATCTCCTTCTTGGGTGAATTCGGCTGCTGCTTTCTCACATCCCTGCATTACGCCGGAGTTCTCTTCAGCTTGCTTGTGTGTAAAAGATGATCGATACTTCTAAACTAATCACTAATAATTCTCTTTACTGGGTTTAAGTTAGTCTGTATGGAAAGTCCTGCTTCCTCAACAATTCTCTCTCTGCTTGTTTGCAGTATTTTATTCTCCTTTTGACCGATTCATAAACCCAGCTTTACTCTTTCCTGTTTCTGTGATGCCCCGTAACGTCTGAGGGTCACGTGTGTTTGCTGCATAACAGGGTTTGGGGTACAATTAAATGTAATAACTGTTTAGCTGTCAGCTGTAGGTATAATCTACTAAACTGTCACATTGTTCCTGGAATCTGCATGATCTTCTCATTTATTTAACACCCACGTTTACACGTATACATCTGCATGCTCACTGGACACGAGATTAGGCTTTGCTGACAAATAAGATGCATGAGTAAGTCATAAAAATCTATTAAATACTTTTTAAACTGAACCATTTGTTTTATAATGTTATTATAACAAGTTTATTAAAATAAGTTTTGTTATATAATTTAACAATCAAATTAATAAAACAGCGATAAAGAAATATTACTGGCCTTTGCACCTGTAGATCCTCCACCAGGGGGCAGTAGACACGTATAGGACTGGATATGACTTGTTTCTGATGAAGGTACTAATCCCGATGCCCCATCTGGCTCCACAATATTTAATTCCCATTCTGGTTTCAGTCATGGCACACCAACACCCAGGATTTTGACCCAGGACCTACGTTACAATCGTCCAATCACATTGCAGTAATGCCATTTCTTCCCAACTCCAGTGATTGTGCCGAAAACTACCTGATACCGCCAACCTTCAGCAATACACAAGTTCCAACAGTTAAATGTGTTTTTAATTAATAAAGATTTTTCTGAAATCTTTCCATTTCTATGTAGCATTAGATCACATCTGGAACTTGTCTCAATCATGTCTGGAGCTTGTCTCAATGACGTTTAGAGTTTGTCTCGATCACATCTGGAACTTGTCTCAATCATGTCTGGAGCTTGTCTCGATGACGTTTAGAGTTTGTCTCGATCACATCTGGAACTTGTCTCAATCATGTCTGGAGCTTGTCTCGATGACGTTTAGAGTTTGTCTCGATCACATCTGGAACTTGTCTCAATCATGTCTGGAGCTTGTCTCGATGACGTTTAGAGTTTGTCTCGATCACATCTGGAACTTGTCTCAATCATGTCTGGAGCTTGTCTCGATGACGTTTAGAGTTTGTCTCGATCACATCTGGAACTTGTCTCAATCATGTCTGGAGCTTGTCTCGATGACGTTTAGAGTTTGTCTCGATCACATCTGGAACTTGTCTCAATCATGTCTGGAGCTTGTCTCGATGACGTTTAGAGTTTGTCTCGATCACATCTGGAACTTGTCTCAATCATGTCTGGAGCTTGTCTCGATGACGTTTAGAGTTTGTCTCGATCACATCTGGAACTTGTCTCAATCATGTCTGGAGCTTGTCTCGATGACGTTTAGAGTTTGTCTCGATCACATCTGGAACTTGTCTCAATCATGTCTGGAGCTTGTCTCGATGACGTTTAGACTTTGTCTCGATAATATCTGGAACTTTCTTCACTCATGTCTTGAACTTCTTTCGACCACATTTGGAAATTGTCTCGATCACATCTGGAACTTGTCTCAATCATGTCTGGAGCTTGTCTCCATCGCATCTGATGCTTGTCTTGACGTGTAGAGTTTGTCTCGATCACATCTGGAACTGGTCTCAATTGCATCTGATGCTTGTCTTGATGACGTGTAGAGTTTGTCTCAATCACATCTGGAACTTGTCTCAATCACGTCTAGAGCTTGTTTCAACCATGTTTGGAGCTTGTCTTGAATATGTCTGGAGCTTTACTCGATAACGTTTAGAGTTTGTCTCGATCACATCTGGAAACTGTTTCAGTCACATTTTGAGCTTGTCTCGATCATGTCTGGAGCTTGTCCCGATGATGTTTAGAGTTTGTCTCGATCACATCTGGAACGTGTCTCAGCGTAGGTTTGGTATGTGTTGCCTGCTTTGTTGTAAAATGGTCTTGGGTGTCTTGAAAGGTGCTTTTAAATAAAATGTCTTATTATTATTATTATTATTATTATTATTATTATTATTATCAAGTGTGCAAAAATGTGAGGAGAAATTGATGCAAAATGTCTTTATTTGTTGACAGACTTGACAAAAAAATTTGTATGACATCACCATTTGTTTGCAGTTATGCCCCAAAGGTTTCGTACATGTCACTTGAGTGGGTTTCTGACAAAATCAGCGTATTGTCTCATAGTTTTGTTTCTCCGTCTATTTACCATCTACTAAGTCACAACCCAGTGATATACAGACCTGAGTTTTGTTTTAGTTGCTGCGGTGTCGACCATGATGAAACGCTGCTTGTTGCTGTTGGAGCATCTCCAACAATTTGATTTATTTTCCTGCAGTTTCACTCGATTAAAAAGCTCTCCTGGTTAAAAACCGCTCGGCTTAACTTGTGTCCTCTCCTGGTGATTTATTTAACATAACAAAGTTAGGAGCAGGGAATAGCGAGGAGATTCCACTTTGTGTAAGTCAGGTTTTTTTTTTTTGTTCACATCATGAAATCCCTCCCCTCGGAGACCCCAGACCTCCATCAGTGTCTTTTCCCAGGAGCTCGCTCCAGGCGCGAGGGGGCAGAGTGTCGCTTCATGTCAGCCCAGAAATGTCACATCATCTCCAACACACACACACACACACACACACACACACTCACAATCTCCTTTACACGCAGCCTCTCTGCTCCTCAACCCTCTGCAGTTTACTTTGCATCTCCATCAGCTGCCACATAGGGAGGAACCTGTAAGAGAGACGAGGGCGTCTGTGCACGTATGTCTGTATAGGTGCTTGTGGAGGCCCTGTGTGCGTGATGAAGTGTGTAAAGTGTGTGCATATTGCAGCTGAGGCTCGCTGGTACTCGGGAAGCCTTCAGGCTTTCTTTACAGCGCTTCAGGGCACAGAGAGGAAGGTGATTATCTCATAGCTGCCAGCCATTCAGCTCAAATAGAGACTAAAGTAACTCCAACTAACAAGACGTCGAGACTGGAAAAGTAAACATGAACTTGGATGCCTTTTGTGTTCTTTCTTTAACTCGTACTGCAGGAAATATGGGGGAAAATGTTCCTTAATGTCTTTATTTGCAGAATATTTCAGGTGTATTGTGATGATTGTAGTAAACGCTCTGTGCAACCTTGTAAATTATTTAAACAAGATGTTATTCCACTGAGGAAAATATGTGTTGGCTTGCTTTTTTTTTTTTTTTCCTCAGATATTAAAAAATTAAAGACCTGTCAGTCCCTGAAGCACTGCTGGGTCTACCTCTCATACCAGAGTTTTAAACTAAGAACATGGTGGAGTTCCAGCAGTTTTGGTCTTATCTAGAATCATGAAATATGGCTAAGCCTTGCATGATCCGTTAGCAGCCACAGAACGAACGTTTTAGCTCGGTGTTTGGTTTAAGTTTAGGTGGTAAAGCCTGAGTCCAGTCCCACGTCTTTTGTGGTTCCTTCAAATAGAATATTAGGTTGTTTCCAGCTGTAGTTGGTTCCAGGTGAGAGCTGATTGTCTGCTGATTGGTCAGACTGTCTGGGGGCGGGGCTTCCAGAATGTCGTGTGCTCTGATCCTGAGCTAGTTAGCAACACGCTCTAACCCCGCCTCCCTGAACTGTTTTTTAACAACTATTTGACCTCTTCAGTATTTTTATGAGTCAGAGCTGATAAATTTAGTAACTTTTCCAAAGATCAGTCCGGTTGAGGATCTTGTTGATCTTCGCCCATGCTACATTCTCAGCTAGCTAGGAGCTACTCAGTAGCCGCTGATGCGCGTTTCCTCCTGCATCCCAGAATGCAACACAAACCTGCTACAGGAGGGCGTTTGTCTCAAACTAGCAGCGTACATGTGGCCGTTGTGTCAGATCGAGGTCGGGTCACGTTATCACTATAAATGAACCAGGACCACCTCCTCCAGCGGGTCTCGGTGCGGTTCTGTTGTTCTGCTCCCAGGTGAGATTCCTGTGTTCACACCTGCTCAGAGGAACTGAACCAGGGAGGAAACGGACCAGGGGCGGGTTTAAATGGACCAGACATGCTGTCTTGAGCTTCTGACTGAATTAGCACAGAATCAACATTTTATCTGGTTCTTGTTTATAATTTAGACTGAATCTTAACCGCAGGATTCTGGATGAGTTCATGCTATGTTGGTTTTTGGATTTTAGAAAATACCTGGAGCGCGTTTCATTGGGAAGAGTAGATCTTTTTGTTTTTGGCAGGTGATGGAGACACACACACACACACACACACACACACACGTCCAGGTATGTGTGTGTGTGTGTCCAGATGGAACTGAGTGTGGAGACAGCTGGTGTGATGTCCCCTCAGGACGGTTGCATCACCAGAGGGGACCTCGATGGATCCATCATCCCTTCCATCCATCCATCCTTCCATCCATCCATCCATCCATCCATCCATCCATCCATCCATCCATCCATCCATCCATCCTTCCTTCCTTCCTTCCATCCATCCATCCATCCATCCATCCATCCATCCATCCCGCCATCCATCCTTCCTGTGTGGTTCTGTCTCCTCCGCGGTGCCAACACCTCATTAGTACAATATGTAAATGATCTGGATCGAGGCCAGAGGGTCAGAGCACAAACTGGAGGCAGAATAATAGCACAATGGTGCATCTTTCTTCCTGCGTGTGTGTGTGTGCGCGTGTGTGTGTGTGTGTGTGTGTGTGTGTGTGTGTGTGTGTGTGTGTGTGTGTGTGTGTGTGTGTGTGTGTGTGTGTGTGTGTGTGTGCTGCAGAGCAATAGCATATTCCTGTGGTTTCCAAATTCCTGCCCTGGGTAAAGCGTGCTCACCTCCCCTGAGTCTGGAAGCATATTGCAGGCGTTTGTGGGTCAGTGCACCAGGAGCTGCTAAATAACAAAGGCTCCTAAAGTCTGTGGGTTTGCTGTCGGCTTTACGCTGTGAAGGAGGAGAAGGAATTACCCTGCCAAACCAGAGGGAGCCGGTTAATAGGACCATAATATGAAGACGAGCAGCTCAGACCTATATTAGACGTTAAATCTGTATTTCAGTGGCCTGTGGCTCTACTGTTTAATTATGACACACTAAGGTTTGTTATAACATAATAATCCACCATCTGTAACCCTTTAATGTCCACACCAAGAGAAAACCAGTGAAACATGTTTTCTTTGTAAATATTTGGGGCTTTAAGGGTTATAATTTATAACTTATTTAGATTTTTAAGCTTAGTTCAGAGATTCAATAGGATACATATTTTATTTTGAATCATAATGAACACAGTGGAATATTTTACATATAAAATCAAAATAATTAAATGAATGATTAGTTTCAGTTCCATTTTAATGAAAAATATTATCTGTAAATTCAACAGGTTTAAGTTTTTAGTGCAGCTTCCAACTTCCTGTTGAATTTATCTGTAAAAAAACTCAGTTTTAAAAACACAGATTTAGGATCTAAAGTTGAACATAACCAGTGATCTTTTTACAGCTCATTAGTGTTTTTTATTATAAAACTGTTCATCTAAACCAGCCTGAATATCTGCAGCCACGTCATCCTGAACGTCTGCATCCTTTCACAGCCTCCACTCCTCTTTTGTTGTTCTGTTGTTTTTCATTTCTCCGTTTATTTGTTGCCTCTGTTTATTTTGTCCATCCTTAAAAAGAAGCCATTATGTGTCCCCCCCAGGCGAGAGACGAAGACGGCCTCGGTGGGAAATTACCCCGGCACGTCTTTACTCAGGACACACCCAGACTTGTCTTCAAGACAAACAGCGACGTGCTTGTAAGGAACGCCATCCCTGGTTTTTCTGCTTAAAACTGTGATTTAATCAGCTTTTCTTCAGGATGTTTGACCCGATGAGTCGTTAGGTTTAAGCACATTTGAGTTTGAGTTCTCCATAACCTTTCTTTGGATTATGTTTATTTGCTTTAATCATTCTCATTATACATCATGTTCAGACACCAGAGGTTTAATATTGTCATCATTTAGTTTAACTGTTTTTATTCATGAATCAGACACAAACTAGTGAACAAAAGCTGTTGGCTTGAGGATTTATGATAGAAACAAGACACATTAGCCAGGGGTTAATAGAAAATAAACAAATAAAATAAAAATGAACAATAAATTACATTTATTTTAATAACAAAATGTAGAAAACCAAAACTAATGGTCATTTTATTTTGAAAGTGTAAATCCTGGTTCTCAGATTTGTAAATTTCCATAAGTTTGACACTTATTTATTTTACTTATTTGAGTCATAAACAACCATATTTGATGGAATTCTTTTTTTTTTCAATTTTAATTTATAAATTCCAGAAGAAACAGAATTAATTTAAACCATGAAAGAAAGCTAGAAGCTCAAAAAACCCTAAATAACGGATATAAATAGAAACAACAACGATCATGTTGGAGTTTGGTGGTGAAAAAGCTTCTCAGGTTTGTCCAACAGACTCTTTTATCAGCGTGAACACAAGTCGGTTATCAAAAGCGCCACAGATCAGCAATAATGGCTCTAATTAATCACACCAGAACGACTGCTGGGGAAGATTTATCCACTCAGTTTAACCAGAGAAGCTTCTGGGTTCGATACTCAAACTGGTCCGTCTGCAAGTTAAACACGAACTGAAACATTCAGTAAAGTCTGGGTGAAAAGGAAGAACGGAGGATTCCAGGAAACCAGAAACAAACATTAGGTCCAGGTGATAAAACGTAAACTAAAGTTCTTCACTAACCTGCAGCAGCTGCTCGCTCTCGTCCAGATTAAACAGATGACAGACGAGGTGTTGAAACCAGCTTTAAATCGGCTTTTCAGTGGACGTGTGGACGTTTTTTATTGCAAAATCCAAAGTCAGACACTGAATCAACAGCAATCTATAAACAGTTCTGCACATTTCAGCAGAGGAATCTGACTTCCTGCAGAGACATTCGAACCTGATCCCCACTTCTGTCTCATCATTCTTGCTGCTGAGGCTGTTTTATTCACGTTGGGAACGTTTGCTGGGAAATACTTCACCTGGAGGAGTGAGAACAGCCTTTGTGTGTCACATTTCTAATGACTGATAGGACGGCAGCCCCACACGCCGCGCTGCGCAGCTCTGCTGCTCTTATCTGCAGTTTAAACTCGTCTCTCCTTTTAGATTTTAATGAAGTCGGGCTCACGGTGCCGCTGATACAAAGCCCAGGAACCGCAGATGAACCGGATATTTAGGCCGTCTAATTCTAATCGTCACAACGCGACAAACTGAGAGTCTGACTGATTACATCACTCAGGCCAGATCTTTAAATCTCGGGAAGTTAAAGGGACATTTTTCTGTTAAAGTGAGATTGCGTGGAGTCGTTTTGATCAGTCAGTGTCTTACCTGCAGAAGAAACAAGTCAGGGAAAATGTTTTTTTATTCGTTTCTCTGCAGCTTTAGACAGGATGTAAAGGACGGTAATGATGTAGATCTTAGTAGACTAAATTAAAGATGAATGGAAGCGGTTTCTCAGGCTAGCTAACAAATAAAAAAATACTTTTTAAAAATAAATAAGAGTACATCTAAAATCAGATTGCAGTAAAGAACGATTAGCTCAAAGGTCAGAGGTCACGAACCTCACACGTCAGCCAGATTACAGGTGCAAACAGCAGAATAAATAATATTTGTAGGAAAGGCAAAGTCGGTGTAGAAACAGTACAGGTAGTTTTTTTATTTTGTGGAAATCATAAAAGCAAAATCTAAAAGTTTTGTTGTTGACGGGTTTTTCAGAACCAGAGGAAAACATCTGGAGCTGATTGACTTCTGAAAACCAGAGATGTTTATTTATTTGATTCTTTCTTCTATAATCTCTTTCTTCTTCATTATCTAAACGTTACTTTTATATTTAAAAATTACAGTTTCTTCTGTCTTTGAAGCTTTCTTCTGTAACCTCTTGGTTCACCATCTGTTCTTCACACTTTCTAATCCTTCAGACTGTTTAAGCTTCCTGTGTCACACAACTCTTTCATTTGAACTAATTTTGCACTAAAGCTAGTAGTTTTCTGATCTGGGAATCCTGATTGTCCCAAATCACTCCTGAGTGTCCCAGATCACTCCTGATTGTCCCAGATCACACCTGAGTGTCCCAGAACACTCCCGAATGTCCCAGAACACTCCTGAGTGTCCCAGATCACTCCTAATTGTCCCAGATCACTCCTGAGTGTCCCAGAACACTCCTGAGTGTCCCAGATCACTCCTGATTGTCCCAGATCACTCCTGATTGTCCCAGATCACTCTTGATAGTCCCAGATCACTCCTGAGTGTCCCAGATCACTCCTGATTGTCCCAGATCACTCCTGATTGTCCCAGATCACATCTGATGTCCCAGATCACTCCTGACTGTCCCAAAAGGTGAGAAGGTGAGAGGAGGAGGAGCGCCGTAGCCGCTCAGGTGAACGTGCTTGTTTAGCAGGATGATAATTGTCATGCAAATGGTTAAAGCACACCGCCGATGCTGGTTCGTTGGCCACGATGGAAATAAATGACCGTAATTACATCCAACTGCAAACATCTGTGTGCAGGAGCGAGGAGAAGAGCGCTAAAGAGAAAGCACAACTCCATTAGCGTAATGCGCGGTGAAATTTTCACTCATGGTGCAGAAAGTCGTTAAGTGCTCTCCATCTGTCTTTCTGAGTCGAGGAAAATTTCACCACATTCATTATTTAAAACATCCCGGGCCTCACATTATCAAACTCAACTTGTGAGAGCACCTTTTTGACTTTTACTCAGTCACGGCTCATTGGATTAGCCGGGGCTAAACGGGCAGTTAAAGCGCGGGAAATCCAGGAGATTTACGTCCGGTCGGAGGTAAAGTGTGTGCTCCAGAGTCAGGTCCGTTCCTGCTGCTTCAGTCAAACCCTGCGTGAAAACGTTCGTGCACGGAGCAGATTTCAAACCCGTGTGACAGAAATGAAGTTAAGTTCGGGTGTGAAGGTCTCAGTTGGTCTTTTAGCTGCTGTCAGACATGATTCTGCCAAACGAACCGATGTCGTGCTGCACCGTGGAAAACAAGGAGTTTATCCACCTTCCAGTTGCATCCCTCAACTTATTAACATTCAGCGGGGGGGCTAAAGGGTCCTTGTGATGGATGGATGTCGCTGAAGGGTCTGACAACTGATTAATGCCTTAATTATCTCCAGCGAGGACCTGCCACTCCTCCCGGAGCTGACAGAGTGAGCTGTGTGTGGCCTGACGAGTAACGTCGTGTTCGGGGCTCGCCCACTGCTATCTGCTTTACCGGAGGTCACATTCATTTTCTTCCTACAAGAAAAATGAGCACATTTTTGCACCCAAAAGGTGTGCAACGTTGATGAAGCAGTGCACCAGCTTGTTTTGGGATCCGTGCCACCACGGGGATTTACAAACTCCTGAAATGAGCCGTCACGCGTTTGGGCCGAGCTCCAGAACCGAGCAGCAGCTCGTGTAATACTAACACTATTTAGCTAAAACCAGAGGAAATGTATGGGTTTAAATCAAAACTACAAAATTCAGAAGAATAAATAAGACGTCACAATATTAAGTTTTAAAATTCCCACTGTTTAAAAGCATAAAGATGATTTATGATGTGGGTAATTTTTGAGCGTAAAGCTTATTAAAACGCCATAAAAGCTGCTGCAGCTTCCTGGGAGCTGTCTCTGCTAACAAGCTGGCGAACACTTGAACACCAAACTGCTGAAGGACGAGGTCTCTTTGTTGTGTGAGACGTTTGTCTCCTGCAGACCTGAGTGTCTTTTATGCAAACAGAAACGAGGATTTCTTCTTCACACAGGCTCTCACGTGTACGTTCACACATGCACAAACCCAACAGACACGTGCTTTATGTAATTTACAAAAGTAAACCATGTTTTAAAACCCTGGAAACGTCTAAAGACGTATTTTATAACGTCAGTTTCTTTGATTGTAACTTTTTAAAATCTGAAATCTTATTTTTAAGATTCTTCAAACAAGATTTTTAATTAAAAACAAACCAATGTAAAATCTTTACAAAGCAGCTTGAGAGGAACTGATGAGGTGTGTATTTGCTTGCAGGTGTGTGACTGGTGCAAACACATTCGCCACACTAAGGAGTACCTGGACTTTGGCGCTGGCGAGCGGAGGCTGCAGTTCTGCAGCGCCAAATGTCTGAACCAGTATAAGATGGACATTTTCTACAAGGAAACCCAGGCCGCCCTGCCCGGAGGACTGTGTAACCCAGGACACGGGGCAGGTGGGGAGGGTAAGCCGGAGTGTGGTGGGGGGGTGCAGCTGCTGACCCCCGAGTCGTGGGGAACGCCGTTAACGGACCTTCGGCGTAAAGCTCCCTCACCAGGGGGGCATTCCAGCGGCGCTTTGGCCCCGTCCACTTCTTCTGCACCCTCCCCCTCAGATACAGCTGCTGTCTGCTCACCTTCCTCCTCCTCTTCAGTTAAAATCCCAACACCTAGACCCCACGAAAGCCCAACACTTCCCCCACCACCAGTTCCTACTTTGCACCCACCGGTGGGGGTTCCCTCCGGTAGCCCTCCCATGGTGATGACGCCTCGAGGACCCATGCCCCTCCCACTGTTCATGGAGCATCAAATGATGCAGCAGATCCGGCCACCATTCCTTCGCCCCTCCGGCCACCCAGCAGGACCCAACAGCCCAATGTCCAACCCCATCATCCCTGGGATTGGACCACCTCCTCCCCCAAGGACGCTGGGTCCAGCATCAAGTCCCATGCACAGGCCTCTGCTGTCACCACACCTCCACCCTTCATCTAATCCCAATCCTGGTCTGCTACCGCCTCACCCTGGTATCCACATGCCAGGTCTCCCCCCCTTTCCCCCAATCAACATGATGCCCAATGGACCCATCCCTTTGCCCCCAATGATGAACTTTGGAATGCCATCCTTGGCCCCGTTAGTACCCCCACCTACTCTCTTGGTCCCATATCCGGTTATTGTACCCCTCCCAGTCCCAATACCGATCCCAATTCCAATCCCCTTCACCTCCAAAGCCTCCAGGGACCAATCAGAGAGCAGTGGCTCCGTCCGTAGTGGTCCAGAGTCCTCTGACACTTCATGCTCCAGGCCTCATTCTCCAAACTCATCTGGAAGTGACAAAGGGGAGCATAAGAGCGAGCCTTCTGGTGCTGAGCATGCTCCTCCTCTACCCTCAGAGAGGAGCAAGCTCACATTTTTAGACTTGACTGTGAAGGCAGAGGACAGTTTAGCCAATCTTTGTCCAACCAGGGGTTCTGGACTGGTAGATGGTGTAATTGACTTAACGGTGGGCCAAAAGCTGGGCCACCAGCACCTTATTCAGAGGATGCTACCTGCAGTCCAGGTCAAAGTGGAGGCGGAGGCTGAATCAAGATCTCCACCCGCTGCTGGGTTGGGGAGAGAAAGGGCCATTGATGGTGGAGACAGAAGCAACGCTGCAGAACTGGAAGAGATCTCCCACCTTGACTCGCGGGATTCTCCAGCTGCACTTTCGAGTAAAACTCCTCCAGTGAGCCACTTGAGTCCCAGCTTTACCACCGCTCCCACTTCATTACGGACCCAGCCCTTAGCCCTGCCCCAGCTCCAAGCCAACGCCGCCGCTCCCTGTAACGTAATCGTCAACGGCAGCGGATGGCATTCGCCTCTCACTCCTCCGTTTGAGTCCTTCCCCGACCGGAGAGGAGACCGGGAGGCAGAGGATCGGCCGGCCAACGGTGACCTGGAGCATGAAGCGCTGAAGGAAAACTGTTCGGTGAGCGAACGTGAGATGGGGAAAAGGATTTCAACACAAGACGAGAAAGTGGACCCAAAAGCAGAGGGTAAGGCGGATCTGGACTCCAGCATGGAGGAGGGCGAGCACGCCTACGCCTTACCGCTGCTGTCGGCTGGAGGTTGTGTCGTCATCCAGCCTGTGCCAAAGCCTGCTGCTGATAAAACGGCCATCTTGTCCTGCTCCATCACCGCGCCGCTATCAGCAGCCGGGAGCCCCGAGCTGGAGCCGCCGCTGAAGAGGAGGTGCCTGCGAATCCGCAATCAAAACAAATGAGGTGGGTTCATCCGAGGTCACTCAATGAAACGTCACACAGAGCTTAGCTGTCCTCTGATTTTGCAGATCCCACTGGGGTGCCAATCAAATTATCACTGGTTTTTGATGATTTCTTTCTTTCACCCCCTGCATTGTACCTCTGATGTACTCCAAATTATTTTACTTCATCTGAAGTTCTTTAGCAGAGCTTGTGCTCTTTGTGCCGACTCCCAATCCTCTGAAATCTGAACAGTTTTTGATGTTCTTGAGTTTTAAAAATACGGTTTAATCAGAGTTTCACAGTGTGAGGCCCAATTCAAGGGTAGATGTGACGTGACCTCACACAGAGAGCATAGAAAAGGTCAAACAACGAATACAATGAGTTATTACCGCAAAATAATCAATAAAATCATCTAGTATAAATGGGATTGTGTGTGAAGGTGTTTTGTCTCACCTAGAAATGATGAGGAGCAAGTCCAACAGCGGTAAAAGCAGTCAGTATCTTACCTGCAGAGGTCAAAGCGACCTCAGTCTAGAGAATCTGAGAGTTTATTTTTTATGAAGGGAGTCGAGCTAACAGCCAATCAGAGCAGGACACATTCAAAACTTTCCACTGTAAATGACATGTTTGCTAATTTTACATCATATTTGCATTGCTAACATTTTTATCTATCTTTTCGTCCGTGTAGGTTTTGTTAGCTTCTAGATGCTAACAATGCTAACACAGGCTAACAGGTTAGCCAGAGAGATAATCATCAAACACATCATCTGCTTCGTTTCTCTCATAAACACACACTCTTGTCAGACAGGAAGTGATCAGGGTTAGGGTGTGTCACTTCTAAAACACTCCTGGTGGAAACGATCCTTAAACATGGCCGTTTCTCAAAACCAAAGTACGCTAGGACTTTGGCAAATACAGCAGAAAGTTGGTTCTACCGAGTACGGGAGGACGAGGACGGCATTTGGAGGTCACGGCAACAAGCGCTGCTTTATGCTACGGTTAAAAATATGACGTGAAATCAAAGTAAAAGTGTAGTTCATCCCTTATATAACAAATAAAAATGAATACATTTTATTCGTATAATATTTGTTCAGCTTTTTATCAAAACTGGTGAAACACCAGCATTTTCCACTGTAATCAGAGCTTATTAATGCAACACTGGTTTTATTTCAATATGGGTTAGTTAATTATCAGTTTGAGATTGTGTGTGTTTGAATAAAACAATAAAACCTTTGGGAAACGGCCATGCTCTGTTGTCAGATAGAGTCTTTCTGCTTTGGTTACATCAACACATCGCCCGCCCCGCCAGCTGTGGGACACACAAACTAAATGTTGTTTAGTTGAGGAGTTAGCATAATTGTGAACAACTCTTTTAGTTTTAGACGTTGGAATCAACCCTTAGACCCAGCCCTGCGTTGAGCTGCTGTTAGCTTGCAGGTAAGATGCTGACCGCTCGTACCAACAGCCGTGTTGAACGTCTCTGAACGGGTTTAAACATTTAAAATGTGTTTCTTATGAATTTCTGGCTAGCTCGTGTGTTTGTTAAAGATATGAATCCATCAGAAACGTATTTCTCTGAGGCTTGTTCAGATCACACTTTTGAGCTCTAAAATCTGAACAGGAAGTCTTTAACCTCAAAGGATTTATTCAACACGTCTAATGCTAAATTTAATGATGTACTCCTCGAGGTATTAATTAAATGAAACGGTAATCTTGAGCAATTTGAAGACCAATTCAGTTTGTGGTAACACGAGGCGAGTGCTCTGAATAAGATTAATTAGAGACGACAAAAGATGGAAATCAAGGCTCTGCTGAGAGGAAACCAGCGTCTGAGAGGAGCAGAGCCGATCTGCTGTAATACGATAGATTATCTTAGAGGTGAATGATATTTTTTAATGAAATAGTTTGTAAAATGATGTTTTATTTCTACCCAAAATCCACGAAACACTGAAGGAAAAATCTTCCTGCTTGGGAATTATTCATCATCTTTACCCAGAGCAGCCTCGCCTCGGTCTGATTCTCCTCCCTCTCTGTTTCACAGATGGATGCTCCGGCGACCGCAGTGCCATCAGCGACTGACTTGTCTCCCCCCAACCTCGAAATCCCTTCTCTCCGAGCGGCATCCGTCCACACGTGCACACTCACAGGTTGTTATCGGCCATCCTCACTCACCGTCCAGTCTACCAGCACCACAAATCGCCTTTGATGACTGATGAGAATCTGAGGCAGCGGCGTGTTCTGTATCATAGCAGAGCGGTCAGGACTCTATTTTATACTGAACGGACGTTCGGGCCAGCCGGACCCGTCGACCTTTGAACTGGAGACAGTAAATACCCGCTGCTTCTCTTCATTTAAAGACTCTCAGCCCACACTGCCCCTTAGGTTTAATCCATCCCCCTTCAATGCAAGCACTTTTTTAAAAAGCTATGTGGGAATTAATGAAGAAGTTTTCTGAGGAAGAATCAGAGAAACGTTTGCTCCGACCTGAGGTACCGAACCTCACATCTTCTGATGAAAGGAAATTCTAATCAAGCCTAAGTTTAGTTGATGCAAAGTGATCGAAGGGCATCTTTTAATCAGAGGCTGTAGAAACGGCTTCCAATATTAAAAATGTTTCTCTTTTGTTCAGAAAAATGTTCTTTCAAATCAGAAAACTGGACACAACCTTCACCAGCGACTAACCGCGCGTGGGTGCAGCGTGCATCTGCCTGCTGCTTCGCTTTCCTTTTTAGATGCAGCAGAAATTTCACGATTAACATTTTAATCACTGGAAATTTCTGAAACGCTGTCAAATACTTAAAGTATTACAAGCAGCTGCGGTTGGGGAACATTTCAAGGCTCTGAAACAACGACGTAAAAACTCCTGGAAAAGGGATTTTTGACTGCAGGCGACTTCATCTTTGATGACACACCACGGCTTTCTGGGTTAGATTCAACTCAAGAGGAGGAAGGTTGCTCTTTACCAATAAACGGCATGAAGTAAACTTAATTACACAAGAATCAACAATTAATAGAAAACTAATTAACCAATCCTTACCATCACAGTTTGTATTTAGTTAATTAAAAGTAACAATTAATTAACGGCCAGTTAGAAGTGAGGAGGAACAAGTCAGACGCTATTATTTAATTAGCCTAAATTATATCAATTAGCAATTATTTACCGATTCATTACTTGGTGACTGAAGATATAATTGTGCACCACCTAGCTACTACCAGATTAGTAGCAAATAAAAAAATAGCATTTATGCCTTTTTCATTATAAAAATCATCAATTAATTATTGTCTAATTACAAAAAGAAATAAGAAATTTATAGTAGGTAACTAGGTAATTATGAGCTAATTAATGAAATCTGACCTAATCATTAGCTAATGACTCAGTCGCTGTTATTTTCTTGTTTTGAACGTAACATAAATTATTAATTACCCAATCAGGAGTTTATAACTCACCAATAATTATTAGACAATAAAACAAAAGAAATGAGTTATTAAGCTAATAGCACTTAGCAACTAGCCATTTTCTCTGTTCCAGTTCAAGCTTCGTATTGATTAATCATTACATTATTATTATTTATTACAACAATTTAATCAGGGTTTTATTTACTAGTTTATCACTATTTAATAATGAGCTATTTAACTAAATCTGATAGTTTTTGTTAGCTGGTGGCCAACTCACCAAAAATATTTCACTGTTATAGAACCTGAAAAATTAAATAATAAAAAGAACATATTTTTAAAACTTCACCGTTTATTTTTAATATTACAACAATAATCAGTTTCTTATGCAATTATATAACAATAAAACCATAATAAACAAACAAAATGTAGCCCTTGCAACCTGTAGCTCCTCCACCAGGGGGCAGTAGGTTTCTGATGAAGGCACTAATCCTGATGCTCCAACTGGACGCTTTACGCCTGAAGTGGTTTGATGTGGATTTATTAGGACGAATCAATAAAAGGGTAAAAATATTTACATTTTAAATAAATAATGTTTAGGAATTAATTTGTGTTTTTCAAATTAATGATAGTTAATAAGCTAAACGACTTAAAACAAAGAAGAATGGGCTTGTTGGAAGCTTTCTGACTGGTTCCTCTCTCATGACAGACTGACCAATAATTAATCTTTACACCATTATCTGTTAATAACTGATCATTAGCATTAATTAACTTCTAAAGGGTTTATTTACCATCTTCGTCAGTTTTTATTTCTACATAGATTTTTTAGCCAGTCTTGTCTGCGTGTTCGCTCTTTTGGTCCAACTGAACTCGTCTAGTTTACGTTAAAGGGGAAACCAGGATTTACATGATTAAATATTCAAGTATTACAACACAAAAACGCGCCACTTGCTTTGAAATAAAAACTAAAGATGGGTCCACAGAATTTATAGTTGCCAAAAACAAAAAGCACTTATAAAAAAGTATGATGCTTAAGAGGATGTGAAAATCAGTATTGCTGTTTAGAAGGACGTGTACCAACTTCTGGAGTCATTCACCAAACTTAAATAAGACGTAACAGACGTGCTTTTTAGTCAGTAAATGCTGCAACCTGAGGCAGGTGCGTCTAAAGAGCTCAGCTGAGATTACACTGTGTTGACCCAGAATAAGCTGTCAGTAACTTTATATGCTGGCTGTTTGTCGGGCATTTGGGTTCAGCCTTCATAGCTCCTGCCAGCAAAAAGCTAAAGATGCTGTTTTCAGAAAAGAACAGTGGTCAGCTGCAGCTTGGTTTCACTCTCAGAGCTGGAAATGTTGTTATTTAATCAAATCTTCTGGCATCTTTCAGATATAATATATAATAATAATAATTTGCACTAAAATAGAAGAAGAAAAAACTTGATTCCAGATCGTTTACTTATAAATCTGAATCACACAGAGCATCAGCAACATCAGAGATGATAACACAGGTGGGAGTTTACCTGCACCTGATTGGTTCACTCATCAAGGTGAGCAGTCTCAAGTTTGGCTTTTTCCTGAATAGAAAATAGGAAGTGTAATACTTTTGCACCTTTTTACAAGCATTACGGTAAAATTCAAACCCAAAACATTTTATTATGAGCGTTAATATTTTCTGCCTCATTGGTCATGATTAATTACAGCTAAAAACAACAAACCTCTGATTTCTGAGGTTTTTGTCGACTCCAGATGATGTTTTATGCTCACGGAAACGTCCTCGTCCACATGCTTTCAGAAAAACTCACCAAAACTTAGATGAGAGGTGGTAAAAGGGTCCAGATTTGTGTGAAAGGGGTTTTTCTTGCTAGCAAAACAAAACAGGTGCTAACATTTCTTCTGCTTTGCTCAAAGCTGAATATTTAGTTTGTGCCTAAAAGTTCCAGTGTGACGTGATCCACATACGATAAAATGTTTTGTTGTGTTTAAGGAAAATCTTTTTACTTTAATGCCAAAAGTAAATGCTAACAGCTAATTAGCCTAGCTTAGCAGGCTGGGAACAGCTAACTGAAAGACTCCTTTTTTAATCTGACTGACAAAAGAGAGATATCTGCCTTTTTCTTACTTTTCATTAAAGTTGTTTTTATTAACTTTGTTGGAGTTTACTCGACCTTTCCTTCACTTATTCGTTAACGAGAGGTCGTGCTCTTAGCGAGGAGCTAACTAAACTTTCATTATGCCCGTTTTTTCCTCCTGTTTGACACTTTTACACCACAACACACCAACTTCTGACCTGTTTTAAACCATCGTTGTTGTAAAAAGTGGTGTAAAGTTTGTGCTTGAAGGACAACCGAGTTCATTTCTGTGAAAGCGCCTAAAACTTGTGACAAATCTCCAGCATTCCTCTTTTTGATGATGAACTGCAGGCCTGGATTATGCAATGACAAAAAACTCCATGCTGATTAAAACAAAACAAAAATTACAGTGAAATGACATCACAACTTTCAAAAACAACAGAGAAGCTGCCTTAACTCTTGCTTGTATAATCTCCACAGTTAAGACAATGATGCTCGCTTGTAAAGACGACTCTCCCTTGTTTGTATGAAATGAAACATACCAGAAACAACTTTGTTATCTTGCTAGTGTCAATGTATAGATGATCAGCTTTTTCTGTAGCTCGTATGAAATGTCACATTTTTACAAAAAAAGTAAGGAAAACCCTCCCAGCTTCCCTGTTCCTGAACCTCTGATCTGTTTTAGCTCATGGTGGACTGTCGATGTCTTTGTGTACATTTTATAGTATTATTTATTGTCAACAACTTGCAAATAATAGGAACAGTGAAGATGGGCGATGTAAATGCTTAGTGAACAGTGAAATGCTTTTTTAAACTATTGAAATGGAGAAAAACTGGAGTTTTTTTATTTTATTATTATTTTCTCATTATGACGTTGTACAATGTACATAACATGTGGCCAAAATTGCTTTTAAAATGAATCCATTTTGTGTTGTAACAGTTATTGTTTTATTCAGTGAAATGCTCATGAAGACAAATAAATAAGAGGTGTGCACACACACACTCACAAACACACACATCTGTTTCAGACATTACTGTGCAAATAACAGACAAGAACAAGTCTTTGTTCTGATTTCTACACTTTTTGAATGAATATTTTATTTAAGAGCAAAAAGGCGTAAATAAATGTAACCAGTGTTGTTTAATCAAACCCTTAAACTGGGGAAAAAAGTTTTAATTTTGTTCAGTTTTTGTAATTAAATCACTTTTTAACATTAACTTCCTATAAACAGCATAGAAAGATGGAAGTATTTGATGACCCACTTACTTGAACATTTCAAATTAAATTCAGAATGAAAAAACATCTAAAACACACCAATAAAAAACAAAATAATGCTTACAATTATGTTAAAATAATGTTAATTTTAAAGAAAGTAAAGTTTTAAATCCATTTAATAGAATGATTCATAGCTGGGATTGATAAAGAATTTAATATTTATAACTAATAAGTAGGATTAGTTGTAAAAAAAGCAACTTTTAATAATTGATCCTAAGGTTTTGCTATAATTCAATAATACAAATATTTTTGTTAAAAGAAACTGATCATTTTTTTATTTTTAGGCTGATAATGTTAATAATTGTGAGTATTTTCAACATCAAAGGAAAATAATTGAATTCTGAAAATAATGTTTGCTAAAAACTTCAAAATTGTTTTTTCCTGGTCACTTCCGCCATCTAGTGGTAGGAAAGCGGTACTACCTCACCAGGTTTTGTATCAGGGGACAGAAAATGCAAAAAATACAAACAACTGAGCTTCAAACATTAAATTTATTTCTGTTTCTTTTTGTTTGATAAGTAAACGATTTTTACCACCAATCTGGAGAAAACAGCAAAAATGGTTCAAATAAATGTCTCAAGTAAGTAAACAACGGATTAAATATAAACAGATAAACCCATGACGAGTTACCTTTTTAAATAATGTTTTTGGTGATAACAGCATTGATTAAATACAAACATGTTTTATACACAGAATTTTTTACGATTTTTAAAATTTTTGAAACAATATTTTGTAGAAACAAAGTCCTTTAATATGGTTTGAATTTTTTTTTTGCTAAGTCGTGTATATTTTTGATTAATTTCTAGTTTAGTATTAAGTGCATTGATGAATATTTATCAGAATATTGTGGAAAAATTTACTTGATCTTATGGAAGCCCATTCCCGCCTCTCTGATTTAAAAAAATTATCTCATAATTATGACTTAGTATCTCATGATAATAATGAGATAGCTAAGTCATAATTTTGTCTCATAATAATGAGATAGCTAAGTCATAATTATGAGATACTTTTATTTATTTATAATCAGATTGGCGGGAATGGGATTCCATATGATCTAAAAAAAAGTTGAAAATGTAAAAATTTTAAGTGAAAACTCCAAAAGTGTTTTTTAAAGGCATGAAAAAAGTAGATTGGACACCTGAGATAACGCCTTATATGGAGGACTCTTCCTGCCAAAATAGATAATAGCTAAACAAATAAACGAGGAAACAAAATAAAAAAAAATATGGAGATAAATTGATAAATAAATGTGAGAATAAATAATTACAACAGATCTTTGTTTTATTTCCAAATATATTTATTTCCTAATAACCTTAACTCTTTATTTCCTCATTTAATTCATTCATTTATTTATTTTTCATTTAATTTCCTCATTTAATTTTTATTTTCTCATTTATTTATTTGTTGTCTATTTTGGCAGGAAGAGTGCTCCATTGCGTGGCTCCTGGAAAGTTGCGTGAAAAGTTCCAGACACTGCTGAATCTGCTGAGAACTACATTCCCTCCGCTCAGAATCCCAGGAGTTACCGGCGCTCGAGCCAGCAGCATTCTGGGTAATTGAGTCATTTAGCGCTGATGTCCGGGGGAGAAGGGAGACTTCAGCCTCCGTGTGCGCGCGCGCGTGTGGGGATGTGAAGCAGGACTTTTCTCCGATAAGACTTTTCTCCACATCCCTAAACAAGTCGAGGAGGAGAAAATGCGCGCAGGGACTCCGGAGGAAACCGTCTTTCTGATGGAAAACTCCGCGCGGGAGAGCGGGTGACTCGTGACAGCCACGGTAAACTCTAACGGACTTCACACACAGTGAATGGGGCTGAAGCGAGGCGGACTTTTCTCTGAAACGGAGGTTTTCCAAACGGTCGAAACCCGGAGGGACGAGAAGGGGAGGAGAGGGGGGCTCCGAAAACGCCCTGCTGCCTGTTGCTGCTCCGGCTAGCTCCAAATTCAAACTTTTATCGGCCGAGTTGGGAGGAAAATGCATCTTTCCCTCAACGGGAAGCGAAAATCCAGCAGCGGCGTCGTCTGATCAGGAACTAGACCGCTAGCTTGGTGGCTAGTTTCTGGAAGTCGCTTTTTTCTTTAACTTGTTTGGAATATTTCCCCCTCATCGTGCTTTTACTATTCGTGTTTTTGGAGGCGGTTCGGGTGGGCTGGGAGCCCAGGGCTGCTCCGCCAGGCCTCCGGCCGTTAGCCAGGAACAAAGAGGGCTCCATGTAAACTCCAAACTGTTCGGAAAACACCTTTAAAACCCAGACGACTTTAATTTCAGTAGATCTAAGAGAAACAAGTGTCAGCCATGTCTGTGGGAGCCGAGAGGAGGATGGAAGCCCGGCTGAAGAAGCTGGAGGACATGATCAGAGATCCCAGATCTGCCATAAACCTGGAGAGTTTGCTGGTAAGTTGCACCTCATGAATTATTGATGATGCCGTCTATCACCTGAAACGTTAGTCACGTATGCACACCTTTAGAGGGGAGCTCCTCTCAGGGCTGCCATCAGACTCCTTTTTTAGGATGTTGATCCTAAAGGCAGGAGGAGAAGGTGGAGGTGCTCAGCTCCACGCAGGCCTGATTAACAGTTCAGACGGAGTGCAGACGGGACAGTTTGGGGCTCTTTGAAGCGTGTCTACAGATTAGGATTAACCAGAACTCTCGGAGTGCTCATTGGGACTAATATTTCCGGCCAAAACTCCTGCCTAGACCCCAATTAGGAGGCTGGTAATTAGGGCGAAATCCACCAGCTGCTGCGCTATTTCCAACGGTGCTCTGGTCAAATACTTTTAGTTTGCACTCTAAAAACTTTTATTGAAGCATGTTTCCTAAGATAAACGTGTCTGCATTCAGTCTGCAGACTTTAGGATGATCAGCTACTTTTACAAATGATTTCCAATACTGATGCACATTATATAAAATGTGTGTTTTTGCATAGAAACATGTGTTATCTACATTTAATCAGTCCTTATGTAGGACTTTAATGGGAAATGTGTTATCCAAACTTGTTAAAATTAGAATAACTCTACAGTTTAGTTTAAATTTAAATATAAAAAGCCCTAAAACTCTACCTTAAGGGCTAGAGATGCTCCCAGGGTTTGTCTGGGATCTGGCCTGATCTAAATTTCTTTTTGTCCCATGATGCATCACTGTCCAGCTGTTATAAAAAGAAATCAAAACATTTTTCCCAGTTTGAACTCGCCGTCGCTGAGTGCTGATTCACAGTATCAACATCTTCTGTGTGGATGTTCTTACTCACAGAATCATCATTTTCAAATTGCGTTCTGGCAGTCGTAGTTTTGGGATGAATACGTCAGAGTTGTACAGAATTTGAATCGGCCCGGAAAACCAGACTCTTTAGTTTGGAGCTTAAATGTGAGGTAGGCGATGTTTTTCTGGAGCTTTTTTTTTTTGCCATATTGCTTGAAATGCTCTTCACACACTGATGGCAACCAATAAATTAGATGTTTTGTCAAAAATGAATCATTTTAATCACCTCTGAAACACACAATCATGGAAAAGCCTCGTCGAATCAGTGTGCACGTCCTGTTCTTAATGATTGGATCCTCATCTCTCTTTATCAAACTGCCCTCTGACCGCCCCTCCCCCATCTGCAAATACCCCTCTATGTGCATAAATCACACATTCTCAGCTTGGAGCAGCTGAACAGAATGTGAAGCCAGAGCTGAGCTAGCTATGTTAGCTAGCATACTAAGTTGTTATACGGTGACGTAGCCTGAGCTGAAGAAGCCGAGAGGGCTTCCTGTGTAACGAGCCCAGACCTCCCTGCTGTATCTCCTGCCTAGGTCCCTGCAGCTCCTGTCTCCTGAACGCTCAGTGAGAACAGAGTCTGAGGAACTCCTGATCGGTGCTGGACTATGAGAATATGAAGAGATTCTACTGTGACGTCATATATGCCACTTCTGATTTAATTACCAATTTTTATAAGCTAGTAAATCTCAAATTATGTGACAGAGATAATTATCATTTAAATTGAAGTACAACATATGTGTGATTCAGGGCGTAACTCCTTTCCACCAGATGTGAAAGAGGCGTGTAACGTAATCGAAGCGTTTTACTCACAAGCTCCCTTCCAATCGGGAGCGTTTCAGACACGGAATGAGAGCAAAAGTGTTCCACGCCGCTGGTCCCGCGAGTTCACAAAATCACAGTAGAAATACGCCACAAGTGGTTTTGGAAGTTCACACGATAACGAGCAAGAATGTATCCAAAATGTCTGGTTAATTTCCTGTTGTTTTCCTCGACGACTGAGGTTTCACAGAAAATGACATACTTTTAACTGGACGTGACTTTTATTTTGAAAGTTTCCAGATGTTCTACACTGCTTTCGTGTTTGACTTCCTGTCTGGCCCGATCTGAACTGCAGAGTTTGACGTGTTTTGGAATCGTAGCGCGTAAAAAAAATTTAAACATAATGAAAGCGTCCCTTCGATTCTGGGACGCTTCCAAAACGTTACGCTTCGTGACCAGTGGAAAAGAACCTGTCAACTATAATGGCGGCTAATTGCTGTGAAGTATGTTTTGCGTCGGTTTTGCGTCCAGTGGAAAGTAGAGGTAAGGCAAAGCGGACCAGAAAAGAGCTTTAATAGCCTCGTTCACTTACAATCATTTATATTTCGTTCTGGGGACCCATGAGCCGACCGGAAGGGGAGGAGTCTTAGGCTCCCTGTTGTGTTCTTTCAAACGTAGCTTTTCCCAGAAGCTCCTATCCTACCTTTAAACTAAATTTTAGTATCACAACAAAACGTTCGTTTGTCGGTATTATTAGGAAAATACTGATTTAATTACTTTTTTCATTTAATTTGCCTAAATCTATGGCAGATTTTTACTGCATTTTTTGCCATTATACTTTAAGAATGAATTCTTATCTGTTATCTCACAATTTAAGATGAAATTAAAAGTATTTCTTTGAGCAAGCAGATGAAAAATTCCCGTAGAAGTGACCTCTTGGATATTCCTCCTCCGACTCATTCTGATACCTTCATGTTCGAGGATTTAAGTGAACGTTTCTTGGCAGATGATTGATATTTCCTAATGAGACCTGAAGCTGTGTCTGCTGATGAAGAGCAGCAGGAATACCTGGTGAGTTTTGGGTTTAACAGCAGTGGAAAAATCCATGACACCAGTGTGTATCATAACTTTGGGCTCTAACGAGAAAAGATCATCTTCTCACACGAAGATCCCAAACTTTCCAAAACACATCCTCGTGTTTGTCGGGTTTTGGACTTTTTATCCACAGGATTTAACGTTTTCAGAGCTGGACGCATCGCGCTGGATGTTGTGTTTCACGTCTCCGTGGATACGGGATGTTTTCAAACCTCTTCTGTTGGTACCTCCTTTAGCAGCGACCGAGCCTGTTTTTAAGAGCTGTTTGACTTTCTGTGATTTAATTACTGATGACGAGCATTTATTTCAAATATTGAGAAAGGATGTGACAAAACGCCCACAAATGTGCTGAAGCATGGGACTGAGATTATATTTGGGGGAGCAGCTCCGGTAAACCCATCCTGCTCAGGATTCCCACCCAGACTCCCGGTTGTCCCTTAAACCCTTGAGCTTGAGCCCCGCTGGTGTTTACTTCCTGGACACAAGCGCTGACCAGAGAGGTGTTGAGTGTTTGAGACAAAAGCCGAGTGGGAAGCATGCGTAGGAGAGAACAGGCTGCAGTTTTCCATTTTTAGCTGCTGTCGCTGGGATCAAGACGTTTAGCTGTCAGGGTGGGATCCAAACACGGAAGCCCAGTCACTGCCCTTTTTTGCAGGTTGACTAAAAACACATACCAGAAGTGCCTTGATAATTGCTCACAACCTCATATTTGGTAAATAATGAAGCACAAATCCGCTGCTTTTGTAGCTTGGCAACAGCTAAAAAAAGAACACAGGAAAAAACCTCATTGTTGACTTTAATTTAGTCCTCTTAGTTACTGTTTGGCAAAAGAAACTCAGTAATTCATGTCAGGTTTCTTCTTTTCCGTCAATATGTGGGAGGATGTATTTAGATCTTGGCAAGAAGCAGAACGCTGGACAGGGGAGAAATCTGCAGCATCTGTCAAGGAGCTCGGGCAGATTTCCTAAACACAACCGTTTCACTCTGACATTTAAATCAGGAAACCCTGAAATGAATCCGTTCTTTGTGCATACCTCTTCAAAGGATCAAACTATCCACCAGATATCACATAACTGCACATCGCTGTTTGCATTCATTAAGTGCAGCCAGGATCATTATTTGGCTGCCTGCACCGTTCTGCTGAGAGATTTGCTGTTTTTCTATCTTGGCGTCTCCCAACACTGGGAGAGATTTTTGAGGACAAGTGGGCAAAAAAAGGAGCGTTTTAAAGATTAAAAGTAGACACTTGATCGCTTTCCTGCCCTCCTAAAGGAAATGACCATACTCAGTAAATAGTTGGCTGCAATATATTGGGCTCAAAGTCCGTACGAACAACTGCATGGTGCCCTTTCGCTTTTTTCTGCTTATCTCTGCTGCTCTCCCAGTCGGCCTCCCGGCCCCTCGTGTTTGACCTGTTAAACACACTCCTGGTATTTCTAATGCTGCTCCGGTCCAGTCTGCTGAGACTCTGCTGCTGATCTGGTATGTCCAGATAACTGCATGCACTCAGCTTAAAGGGATTTCTGGGTCGATTTGAAATGTCTTTCTGCGTAAAGGTTATAAATAAGTACTATCTGTTGTAGATAAGCTCAGAACAGCCTCTGTGGGGAGAAATAGTTTACGTCCGCCAGGGTTGATGAGCTAACGGTTAGTCTGAGCTCAACCAGGACCAGAGCTTGAATAAAAATCTAGTTTTGTGATTCTTGTTATAAGTGATTTAAAAACTGATACTATTACACAGCATTGCAGCCAGCAGCGCTCTTATTGTGAAGGATTAATAAAAGCGGTAATGTCTCAGGTTAGTGCTGCCAGGCTTTCATAACCTCATTACCTCTATTATAATAGTGAAAGAAACCTGACAAGCAAGCCACAAGTAGACCTGATAAAGCTTCGCGTCAAGGCTCAGCGAGGCTAAAACCAATAAGACCACCTCATCATATCGGTTAGATCTGTGTTTTCTTCTTCACATTGTGCAGAAGAACAGCTTACCTAAAAAAACACTTTTTGAAATAGTCACACTACCAATTTAGCCCCTCCTCCTGTCTTCATCCCGAGCCATCTTGGTCTGGGATGCTGTTATTTGTAAACCGTTGCTTTTCAATCGTGCAGTCACCAAATACAGTTAAAGTCCAGGTCCTGTCTAACTTTATTTCTCCAAACAGAGGCTGATCAGGAAGCTGTGCAACAGTAAATTTTTAATAACTTTTAAACACACACAGAAATCCCTTTGAGTGGGTGAGATAAACGATGTTCCCTCAGTGACCAAACGTTTATTTGCATAAATCTGTAGCTGCTTCATAATCCACTTCCCTTTGGTTTTCTGTTTCCTCTTATATACATGTTTTACTTTGACTCGTCTTGCTGCAGATTTTTCTCCCTTCACTCAGTATCTCACTGGTTTCCTTTGATCCCACATCCCCTCCATCCATGTTGGACCTTTTTCCTTTTAGCACCGTGTAGCTGGGTGGAGATGTGGGGTAGCTCCAGCCTGTCCCGCTCCTGATCCCAGAGTTAAATCTGCTTCATCTTTGGCGTGCAGTCGGGTTGCTCTCAGCTGAGCTGCAGCACAAGTCTCAGCTTCAGTGTGCTTGCTGGAAAGAAACACTGCCTTATAAGGCACTGGGGACGGTGGCCCACGCAGCTTTTTTTTCCCTTCAAAACAAACCAGTCTCTCTGCTCCACACCTCCTTCGCTCTTTGCGTGGTCTTTTTTTTGGGTTTCTGCTCCACTCCAGTGACGGACGTCTTCTGGGTACTTCAAACCCTCAGTGTCATCTTGATGCATCAGGATTTTCCCTGGAAATATATTTAACTTCCTTGTAGGAAGTTAAATGAGAAGATTTGTTTCACTCTGAAGTTATTTTGTTAAAATCTGCAGGTGGTTAACAGAACATCTAGCATGACAAAACCTAGCTTTAATGAGAATGTCATTTAAATTCCGATGCCTCTCACAATTACTAAATAATATTATATTTACTTGTTTGAAATCATTGAAATATCATTTAGCCTTTGTTCCCCTTCAAAATAATTTTGATTCTAAAAACAGAAAAAAGGAGCTCTGGAAAAAAGAAACAAAGTGGATTTGATCCTACAACTTCATCATCTTCAGGCTCCCGTTAAACAGCGTCCGCTCCAGCCTAAAGCTGATTAAAACAAATGCAGCCACAGAAAAGATGGAGGGATTTAAATGCAGGTATGCAGCCAGTCACTGTTGTTTTTGGAGGAGAGGCGTTTCAGCTGGAACTGAAGCCTCCATGTGGAATAATCAGGTCATCCCAGGACACCCAGAGCTGCGGGGCTCCATCAAAAACACAGATTATACTGCTGAACATAACATCTTGGTACCAGATTCTCATTAAACTAACAATGTGTAATTTCTCTTTTATTAAAAAGTGTTTGAGTATCTTAAACTATTTTTTTCACATAGGTTAATATTTGGATCTGTGAAACGGGTTTCCTCCTCTGTTTAGATGATTTAGGGGTTTAATGTTGTCCTACGCGTAGAGAACCACTCACCGTTGTCTTTGAGATGATAAAGTGACATTTAAATCACTTCTGGTGAAAGATGTTACCTCAAAAACTAAATCTAACACAAGTTAATGTGATGATTCAAGTGGAGAAAAGGTGGATGAACATCTACAAATGATTCAGTTTCAGAATCACCAACATGCAAGATGGCTAACTTGGCTAATCAGCATTAGGAAACACACGAATGGCTGTAACTTGGCGGGTTTTATAGATGTTGAGCTATAATTTGGTTGGGTAGTAGTAGCTGAGAGCCGTTCCCATCATGACGCCAATTTCTAAATTTGACCCGAACAATTGTGACTTCCTTGTTTCTCGGTATAAAATGGGATTATTTTGGAATTCTGGTTTAAACGGTGCTGAATCATGGGTATTCCCACAAAGATCACTAGCTCTTCATTTTGTTGGACTTTTTAAATCTTTTGGTTTTTCTTTTTTTTTTTTGAGGAATCATGAATGCACAAACTAATGTAGCTGTACATATTTCTCTAATGATGGATGAATCAGCATTTATTTAGGCAGGCTGGGATAGCGCTAACATTTTGACCTCTTCCTGCATCTCAATCCCAGCTGTTGGTGTGCATGCACACGAAGACAGATGTGGCCAAATGGTGGAAGCACTAAGTGACATTGGATCAGGCTTCAAACTGGTTTTCTGTACGTAAACACTAAAATATATCTAGTCTCAAGTGGTCATCCTAACAGTTGCAGCAAGAACTATTTAATCAGACTAAATTAACCCTATAAATAAACAGCAGTGATGCACTTTGAAGTTTCTGAAAGGATTAATCTCTTTCTGGTTGTTTTTGTCTAGAATTTGCAGCTTTCAAAGGTCTCGTTAGCATTATTTATACTTGTTTTTTAACCTTGTGTTGATGCAGGCTGCATCTTGTTAACATATTTGCTGCTGGACTGCACGTAGTACTGGAGTGTTCCACTAGGGAGCACAGTAGAAAACTCAGACCAGATAGGGTCCCGGGTTTGTGGCGTAAAACCAAAACAAATGGTAAAAATGGTAAATGGCCTGTATTTGTATAGCGCCTTCTTAGGGTTCTACAACCCCCCAAGGCGCTTTACAACACAATCAGTCATCCACCCATTCAACGTAGCTACAGCTGCCCTGGGGCGCACTGACAGAGGCGAGGCTGCCGAGCACTGGCGCCACCAGTCCCTCCGACCACCACCAGCAGGCAAGGCGGGTTAAGTGTCTTGCCCAAGGACACACAGCAGCATTCTCTGGCCGGAGCCGGGATCGAACCTGCAACCTTCCGATTACTGGACAACCCGCTCTACCTCATGAGCTACTGCTGCCCGTCAATAGAAGAGATCAGTAACTGGCAGCAGCGGTATCGTAGAAAGTATGAAAGACCTCTTAATCAGAGATGGTGTGACCATGGCGAGTCTGATTTGCTCGTTTTGTATACTCCGCCTACTGGTTACTCGTATATTGCAGTTTGCAAACGCGTCGCATTAATTTCAGAGATTGTGCACAAACGACGCTTCAAAAGCAAATTACGTGAGGCAGCCATGATAAATATGCGTAATTAGCGCAAGTTTATTCCAGCCCGTAATAATTAATATTCATGATATGCAAATTTATCACCTGACTGGCTAACAAACACGACTCTTCTGCTGCCTCCATTCGCTCTTCTTTCTTGGGTAAAAAATGCAACATTGATATTTTATCTCCGCAAATAACACAAGCTTGAACAAGTTCTGCCATGTTGTGGAGATGCTAATGGTTAGCTTCTACTAGCTGAGATGCACTCTGCTCCCCTTCCTATTGGCAGTCCATAGCCAAGGTGGTGGGGCCATGAATACTAATTTTCACTGTGATGCAGAAGAGACTGGCTTTTTCTGACCTGATTGCTTCCCAGCTAATGCAGGCGATAGGGATTACATGTTCGCATGTAAATTAGAGAGTGATTATATTTCAAAATGAACAAGCATTACTCGGTTTCTCAGCAAACAAGACCTTTAAGATTCAACTTTTCAAATCATGTGAATACAAAGTGAGACATACAAAAAGTTTCCTGTGCTTAACAATGGATGAAAGCATGAATCCTGCTGTTTAACTGGTTCCTGTTCGTGCAGAATTCTCACCTTCTGCTTTCAGTCTTGAGGAGTTTGATACCCGAGTCTCATTTTCTGTTTCAAACGAGATTGAGGAGAACAGGAGGCTCCCACACGTTCACACAACTTTATCCATCTGGCCTCTGCTTTATCATTCCATCACAACCTGATGGTGAAACACAACCTCCCACACACACACACACACTGGTTCAGAGACATTTGCATTCATTTTCACAGACAAACACATTATTGTGTTGATCTAAGCAACACACAAGCTGCATTGTGTGCAGCCAGCAGCAACATTTAAACAATAAAATGCATTACCAAACAGCTTGGGATAGTCATCGAGTTCATGCAGCTTTCATTTCCTTTAACAAACCCAAACAAGAACATTCGTATGTGCTCTGCCTGAGCTGAGACCAGCAGGGTTTCACTGCTGAAGCTGGCACTTATAACTCAAACGGTCTGTGGCAAAACAAGCAATATTTATACAGAAAACTTGCCTTTTCGTGTCAGATGATTGAAACAGAAACATCGTTTTATCCCTCTACTCCAGAACAGTCTATTCATGTTTAACACGGGTCGGGTACATAAATGTATGACAAATACATGAATCGCAGCTGATCGCCCCAACCATTTAGACGTTCTGCACATGCTGCTTCTATATGTCTAACGGAATAAATTTTTCTATTTCTGATCAACCTGAGAATTATGATTCTGAAAGTAAAATGTCTACGGTGAGTTCACGGACCAGGAAAAATGTAGGGTTTTTTGTTGTTTCTTGGAATCAATGCATTTTCGTTGGGGTTTTTCCACCAGACGCCTTTCCTACCACAGTGAACTAACGTTTTAAACTAGAATGTTAATTATATTTGCTAGCTAATGACTCTCAGCTACAACCAGCCATTTTTGTGTTAAAATTAGCTGTGGCAGCCATCTTGGATTGGATCCACTCCCGTCGCAGACGTCTGAGTGTTTTCGTATAAATCTGTCCAGTGGTTCAGGATAACGTTTGTTACTTTAAAGCTTGTTGGTGGCGCAGGTTAACAGGAAACACGTTGTACGCTCCTTGCTGTTTTTCTTAGCTGGTTCCAGACTGTGCTTCATAATAAAACATGGGTGCCAAAAATGTGAAGGGCACAGGAGCATGGGACAGAAATCTGTCAAAGCTTGAATAAGACATACTATTATTATTCCCCACGGAGACATTAGCTGCTATTTGCGAGCTCAGGATTCCTGCTATTGGCTCTCTCTCTCTCCCTCTCTGAGAGTTTATGGGTTCATCCTGGCATGGTGCCCCCCCCCATTTGCCCAGCCTACCGTTTATCTGCATGGCTATTTTTAAAAAGGCTGGAATTTAATCAAAACATTAACTTTGCACTCCATCCTTTTAAAGCCCAGAGCAGAGCTGCTTGTTTTCTGTTCCACATGCCTACCGATGACATGGGTCTGGGGGGTGCATACTTTGCTCTGTGTTTAGCTCTTTTTGACTTAAACATTGTTGCATTCCTGCCTGGCAGATGCACGTGGCTTTTTATAGGGTGATGAAGAGAGGAAGCAGACGAGGGGAGAGGGACCGCTCTGAAATGTCAGCAGCAGGTTGGGTAAATAAGAAGGAGAAGAATAGATCGAGCAGAAAAGGAGCTCTTATAAAACTCCTGCCTGCTGCCTCTCTGTAGCTTCAACTCTTGTTTTTTGCTGGAGTTGCTAGGCAACCGGCTATAACCCACTGGCTGGATTACAGTACAGCAAAGATAAACAGCTATGCATAACAGCTCGTTCTGATAAGGTGGACTGTTCTGTCAGCTCATAGAGGTATTACAGTGGTAATGGTGCTGAAGACGTATGTTTAGGGCTGGGACGATGATCAGTAAATCAATTAATCGTACGATAGATGAAAATGAACTCGATAATTTTCCCAGCCTTGATATTGACCACCTACGTCACATAATGACGTAGGTCCGCCACGTTGGTTGGCAAAAGCATGTAAACAGTCAGCTAGCGACACGAGCATTAAATAAAGGGGAAAGTAGCGCCTGAAATACACTGCTCACAAAAATGAAAGGAACACTTTAAAGAAACACATTAGATCCATCAGATCTCAATATGAAGTTGGATATCTATACAAATAACGACAGGGCAATGTCTTAGGAACAAAAGAATGCCAAGTCTTTTAATGGAAATAAAAGTGTTCAGCCTACAGAGGGCTCAATTGTGTAGACACCCTAAAATCAGAGTGAAATGAAGATGTGGCAGGCTAGTCCATTATTTCAAAAACTTCATTTCTGCAACTCAAAATGCTTTTCAGTATCTTGTGTGGCCCCCACGAGCTTGTGTGCATGCTTGACAACGTCGGGGCATGCTCCTAATGAGACAACGGATGGTGTCTTGTGGCATTTCCTCCCAGATCTGTGTGAGGGCATCCCTGAGCTCTTGTACAGTCTGAGGAGCAACCTGGCGCCGCCTAATGGACCCAAACATAATGTCCCATAGATGTTCTATTAGGTTTAAGTCAGGGGATCGTGAAGGCCATTCAATTGTTTCAATTCCTTCATCCTCCAGGTACTGCCTGCATACTCTTGCCACATGAGGCCGGGCATTGTCGTGCATTAGGAGAAAACCAGGACCTACTGCATCAGCGTAGGGTCTGACAAAGGGTTCAAGGATTTCATCTGGATACCTTATGGCAGTCCGAGCACCATTTCCTAGGCAGTAGAGGTCTGTGCGTCCCTCCATGGATATGCCTCCCCAGACCATCACTGACCCACCACCAAACCTGTCATGTTGAACGACGTTGCAGGCAGCATAACGTTCTCCTTGTCTTCTCCAGACTCTTTCACGTCTATCACAGGTGCTCAGGGTGAACCTGCTCTCGTCTGTAAAAAGTACAGGGCACCAGTGGCGGACTTGCCAATTCTGGTGTTCTTGAGCAAATGCCAGTGGAGCTCTACGGTGCTGGGCAGTGAGCACAGGGCCCACTACAGGACGTCGGGCCCTCAGGCCATCTTCATGAAGTCTGTTCCTGATTGTTTGGGTAGAGACATTCACACCAGTGGCCCTCTGGAGGTCATTCTGTAGGGCACGAGCAGTGCTCAGCCTGTTCCGCCTTGCACAAAGGAGCAGGTATCGGTCCTGCTGATGGGTTGCGGACCTTCTACGGCCCTGTCCAGCTCTCCGAGAATAACCGCTAGTCTCCTGAAATCTCCTCCATGTTCTGGAGATTGTGCTGGGAGACACATTAAACCTTCTTGCTGTGTGGATGTGCCATCCTGGAGAAGTTGGACAACCTGTGCAACTTCTGTAGGGTTAAGGAATCGCCTCATGCTGCCAGTAGAGATAATTGCTCAAGCCAAAACTAGCACGAGTGGAAAACCAGCCAAAAAAGATCAAGAGGGAGAAACTTGAAATGACCTCCACATGTTAAACCAGTCCTGTTTTGAGGGTTTTGTAATTGTTGCCACTTTAGTGCACCTGTCGTTAAGTCCATGAACACCAATACAGCTGAAAGTGATTAACAATGCCCTCAGCTGCTTCATCAACCAGAAAATTATCAGACAGGTTTCATTGATTTCATGCCAGGCCCAATAAAAAAAGTGTTCCTTTAATTTTTGTGAGCAGTGTATTTATCACCGTATTTTAATCAGAAACTTTTCATGTTGTTGATTAGGGGTGTGTATGGGCAAGAATCTGGCGATACGGGATGTTGCGATACTAAAACCCAGACAATGTTTTTAATTTTTGAGACAAAATTTAATTGGAAAACTCAGACCAAGACAAATGGTAAATGGCCTGTGTTTGATATAGCGCCTTCCAGAGTCCTAGAACCCCCCAAGGCGCTTTACAACACAATCAGTCATTGCCTTTGTGTAGGAAATGTTTTATATAAATAAAGCTGTCTTGTCTTGGTGATGACGAGCTACATCATAGCTACGGCTGCCCTGGGGTGCACTGATGGAGGCGAGGTTGCCGTAAACTGGCGCCACCGGTCCCTCCGACCACCACCAGCAGGCAATGTGTCTTGCCCAAGTACACGATGACAGCGACAGACTGAGCAGGGCACGAACCTGCAACCTTCTGATTGCGGGGTGGGCACTTAGCTCCTCTGCCACCATCGCCCTAATCCAGTGTTGTTGCAAGATCTCGTTGTTCCGTCAGAATAAAGTGTTAAAAACTGCTGCCACCTAGCAGTTGGAGTTTGAATTGCAAATACAGTAAATATTTATGCGTAAATCCTCAATAAAAATGGCTTTTAAATATCGATTCAGTGTCATAAAAGGAAATATCGCGATAGTCAATGTATCAATATTTTCATACATCCCCATTGTTGACATCTCATGAATTATTCATCAGTTTAATAATGTTATTCTAACAAGCTAAGTAATTAGCTCACTAACACAGCTAAACATGCATGTTTACTTGTTTGCACAATGATTAGATTTCCTAAACAGAACCTGGTGTCTGAGCTTGCGGCGGTACCATGAAGTGACCCGGTTAATGGGTTGATACCAGAGCGTTATATGACTAATTATAACTCATTCTGATGGTTTGTTTATTTTTGTTTTGAAATTTCATAAAACATGTAACTAGAAAATAGGTTTTAACTTTCTGTTAAAGATCACCAAACAAAGTGGTTACAGAAATAAAAACACATTTAAAGAGAAGATAAAGTGTCATATTTCACATTTTTATCACTAGTTTTTGGACACAACAACATTTATGCTGCTGCCGTATCAAAGTGTTTCTGTGGAGGTTATGTGAGGATAATGTGTGTTAATATCAATCAACTGGACGTTTATTCCTGCTCCATCAGTCAGAACTTCGCTGGCTTTAATGTAAGCGAAGCCGGCTTTATTAAATAATGAGTTGGACTGGAACAAGCCCAAATGCGTCCCCCACCCCCACACACTAATATTATTTAATATTAATAAACCATCACTTGGACCCAAGAGCTGAGGAGTGCTCCCCAAAGGCTTGTTGGCCTTTTTCTGCTGATGCAAACTGATAAAGCTCCATTCAGTCGCCCCTCGTGTGAAACACTCAGCAGCTTATTAATAAGTACCACCAGTCCCTAAAGCCCCAGTGTGTAATACTTTTACTTCTTTACTATCAAATTCTGTGTATTCATTCACAAACATGTCCTTTGTCATTAAAATTTCTCATTAATGTGTATTCTAAGTATTCCTATTAGCTCTAAATTTTACATTTATAAATATTCAAATAAAAACCTTGGTTGGCGCTCCATAGTCATGCACCATTTTGAAATATGGTGGCTTTTTAGGAGCATACAAGGTATAGAGATGTTGCCAGTTCTCTCCGTGGCAGGCTTGCTGGTTTGGGGAAGTTCTGCTCCTTCCTCTTGGGTTGTTTGTCCTGCTCTAACTGCATGTGTCACACCTCTGCCTCTCAGTTTTTATTACCTATATTTACATACATTTTAGAAAAGAATACTAATAAAAAGCACAAACCTGATCGGTGGATTGAAATCTGGAATTCATTGATGACATATATCCTTTTTGATACGTGTGGGCTACCGTAGATGCAATACCTATTCTGAACTGCGAGGCGCTAAAGAGTCACATGTTCTTCACACACTGGGACTGTAAACTTCCACAGAAGCAATTAAGGTGGAATTACTGTATACATTTTTCCTACATTCATGCTGTTTTTTGCAGTTTAGAGAAATCATAGAAGCATTTTGTGCAAAAATATTTATTTGCAGTTTAATACGCAAGAAAACCTACTTCCTGTCTGAAGATGCTCAGAGTATTTCAGCATCACCAGACGGAGCGTTGTCATCCCTCCTCCACAGCAGATTCATCCTATTTAGGGAAGAGGTTTAGAAATCACGAACAAATTAAGAATCATCGGGAATTTTCAGGTTAATAAACATGTGTGAAACTGCAGGAAGTGTCCTAAAAATCAAAGAAAGTATTATAAATGTTGTTTTAGAAACTGCCTCAAATTTCTGGTTTTGCATAAAAACTAAGCGCTCCTTCGTGCTAGCAATAACAAATCTCTCATGTGGATGTTTTTACTTTCAGAACCACAACGTTAAAACGAAAATGAAAATTAGTTTCTGTGTCTAGATTGTTTTGTGTTGTGCACTATTTCACAAGTTTGTGTTCTTGTAGTGGTGTTTACATTTGAGCTGTAAGCCGATATGTTGTGTAACACGTAATCAAATATAAGTTTTATGTT
>SSNS01000081.1:1163646-1178646 GCA_006937985.1 Aphyosemion australe | reverse complement strand
CTGTGAGTTACGGCGTCCATTTTTAATCCCTCCAGACACAAATCACAGATTATTCTTACATGAAGAGATTTTAAAAAAAAAAAGCATTTGTTCCATCTAGAGACTCTAACTCCAGCTGAGGAACGCTGTGGTTCCTATAAACACGGTCCAGGGTCATTAACCGAACCAGAAATCCTGATTTTATCATGAAAAGTCTGAACAAACCTGTAATTTAGAGTGAAACTCCTGGACGGATAGAGGAGTCATTTTATAAAAGCGCATCTGTAACGCTGAAGCAGGAGTGGGATCTGACGTCTGGAGTCGTGGAGACTTTTACTAACGATGGGTTTTTGCATCTGTGCTGCAGACGGGCATGGTGCACTGTGACACCGCCGTCGGCACGCCGGACTACATCTCTCCAGAGGTGTTGAAGTCTCAGGGAGGAGACGGTTACTACGGGAGGGAATGCGACTGGTGGTCCGTAGGCGTCTTCATTTTCGAGATGCTCGTGGGTCAGTGAACGTCTCTTTCAGAACAAAAGGACTAGAAAACGTGTTTTTGTGTGATTTTCTTTAAACGCGGTCTGTTTTTACGTTCAGGGGACACTCCGTTCTACGCCGACTCTCTGGTGGGAACCTACAGTAAGATCATGGACCACAAGAACTCCCTGAACTTCCCTGATGATGTGGAGATCTCCAAAGAAGCCAAAAGCATCATCTGTGCTTTTCTAACCGACAGGTAGCCATTAAACAGCTGAATCGGGTTTTGTTTGGGTGAATCGGTGCCGTCGGGTCAATTCAAACTCTTGTATCTGTTTCTAGGGAGGTGCGTTTGGGCAGAAACGGCGTGGAGGAAATCAAACGGCACCCTTTCTTCAAGAATGACCAGTGGACCTTCGACACCATCAGAGGCAGTAAGTATCACAAATCTGCTTTCATCTGCAGCGTTTCAGTCGTAATCAAACTACTGATGCCATTAAACCTTTATTTTAATCGTCTGAAGTTATTCTCTGCTGAACTTCGTCTCGCGTCGTTTCTTCTCGCCCTGATCAGCTGTGGCTCCTGTGGTCCCGGAGCTGAGCAGCGACATCGACACCAGCAACTTCGATGAGATAGAAGACGATAAGGGCGACGTGGAAACGTTCCCGACGCCTAAAGCGTTTGTTGGGAATCAGCTGCCCTTCGTTGGCTTCACCTACTTCAAAGAAGACCAGTAAGTCCTGCTCCGGTCCTGCTGGGTTAGGGTTAGCGGCTCCATTTCAGCCTCAGGATCTTGTTTGGTTCTGTTTCTTCTTCAGGTTGCTGAATTCTGCCAACAACTCCTCAGTGACACACGACAATTCAAAAGGAGAGGTAAAGATTGAATGATAACAGAAAAGAGGCGTTTCCTCCTCGTTTTTATGTGATTATTGGTTGTTTCTGTTTCCAGTCAGCGGCTCTTCTGAAGAAACTTCACAACCTGGAGGTCCAGCTGAGCAGCGACAAGCTGCTCAAAGACGACCTGGACAACAAGTGCAGGTGCGGAACAATAACGACGACGTTTAAATCTCTCAGACTTTCATTAATGCTGATTTCCTTTTACTCCGCAGAGCCGCAAACATCCGACTAGAAAAGATAACCAAAGAACTGGAGGAAGAGGCGAGTCATTCGCTCAACCCTTTTGTTTACAATATTTGATCAAATTTAAAGGCCATTTTACTTTAAACTGCCATCCAAGGTCCTAGAGGAAATCCTCAAAGATGCTTGAGTTTTCATGTTTGTTTTTCACGGATTTGAAGGTGATTTGGACATTTGAAGGGTCTAAAACTGCTCCTGACAAGCGTTTGTTTGTTTCTGATGTTCAGGTGAGCAGCAGGAAGAACCTGGAGGCCAGTCTGAGGCAGCTGGAGAGAGAAAAGGCTCTGCTGCAGCACAAGAGTCTGGAGAGTCACCGGAAGGCCGAGAGCGAAGCCGACAGGAAGCGCTGCCTGGAGAACGAAGGTACGGAACGCTCTGGAAGTCCTCCAGACATCAGAGTCACGAAGACCTGATTACATCATCATGTTTTTATCATAACACCTGAGTTTCACTGTGGTCAGGAGAAAAAACCCACATATGGATAAATCTGGCCTACACCGCCCCCATCTGGTCAAACTCTGAAACTACACAACAGCTGATTAAAAAACGCAATTTCATTTAGATTTTTACCCTCAGTTGTTGTTTATCAACGTTATAAAAACCTGTTTAAATAAATCAGAGATAAATTCTAGACTTTCCTTCTGTTTGCTGCAGTCAACGGCCTCCGAGACCAACTGGACGACATGAAGAGGAGAAACCAAAACTCACAGATTTCTAATGAGATGAACATTCACCTGCAGAAACAGGTCCGTTACAGTTTCATTCACTTATTTAAACCTGTTTTAGTCACATAAATATTTATCTTTACTAAAGTTTAAAAAGAGTTGAGGCTTAAAATCGAGACGTAAAACAGTCGAAGTGACGTTGAGATTTAGCTTCTTGCTTTTGGACAATTTCTGCATGAAATAAAATAATTTATCACAATAACGTCAGAGTAGAGCTGGAATGAAAAGCTCCAGTCAGACTGAATTAGACTCGGAGGGTTTTATTAAAGTGGTTCTGATGGTGGTTCCTTCAGCTGGAGGAGGCCAACACGTTGCTGCGGGCCGAGTCTGAGGCCGCCACGCGGCTCCGTAAGTCTCAGACGGAGAGCAGCAAGCAGCTGCAGCTGCTGGAGGCCAACGTGCGTGAGCTGCAGGATAAAAGCTGCCTGCTGGAGCGCAGCAAGCTGAGTCTGGAGAAGGAGTGCATCGGCCTGCAGGCGGCGCTGGAGTCGGAGAGGAGGGAGCACAGCCAGGGCTCGGAAACCATCAGCGACCTGATGGGTGAGTGGAAATATCCGTAGGTGCTTCAGAGTCTGGATTCAAACGATGAATCGGACCCTTTTGGTTCTGGCTCGGCCTTCCAGAGCCGCGTTTAACCTACCGGAGAGGTCTGGAAAAAGATTTGAGATCATCTTCAGTCAGCCACGAGAACTAAAATAAAATCACAGCAAAACTTCAAAAGCTTTTTGTTTCTCAGGTCGTATTTCAGGACTGGAGGAGGAGGCCCGGCTGCAGAAGCAGACTCTGTCCAAAGCGGAGGCTGAGAAGAGACAGCTGCAGGAGAAACTCACAGACCTGGAAAAGGTGGACCAGAACCAAACGGCGTTGAACCTGTTTGGGTTTTTGTTCTGACCGGACCTCTGCGGGTGTTTCTACAGGAGATGAGCAACAAGGAGATCGATCTGACCTACAAGCTGAAGGTTTTGCAGCAGGAGCTGGAGCAGGAGGAGGCCACTCATAAAGCCACCAGAGCTCTGCTGGCAGACAAGAGCAAGATCAAAGTGACCATCGAGGGCGCCAAGTCGGAGTCCATGAAGGGTGAAGCTCCTGATTTCATCTATAACCACAGAATCAAAGACGAATCTAGACTTTTCTATCAAACCTTTATAAACTCCAGTTATTTTGTGTTTTCTCAGCAGCTTTATTTATTTTACATCCTTTTCTCCCATTCCTGCAATTTAGGACCTCAAAGCTAAAAGAATTTAGGAACTAGGACGTTAGCATGTGATGGTAAACCTGAATCCTTGCAGAGATGGAGCAGAAGCTGGCGGAGGAGCGAGCAGCAAAGCTACGTCTGGAGAACCGGATCCTGGAGCTGGAGAAGCACAGCAGCATGATGGACTGCGACTACAAACAGGCTCTGCAGAAACTAGACGAGCTGCGGCGGCACAAAGACCGACTGACCGAGGAGGTGAGTGTCTGCGCTCCTCTGAAGCGTCTGGGTTTTAAACGCCAGCGTTAACGCTGTCACCTGGTTGCCAGGTGAAGAACCTGACTCTGAAGATCGAGCAGGAGACCCAGAAGCGTAGCCTGACCCTGAACGACCTGAAGACCCAGAACCAGCAGCTGAACGTGCTGAGGACCTCTGAGAAGCAGCTGAAACAGGAAACCAACCACCTGCTGGACATCAAACGCAGCTTAGAGAAGCAGAACCAGGAGCTGCGCAAGTCTGTTTGACCCCGCCTCCACCCGCCTCACCTGCTTCACCTGATAATGACGTCATTTATTTTCTGTATGTGTGCAGAGAACGACAAGACGCCGACGGACAGATGAAGGAGCTCCAGGACCAGCTGGAGGCGGAGCAGTACTTCTCTGTGAGTTTGTGGTTATTGCGGTAATTCTAACGAACGTTTAAAACGTGTCAGGATTCTGTGGCGGTCCAGAAAAACGTCCACCTTGGGAAAATGATGCAGGGAAACGTCTGTATGCCCTTCAGTTTTCCTCTTTGCATGTTTTCATGTTTTTATTTGAATCTCATCTGTTCTCCAGACGCTTTATAAAACTCAGGTTCGAGAACTAAAGGAGGAATGTGAGGAGAAGAACAAACTCTACAAGGAGGTGCAGCAGTCTCTGCAGGAGCTCCAGGAGGAGAGGTGGATTTACCGTCAGAACGTCTCCCCGTTTGGACTTGTTGTAAGTTTAATCCACGTTTTCCCGACTCCTTCCAGGGATTCTTTGGCAGCTCAGCTGGAGATCACGCTGACGAAGGCCGACTCGGAGCAGCTGGCCCGCTCCATCGCTGAGGAGCAGTACTCGGACCTGGAGAAGGAGAAGATAATGAAGGAGCTGGAGCTGAAGGAGATGATGGCTCGTCACCGTCAGGAGCTCTCTGAGAAGGACATCACCATCAGCTCGGTACGTCTCAGACACACGGAGTTAAATCTGCAGGAGGATCCGATCAAAACCAGGAAAATGTTTTTTTCCCCACGTGCAGCTGGAGGAGGCCAATCGGACGCTGACCAGCGACGTGGCCAACCTGGCCAACGAGAAGGAGGAGCTGAACAACAAACTGAAGGACGCACTTGAAGGTTAATTAAAAAATAAAATGAAAGATCCTCATAACAGTTGGTCAGGATTTAACCGGTTTGGGTTCTCGTAGATTCAGATAAGTCGAAGGATTGGGAGCAGCAGATCAGCCAGATGAAGCAGACGTTTGAGAAGCAGCTGCAGTCGGAGAGGACGCTGAAAACTCAGGTGGGAGGATTTCAAAGACCTCATCCCACGTTCCTCTCTCTGGGTCCTTGTTTCTGATCCCAAGAGGACTTGACCTCATCCACAGGCCGTCAATAAGCTGGCAGAGATCATGAACAGGAAGGAAGTACGTGGTGGAGGCAGTCGCCGTGGCAACGACACAGACATGCGCCGAAAGGAGAAGGAGAACAGGAAGCTGCAGCTGGAGCTGAGGTCAGAGAAGGAGAAGCTCAACAGCATCATGATCAAATACCAGAAGGAGATCAACGAGACGCAAGCGGTGAGTGATCCCAGATCAGTTTCAGCATCTGGTCCGGACGCCGACGAGCTGCTCACCTGATCGCTTCTCACCTGCAGCAACTGGCAGAGGAGAGCCAGATGCGCATCGAGCTGCAGATGGCTCTGGACAGCAAGGACAGCGACATCGAGCAGCTGAGGAACAACCTGCAGTCGCTCAGCGTCCAGTCCATGGACTCTGCCAGCGTCAGCAGCGGGCCGGAGTTCGATGCTGATGACGCGTACGCAGGTGAGAAGACCCGACCGATCAGAACCCAGCTCCAGGTCCAGCTGTGGACCGCGTTCCTGGGTCTTACCGGTGTTTATGTTCTGACTCTTTCTCTCAGAATCCAGACTTGAAGGCTGGCTCTCCCTTCCCGTCAGAAACAACACCAAGAAGTTTGGATGGGAGAAAAAGGTCTGATGGGTTTTACTTCCTTCCTTCTTTTCCCTGATTTCTGGCTGACTCCTGTCCCGTCTTCCTGCAGTACGTGGTGGTGAGCAGCAAGAAGGTTCTGTTCTACAACAGCGAGCAGGACCGGGAGCAGTCTATTCCCTGCATGGTGCTCGATATCGAGTGGGTAGAGCCTGAACCCCTCCGTCACCGTCGCAGCTTATCTCCTGGAGTTGTGGTCAGATAATGAAAACGTTTCTACTTATTGCAGTAAACTTTTCCACGTGAGGCCCGTCACTCAAACCGACGTGTACCGAGCTGAAGCCAAGGAGATTCCCCGGATATTCCAGGTTTGTCCCACCTCTGGACCACTGGACTTTATGAAAGCTAAAAAATAACTTTTGTTTCTTGGACTTTTAGATTCTTTATGCCAACGAAGGCGAGAGCAAGAAGGAGCCGGAGTTTCCCGTGGAGCCGCTGCCCATCGGAGAGAAATCCAGCTACATCTGCCACAAAGGTCACGAGTTCATCCCCACCCTCTACCACTTCCCCACCAACTGTGAGGCGTGCACCAAACCGCTGTGGAACATGTTCAAGCCGCCGCCGGCTCTGGAGTGCCGGCGCTGCCACATCAAGTGCCACAAGGACCACATGGACAAGAAGGAGGAGATCATTGCTCCCTGTAAAGGTACGAGGCTGCACATCTCACCTGTGTTTTTTTAATCTTCGTGATTATTGATGAAGGCTTTTCTTTCTCTCCAGTGAACTACGACGTGTCGACGGCCAAGAACCTGCTGCTGCTGGCCACCTCCCAGGAGGAGCAGCAGATGTGGGTGAGCCGGCTGGTCAAGAAGATTCCTAAGAAGCCCCTAACCACGGAGACGCTGCCTCGCTCCTCACCGCGCATCGCCATGAAGGTTCAGGCCAGCCAGTCGCTGAGGAGGCCCAGTCGACAGCACCCATCCGGCAAGGGCAGGTGGGCGACACACACTCACTCTGGTTTAATCTGGAGTAATGAGATCTACTGTAGGGTAGTAAAATAATGTGAAGGTCATCATGATCATAAACATTTCACAGAGCTAAACTTTAACACCTCATCAGTTGGAGGTTTTAGATCGAAGAACGCTGAGGTTTTTATTCCATCATGTAGAAAATAAATGATTAAAATCTTTAAAATGCGCCACCGTTAAGCTAAAAGTGCAGAGAGAGTTATTTTGATCTGGTCCTGATGAGCTGCAGAGACCTGATTTCATCCTTTCAGACCAGAGGAGCTCGGTCTGCAGGACTGGAACTGGGCGCTGGATGACCTGGACGAGGATTATTCCTTTGTGCATTTCTGTTGAAGTCGCATGGTAACGCTGAGTGCTGTGTGTGCCGTTTCCTCTCAAACCGACCTGCAGGCGGCTCCAGACGAAGCTAACAGACCTGGAGTCAGTCAGTCGTGTTTTCTTTCTGAGATCTGAAGTGTTTCCTCTTTAGAGTTCTGACTCTGGTCCAGTCTGCTGTAACTGGACTGACTGGTGACCTTTGACCTGTGTTAAAGTCGATCTCTGACACGCGTGTGATTTCAGCCCGCGCCGCTCAAACGGCTTCAGAGTGAAGCGAGAAGAGTCCGGCAGCACCTGGTACCAGTGACGGCTCCTGTAATCCCAGTTTGTTTGATGTTCTGGGGGGGGGGGGGGCACGGTGGATTAGAGGAAGTTTGAGTTTGGGATCTTTCTCACCGGGTGGATCAGATTTATTATCCCCTCTGACTTTAGAAGGACTGGTTTGATCTGGATTTTTGTCAAACATCTGGTTAATGAAACACTTTCTCTATCTCCGCCTCTTTTGGGGTGAAAATAAACTAAATTGACCTCCTGATGTTTAGATAAAAAACTCATTTTATAAAGATAAACCTGTTAAATCCCCTCAGCGGATCATCTATTTAAAAACAATCCCGCTGTTGTCACCCCAAAAGAAGGAAGCGGTTTTCTGCTGATTCAGCATGTTTGGAACAGGATGATGACATCACTCTGCCCGTCTCTTCTCCTCCAGCTAACCCGCTGAGGTTCAGCGGTTCGTTTCCTCTGACGCTCCGTCTGCAGATCAACACGCTGAACTCCACATCACTTCATCACTTCCTGCGCCGACCTGTGGGAGCCACGCCCCCTCAGCCTCGGCTTCCCCTGCGATCTGATTGGCTTCTGAGCGAGTGTTTTTGGAGGCTGAAGGAGCTCGTTCTGCTTTCTCTGAACGACGAGATTCACTTACTGCAACGATTCTCTGCAGGAAAACCCCTCTGGGAACTCTTGTGGCCAAAAACAGACACTTAGCTTAAAGGTGGTGAAGAATATGAAGATGAGACTTGATTTGTCCACCAGGACGATGTTTCATGATTCTCCACAGCTCTGCTTTCAGGTGAATCAGGTACCGAGGTGAGAACAAAGGACTGGAGCGAATAATTCCCAGAGTTCCTGTTGTTCGCATTCCCTACGCTGAAGCGCACTTCCACCTGTTGAACGAAGGGCCAAATCCCACAAACCTGCACTCGTTTCCCAGAGTTGATGTTTACTGAACCGCACGCTTTTCTGACCTGAATGTACGTTTGTTTTTTATAGAAACGCCGGCGTCGTGTCACCCAACAGACCCGACTCAACCGTTTTCATCACCAGCTGCTCTGAGTGAAGCTGCATGTTTTTTTTTCACTCACAGGAGTTTTGTTTTACTGAAAATAAAAATAAAAATCCAGACGTTTGAGGTTTCATGAGGCTGAGCAGCAGCAGCGGACGTTTTCTAAAAGTGTTGGAACTGATATTTTTGTATTAAAAGTAACTAAAGTCAGAGTTTGGACACATTGGTGTGTGTGTGTGTGTGTGTGCGTGGTTTATAGAGAAGGAGGAGAATAAACTGTGAGTGTGTGTGTGCTCTTCTTTAACCCAGAAGCATGTTTTATATACAGTATATATTTTACAGGCCATACAGCACATTCTATTATTTATGCAGCCTTGTCCACTTTGTATTTAAGGGCTTTACATCCAGACGAACAGCTCCATGATGAAGATGATGACCACTTAAAACAATAAACACACGGATGTGCCTTTGGTTTCATGCATCATTTTGTCTTTCACCAAACTTAAACACCAGAGTTTATTTACAAACGGGTTTATTTCTGACAGCAGGAGGTAAAACATTTGGTCTGAAGAACGTCACGTCAACAGTAGAAAAGCTGTAAAAAGTCAGTATTTATGACTCCAGGAGGGAAGATCTGGGATGTTTTGGCTCTTTTTGTAGGATTTTAAACATTATTGCTCAGAATAGATTCAGAAAACTGGAATGTTAGAAGTGTTTGGATCCTACGGCGGCTCGTGAGGACCACTGTACTTATAAATATTCAATCAGAAATTTCCAGATTATGGAGGAAAAACCTGAATATTCCTGGATGTTGGAAAGTTAAATTTTATCAAAATTTCCATTGTTAAAAGCATAAACTTATAAAAATAAAACTGATGTTAAAAATTCTTAACCAGAAAAAAGCTGAAGCGTTCAGAATTGGTCCTAAAATTTACCTGAAAATACTTTGATGGTTCCTGAGTTTAAGTTAAAAATTTGCAAGAAAAAAAAAATTTGTTTTAAGTTGCAAAATTATAAAAATAAAATTCACAATCTGCTGCTCCTGACACCGAATGGAAAATTTGACTAATCTCAGATTTTTTGGGATTTGGCAACTCCTCCCATCTCACCTGCTCTAGATGGCTGGCTCATCCCTTTAGTTATGCGTCTGCAGCAGATCTCTTCACTCTGCTTTTTTAACTACAGTGCCTCTAATACGCGGGTTTAGGACTCAACAGACATCACCCGACATTACAACCCATCAGCTCATGACCCGCTGGGCTCTGGTTAATCCGTTTTCTTGGAGCTGCTGCCGGTCCGTCGCTGGTAGTAGATCACAGTCAGCAGCACCCACAGGTTCAACAGGGTCATTGCAACGAATCGCACCAGAACTGTGACAGAAAGAGAAAAGTTATGAATAAAACAAAGAATCTGGAGTTTTTTTTATGCTTTTTGAATTTATTATTGATGAATAGAAGCTGGTTTTACTTCTTTACTTTAGTTTTAAAGTAAATTAGATAAATATTCTGTTTGTTTTTAAAGAAACTGGTTTTATCTCATTTATTCTTGGATGACTGATGTAGGGGGCGGAGCTTAAAGCTAACACTGCAGCCAGCCACTAGGGGGTGTTTGTTTTTCCAGTCTTCCTTTTGTTCCTTGTTTCTACGTTTTGCCAAACGTTCAGACCACCGCTGTCTTCGTTTGCTTTAAACACGCGGACGTGAAAAACGTGTCCATTCTTTTTAAAATATGCGCCAGATTTGATTTTTAGGCGATTCTGTTTAGAAATTTAACACCAATGGCTCCATAGAACCCCCAAAATTAGGACTTCCATGGGATTTGTTCTTGCATATTTTATAAATACGTTTAGTGTGGAGATTTCACTTTGCTCCCAGGAGACAAAGAAAGCAGAATTTTAAAAAATTGTCCTTTTGTGAGCTTATTAGTGCCAGATACTAGCCTAGTGAACTAGACCAAATTCTTGCTTTTGGCTTGCCAGGCTAGCCAGATACATTATAGAAGAGTTATTTCAACTCAATCTGGGATTTTCACTCTCTTTAGTGTCTCATAAAGAAGTTTATCGTTTCCTGTTTGGAGCAGAACTGCACCATGATGCAAGACACTTAGACGACAAACCTTTTTCCTCTGAAACGTTTCAAGAGTTTATTAAAAATTATCGTTTGGGAGTCCACACACATTCCCACTGACTTACCCTGCATGTCTCCAGTCGTCACCGTGGTGGTGTAGATCCGTGCTGAACAAGGACAACAGAGTTAGTGACACGCTCGTTATTACCGCACCTGATGTTTATTAATGAAGTTCTTGGCTGCTAATTCATTAATAAACACGATCATAAAAATGCGTGAGCTGGTAATCTTTGTAGGAATTTTGCGAGTTTCTAACAAATTTTCACACAGAACTGGACCAAACGAGACTGAATTCAGCCACAGTGGAGGGTTTCTCAGCAGGAACAGCTTGTTTAAGGTCAAAGGTCAGGACTCACCCTTAGAGCAACAGGTGCATCTTGACATTGGAAGTCTAACTGAACTGATTTGATGTCCTTATACACTCACCCATACACGTGTAGGTGGCCATAGCCCAGGAGAGCGCGCTGACCTGCCCGGCATCTTTAGAGCTCCAGAGACACTGAAGCTGTGCAAACTTACTGGCAGCACTAATGAACGTGCACAAGCTCTGAGAAGAGAGACGAGGTCAGGCCCCGGCGTTAATATCAAACGGTAAAAACTCTTTCATTGTGTGTCTTCCTTAAACTTTTCTGCTCTCGCATATTGAAATACAAAAAGCCTGCAGATATGTTGGAAGCATCCAGGTGTTTCTGTCTTCCACCTGGTGAAATGAGGTCATTTCCTCCTTAAATCTCCACCTCATTGCTCCTGACTGCTGTCATGGCAGCTCTTTACTGTGAGAAGCAGAATTGAGTTGACACTGATTTATTACCATCGCCAGATCAATGATCCACCTCTCCACGGTGAGGAGCCTCCAGCCTCCAAACAGCCTGAACGCAGTCCGTTAAGGAGGAACTCCATTTTTCTCGAGACCAAATGGGGCGTTTTTGCATCTTTGAACATCAGAAGGTTAAAGGATACAGCACAGCGTAGATGAGGCTCTGCCGCAGGCTGCCGTTGTAGTGAAGAATCAGGAGCAGGACAATGACGTCTGAGGACACAAACCAGTTTGTAACACACAACACTTCAGTTCCAGTTTTACTTTAAAGGCTGCTGACGAGGCCACTTCAGTAAGGATCCTCACTTCAGTTTGTTTCCTGCTTCTTCCCCAAAAAGTGGTTAAGATCCAAAAGACTGAGTGTGTTTCCACACTAGATTTAAAAAACGTAATTGATCCCTGAAGACCAATTAAGGAGGCAGCATGAATAAACACGTCAGTACAACTACAGCACCACTAGGGGGCGACAATGTCAACATCAATGATAAAATCAAAATGCAAAGAAAGATCATTCATGGCTTTCATTAAGATTCTTCCAAAACTCATTTTCTGTTCAGTTTTTCAATTATTTCAGATTTTTGTTTGTTTCAAGGGCACAGAGCAGGAGGCTACTTCATCACTTCTGAGTGGAGGCACTAAAAAGTCAGTTTTCTGAAATGTCAGTTTGAATGAACGAGACGTGCAAACGCAGTCAGAGTGTGACGAAACTTTAGGAGGGTGTTTGGATAAATTGTGAAGAAATTACGGGTTAATAAAGACCCTCTTGGACTAAAGTTGCACCATGTAAATGTGCAGAAATCTCACAATTAACTTGTAGTTACATCATACGGCTCACATGACCTGGGCAGATATGAATCATCTCCCACAAGTGTTGCATGACACAATTCAGAACAATAACAACTGGAAATCTGCATCTTTTCTTGCAGCCCACTGGTTTAAGTGGTTTGTGACCCACAGTGGGCACTAAGCCAACAACCTCCCTGGTTTCTGCTTTTACAGGAGATGAGTACACATGCAAAATAAACAGAGAAAAAGACTTGGTGCACATGTCTGCTTTTTGTATTTTGTGCACAGGAACAAACTAATATCACCTTTGTTTCCAAAATGCTGCAGAAAACAACTCAAAAAGCTCTTTAAGGAGAGGTAATGACCAACCTTGAGCGATGAGGATGGGATATTCCAGGTAAGTAGGGGGAGGGTAGTCGTAGTACATCTGATATGTGACAAAAACAATGAACCTGTAAACAAAAAGGGTTACAGAGCTGTGATTATTTTAGTTAAACAAATTTTAAGGGAATTTGACAGAACGCACAGCAATGTAGCTCAGTGATAGCTGAGGATTTCACATAAAATAACCACGTTATGGTTGATTTTATAAAAATCACATGTCACATTTCTGAGATTTATGTCAGAATCTGGATCAGATTTATAAAGTGGTTGAGTTTTATTTATCAGGAGACATTTAGGATGGTACAGCTGCAGCCAGGCCGAGAGGAGCATCACCCAGCTTCAGAGGCCAGCTCATCCCCTTGATCCACCAGAGAACAGCCAGTGACTGTGATATAAGAGCCAGCTGCTCTGATTTAGCATCAGAAATCAGTGGAAACAAACGTTGGGATTATTTTCATTGTAAGATAGTTTTTTTCTGCTTGTCCTACATTCAGTAGAACTGATTTGAATTGTGCGCATCTACAGGCAGGAACAGGAAGACGTCGCATCAAAACCACCCCGCCGCACCATCTCCTTTACCGAAACTTAAACGCATTAGCCCTGAAAATGTTCCAAAACAAGACAATCATGTGTTTGACCCACCCGATCAGCTCCAGGATCAGACTGTTCAGGCTGACTCCCGTGGAACACTTGGCCCGCATCAGGACGAAGATCTGCGGGAACTTTAGCACCATGCACACAAAAAGCGTGCTGAAATTAGCGACGTGTAACAGCGTGTCGGACTGCATCGTTCGGAAATGTTAATTTTTAAATAAAGTAAACTTTAGAAGATCTAATGACGGTAGATTTTAGGTGTGTTTGTTTATTTTGTAAAGTAATACGAGCCTACAGATGCTGCTACGATGTCACCGCCATCAATTACCCGTATTGAGACAGAACTTCCGGTTCAGAATTTCAAAATAACAAAAAGGCGCGTCTTTAACATGCGACACACTGTTTTAACTTTACTTTGATCAAAGTAGATTAATACAAAATCGTATTTTCAACACATAATAAATTCACAAAAGTGAATCTGTATTATAAAAATGCTTCATAAATATTTTACACTTATTTTGAAATCACACACGATCAGTTCCTTTTGTTATTGTGTTAGCTTAGCTTGGTGGCTTCCTGTTAGCTGCTATCATTTCCGCATCCATCCCCTGAATTTGATTGGCTCTCAATCAACCACTGTTTTTCAAACAGTTCGTTAAAAAAATCAAACGAACGTTTTCTTGCTCAAATCATTTAGTTCATTATTATGAGAACATTTAAATCCGTCCATTCGGAAAAGTTTACAGATTTTGTCCAGCGTTGACGGAGTTTGCTGGACCGTCACGATTCACCAGGACTAATAATTAATAAATACTAGTAAATACTTGTAACCCTACAGCAAATAAATGCATGACAACGTGTTGTTGTCTAAAATCACTCGCATATATATATATATATATATATATATATATATATATATATATATATATATATATATATATATATATATATATATGTGACTGGTCTATCCTGGCCCTCTGGTCTCACAAAGGGAAATCTCTGCGTTGTGTTGTGCGAAGGAATGAGACAGCCACCACCTCTCTTCACCACTGGAGCAGGGTTTATTTGACTGGGCAAAATAAAATAAAATCAGTACAGCCTGGTCTGGTTTCGACACACACCTCTCCTCAGCATAGCCTCCCGCTGTCTGACTAATGTAGGATTTTACAATAATATTTTACATGCAAATCAAACCCACAATAAATAAAATTCCAATATTAATCAAATTATATAGTCCAATACTCTTCACAAATTTTGCATCACAGTTAGTTTAAAATACATGTTGTATCTCAGCAGTGGTGATTTTGCATTTTTTTCTTATAAGAACCATTATAAAATAATTAAATAAATGACAAACAAGAATGATGAACTCACATACCTGGGCAAAATAAAATAAAATCAGTACAGCCTGGTCTGGTTTCGACACACACCTTTAAAAGAAAGAAAAGAAACAGCAGGCTGGATCAGGAACCACACTCATGCTTTTCCAGCCTAGTTACCAACTAACAACTAGTGTGCTAAAACCACTGCTGTAAATTTCGTTAAGGGAACAAAAAAAAACTCCATAAAAGGCACCACTGACATTCGTATAAGGTCTTTGAGTTCAACAACACAAGTTAAAGTCACTTTTAAACCGTTTTAGCTCACCGAGAACAGGAGCAACTAATAAACCTTACCTCTCCTCAGCATAGCCTCCCGCTGTCTGAGGAGAGTGCCGGGAAAAACACAGGAAATGGCCGCATTACCGGAAGTTGCCAAGATGAAGCGTTTTTCAAAATAAAGTACAAAAACACTTAAAATAAATATACAGACATTTAAACAGCTCGATGAAGTGAATACAAGGACAGAGGATGGACTTTTGGTGAATTATAACTGTATTAACAAAACACCTCTGTTACATCCACCCCTCCTAACTTCACCAAAATTCAGACTCTGGCGGGAACAGAAAGACTACTGAGAC
>SSNS01000081.1:798913-1157447 GCA_006937985.1 Aphyosemion australe | reverse complement strand
ACTGGTCTATCCTGGCCCTCTGGTCTCACAAAGGGAAATCTCTGCGTTGTGTTGTGCGAAGGAATGAGACAGCCACCACCTCTCTTCACCACTGGAGCAGGGTTTATTTGACTGGGCAAAATAAAATAAAATCAGTACAGCCTGGTCTGGTTTCGACACACACCTCTCCTCAGCATAGCCTCCCGCTGTCTGACTAATGTAGGATTTTACAATAATATTTTACATGCAAATCAAACCCACAATAAATAAAATTCCAATATTAATCAAATTATATAGTCCAATACTCTTCACAAATTTTGCATCACAGTTAGTTTAAAATACATGTTGTATCTCAGCAGTGGTGATTTTGCATTTTTTTCTTATAAGAACCATTATAAAATAATTAAATAAATGACAAACAAGAATGATGAACTCACATACCTGGGCAAAATAAAATAAAATCAGTACAGCCTGGTCTGGTTTCGACACACACCTTTAAAAGAAAGAAAAGAAACAGCAGGCTGGATCAGGAACCACACTCATGCTTTTCCAGCCTAGTTACCAACTAACAACTAGTGTGCTAAAACCACTGCTGTAAATTTCGTTAAGGGAACAAAAAAAAACTCCATAAAAGGCACCACTGACATTCGTATAAGGTCTTTGAGTTCAACAACACAAGTTAAAGTCACTTTTAAACCGTTTTAGCTCACCGAGAACAGGAGCAACTAATAAACCTTACCTCTCCTCAGCATAGCCTCCCGCTGTCTGAGGAGAGTGCCGGGAAAAACACAGGAAATGGCCGCATTACCGGAAGTTGCCAAGATGAAGCGTTTTTCAAAATAAAGTACAAAAACACTTAAAATAAATATACAGACATTTAAACAGCTCGATGAAGTGAATACAAGGACAGAGGATGGACTTTTGGTGAATTATAACTGTATTAACAAAACACCTCTGTTACATATATATATACACACACACACATATATACATATATATGTATACACACATATATATACATACATATATATATATATAATGTATGATTTACATTCGCATAAGACATTCTTATACCTATTTTATGCTCATGAAGACGTTCTGAGCTCCAATTAGAAATGTAAAATTTCGCTGAAATTTCGGTCACCTCACTGTTGCTAAGTGACAGGACGTACAGCCAAAGAAAAGCGTACAGCCTGCCGTAGCAGCGTTTACGTCTTCACGCTGAGCGTAGCCTCTTGTTCCCTCCTCACGTGCTACACGTGACTACCGCGAAGCCCCGCCCCCGTCATTCGACGACGTCACCTCGAATGCCTAAGGACTGCGAGAGACTACAGTCTAATCATTCAGGAGCTCGCAGCTGAACAAGAAAGATGTCTGGAACACGCACAGCCATGTTTGCCCTTACCGGATTCGCAGTAGGAGCTTTGGTCACTAAAGCATTTAGAAACGCATTTGAGTTTTTTTACGGAGATGAAGAAAATGGGGATTTATCAATTTTGGAACAACCAGGATCTGAAAAACGTGAAAACTCAACCAGAGACGTTAAACTGCAGATTTCTAATGAAGAGTCTATCTCCCAAAAAGCAGATGGAAACGGTGACGAATGTTTTTACGGAGAAACGCAAAACAAAGCTTTCACTTCGGAACAACCCAAGTTTGAACGCAACGGAGTTGGACTGGAAATAGAAAATGGTTTACTCCGAGAAATTGAATCAGTGCTTGGACAAAAATTGGATTCTGGTTCACAGAAAAGCCCCTCTGTGTTCCACGGAGAGCCAGCAGACCCTCTGACTGCTAAAACAGCTTCTGCGTTTAAAGCAGAACAAGTCATCATGTCAGATTTCAATCTGTTTGACGTGAAAGAGTCTGGCTTTGGGAATTTACAGGAATCTGCGGTTTTCACAAAATCTAAAAGTGAAAACGGGGTTCAGATTCCTGTTTCAGAGGAACCGTTTAGAGAGAATCCAGCAGAAGTGCTTCTCTCTCCTGAGGAGTTTTCTGAGGAAAGCTTCTCTGTGGCTTCTGGTGAAGATTACAAATATTTCTTTAGTTCAGAAGACAATTTCCTCCAGTTGTCCTCTGATCAACCAGAGACAGATCTGACGCTGGCTTCACGGGACGATGAAATCAGATCAGAATCTGTCGTTTCAGAAGAGAGCAGTTTCTCTTCTGATGAAGATCTGAATTCATCGCAGCCTGAAGACAATCTCCAGTTGTCCTTTGAAAGTGACACAAAGGTTTTATTCACTTTAAAAGACAATTCTGGAGAAATCCTGTCTGACACGTGGACCTCAGAGAAGGAATTTTGTGAGGAGGACGATGAAAGCGATCGTTCTCCGACTACAGAGGACTTTTTTAGGGAGAATAACGAAATAATTCTTCCTTTAGAAGAAAAAGAAGAAATTTCGTCTAACTCTACAGAATCAAAGGCTTTAGAAGACAGTGATGAAATTAACAGTCAAGTGTTGTGGGCTCCAAAGGACTCTTTAGGTCTAACTAAGTCAGAATTTTACTCTAAAGTTGCGTTGGCCTCTTTGGAAGAGTTGGATGCAATAGAAATGAAAATTTTGATCGAGTTAGGTTTACAGGGGGAATTTTGTGAGGACAAATTAGGTCACGATGAAGATAAAAGTTGTCTTTCCTCTTTAGCTTCAGAAGAAAGCCGCGAGTCCACGTCTGTCACTCCTGATGAAGGGAATTTATTTAACCCAGACGATGATCTCCAGGTGTCCTTTGATGAGAGTGACACAAATAGTTTGTTCACTCCAAAGGACACTTTACGTCAAACTAGGTCAGAATTTGACTCTAAAGTTGCGGTGGCCTCTTTGGAAGAATTGGAGGCAATGGAAATGGAACTTTTGATAAAATTAGGTTTACAGGAGGAATTCTGTGCGTATAACGCTCCTCCCATCGCGTCCTCCAGCTCTTCTCCTCATAATGTTGCTGAATCACAGCATTTATTAGAAAAGGATGAAGATGAAACATCAGACACGTCACAGCAAAGTGATGACAACGCATCTGTCATATCAGAGGACGTAGAGATAAATTGGTCTGAATCAGAAGTTGATGTTTTGGATTTGTTGCCCGATGAAAATGACAAACTACCGTTGTGGGCTCTAAAGGACAAGATGAAAGATCTCATAGGTGACTCTTTTAGAAGAGGAACACCTAAGCCCCTTTCCTTCACCGTTCCTCCTTGTGACAGACCAAAAACATCTGTTAAATGGGGAAATGAAGTTGATCTCTCTCTGAATACAGAGAAGATTCTGTGGGAGAACGATGAAATATCGCTCCCTTTAAGAGAAGTGGAGGAAACATCTGCCAGTGATGAAGAGTTAGAGTTACTAGATGAAAGAAACTCTGAAACAGCAGTGGTTTCTGAGGAGGAATTGGGTCTGGATGAAGATACATGGGATCTTTTTCCAACTATAGAGGAGCTTTTTGGGGAGAATGACAAAATATGGCTCCCTTTAGCAGAAAAGGAGGATGCTTCCTCCATTGATGCAGAACCAGAGGTGTTAGACAAAAGAGGCACGGAAACATCTTCAGCTTCAGAGGACAGCGATGACGAAGAGTTTGTCGTACCTGACTATGCTGACATAAACTGGTCAGATCTAGAAGATGAAGTTGTGGGTTTGTATCAATTAGACAAAAAGAAAAATAAGTTGTTATGGGCGTTATCGCAAAGATTGCCAAGGCAAAGAAACGAAAGAGACGCGGAATCTCCTCTGGTTTCAAAGAAAAATTTAGGTGAGGGTGAAACATCTTCAGCCTCAGAGGAGAAACAGAATGAGGATGAGGAAACATCTTCAGCCTCAGAGGAAGAACAGAGTGAGGATGAGGAAACATCTTTAGCCTCAGAGGAAGAACAGAGTGAGGATGAGGAAACATCTTCAGCCTCACAGGAGGAACAGAGTGAGGATGAGGAAACATCTTCAGCCTCACAGGAGGAACAGAGTGAAAATGAAAAATCTTCAGCTTCAGAGGACAGCGATGACGAAGAGTTTGTCGTACCTGACTATGCTGACATAAACTGGTCAGATCTAGAAGATGAAGTTGTGGGTTTGTATCAATTAGACAAAAAGAAAAATAAATTGTTGTGGGCGTTATCGCAAAGATTGCCAAGGCAAAGAAACGAAAGAGACGCGGAATCTCCTCTGGTTTCAAAGAAAAATTTAGGTGAGAATGAAAATGGAACATCTTTGACTTCATATGCAACATCAGGTAAAGCTGAAGCTCCTCCCAGCTCATCCTCCAGAACCTCCTACCGCCCTCATGACTCAACCTCGCTTCATCAGAACAGAAATGGATGTGCGATTAAAGATAAAAAATCAGGAGAGAATAAAAATGAAACATCGGCCACAGGAAACAAAACGTTGAATACTCAGCTTCCTGGCAGAGATGCTAAACCAGAGTCCTCACATATCAGCAACACTAAAGCATCAGCCACATCTGGGAAAAACCTAAAGGGTATGAGGCAGAAGTGGTGGACGTTTAAGCAGACCATAAAGTCTAAATTTTTATAACTTATGGAGAGATTAAATACAAAGCCCCAAAAACCAAGAAAATCTACAAGTAGAAGCAAGTAGAAAAAACTAGCTACAAGTAGAACAAAAAATACTTTCAAAAAAACAAAAAACAAAAAATAAATAAATAAATAAATAAAATAATAATAATAAAAAAAAAATAAAAAAATAAAAATCCCTTCCGCTGAATCGCCACCTTATCGTGGTGGAAGGGTTTGAGGACCTCCATGTTCCTGGAATCGGTGTTGCGTGGGACATCAGCTCCTGTTAGGGTCTCCCATGGCAACGTGGTCTCAGGTAGGTGGTCGGACTAAGAGCGATTCAAACACCTAAAGATAATACATGTATGTATGTATACATATATATACACATATACATACACATGTATATATATACATATATATACATACACATGTATATATACATACACATATATATGTAAATATATACATATATACATATATACATACACATGTATATATATATATAAATATATATATAAATATATATATATATATATATATATATATATATATATATATATATATATATATATACATAGAGCCTTAATTAGGAGTGTGCAAAGCAGCCAGTAGTTTTATCTGTATTTAATAATAATAATAATACATTTTATTTGAAGCCTTTCAAAAAACTCAAGGTCACTGTACAATCATGTTAAAATAAAACAATTTATATTTGTTGACGGGGGGAAAGTATGAATGTGTATTTGAGTTTTACTCAAGTGTAACGCATACATATATATGTATATATATATACATATAAACATACATATACATATAAATGTAGGTATATAAATATATACATACATATATATACATACATATACATATATACGCATACATATATATGTAGGTATATATACATATATACCTACATATATACATACAAATATACATATATATGTTGTCATCTTGAATGTCTATACACCATACGAGTCTCTGCAGAATGAATATTTATACTTGAATAGACTTGCTTTTATTAATTCTTTTATTGAGGAGCATCATTCTGCATCTAGTTGTGTGGTAGGTGACTTGAATGCTGACATCACAGACAGAAAGTCTGTGTTTGCTAAGCATATGTTGCAGTTCTGTGAGGATAACGATCTTATTTTGTCCAGCCAGTTATTGTTACCACCTATGTAAGCGAAGCATGGAATACTACGTCATGGCTTGATCATTGCATCAGTACTGCTGATGCGCATGCTGGATTGAAATCTAAGCAGATCATGTATGAGTATTCTGTGTCAGATCATGTGCCGCTTGTCATGCAGCTGGAAATCAGAGGTCTTCCTGAGGTGGTTAAAAACGTAAATGAGAGCTACAAAGCCATGTTGGATTGGTCCAAACATTCACAAAGGGATCTTGTGGCATATTGTTTGAAAACAGATACTGCTTTAAGTAGTGTACATATACCCAGACATGTAATTATGTGCACAGATCTTAACTGTAATGATATATCTCACTATAAGGACCTTTGTGTAATGTATGAAGGTATTGTTGATGCTATTTATGACAGCAGTAGATCGTACTTCAGGTGTGTGAAGGCTAAAAACATCAAGCCAGGATGGAACAAACGTGGTAGCACATCATGCAGAAGCAAAGCAAGCACATCAGGCATGGGTGCAAGCAGGAAGACCCAGAGCAGGGTCTGTCCTGGAGTATAAAAAGCTCACCAGAGCAAGGTATAAATATGCCATTCGCTACATTGCAAAACATGAACAGAACTTGAGAGCGGACTCTATGGCTGAAAAGCTTTTATCTAACAATGTTATGGGCTTCTAGAAGGAGGTGAGGGCTCTGAACAGGACTAATGCAGTACTGCCCAGTGCCATAGAGGGAGTCTCTGGGGCTGATAATATAGCTGATTTGTGGAGACAACACTACTCTGACTTGTTTAATTGTGTTAAAAGTGAGCCCTATGAGGTGGGAAATAGCAGGGATGCAGTGATTATCACTCCTTGTGAGGTGCAACAAGCCATAGCACACTTGTCTAACAACAAGACAACAGGTTCAGATAACATCTCAGCAGAACATCTGAAATTTGCAAGCCCAACGACTGCTGTACTCCTCGCCCTGTGCTTCTCCGGGTTCATGATGCATGGTCTGCTGCCTGATTCTTTGCTGTCTGTTACTTTAGTGCCCGTCATAAAAAACAAAGCTGGTAAAGTTGGGAGCTTGGATAACTACAGGCTTAGCTAGTATCATTTCAAAGGTTTTAGAAAAGACATTGCTTGATCGACTGGGTCACTGTATGACAACAACACACAACCAGTTTGGTTTTACATCCAAGCTGGGAACAGACATGTGTATCTGGCCTGAAGGAGGCAGCTCAGTTTTATTTACGACAAAACTCCTCCGTGATGATGTGGTTTATTGATGCATCTAAGGCATTTGATCGGGTCAACCACTTTAAGCTCTTTTGTAAATTAAGTGAAAGAGGTGTCCCTGATAGCATTATAAGAATTCTGGCATACTGGTATTCTACTCAGAAAATGCAAGTTCAATGGGGCCATACCACATCAGCCTCCTTTGGTGTTAGTAATGGGGTGCGCCGGGGGGCTACTGTCACCGGCTCTACATGGATGATTTGTCAAATCAACTTAACTGCAAAACTGGATGCATGATTGGTAACAATCTGATCAATCATTTCATGTATGCCGATGACTTGGCCATCCTTTCTCCCAGCAGTGCTGGTTTTCAGCAGCTGCTGAACACATGTTCTGATTATGGTCAGAAGTATGATGTGCAATTTAATGCAAAAAAGAGTGTTGTGCTGATTTGTCGGACCAAAGGAGATAAAGATCTTTGTTTCCCAGACTTTTACTTGGTTGACAAGAAGATAGATGTCCGTGCCAAAACTAAGTATTTAGGTCACATCATCACAGATCAGCTCTGTGACGATGATGACATTTATCAGCAATGTTGCACTTTGTATGCCCAGGCCAATATTTTGGTCAGGAAATTTCACATGTGTTCTGACAATGTAAAGATCCACCTGTTTAGAACCTACTGCACACCTTTGTATACCGCGCCTTTGTGGTGTAAGTATAAGAAAGCCAGCTTGCAGAAGCTCAAAGTAGCATTTAAGGATGCATTAAGGACTCTGCTCGGGAAGCCTAGGTCCAGCAGTGCAAGTCTTTTATGTTGTAATGCTCATGACCTTCCAAGCTCTCATGAGAAATTTGATGTACAGGTTTATCCTGCGGTTGAAAAGCTCTGAGAACAGACTTCTTCAGATGCTGGTGGATCCCAGTTTTAGTGCAGTGCATTACCAGTCATCCCTGTGGAGACACTGGTATGCATGTCTTTTATAATTTTTATATCGTTTTTATGTGTTTTATGTTGTTTGCTTGTTTTTAATGTGGACCTTGAGTCTGATAATAAAGTTGATGATGATGATATATACACACACGCACGCACGCACGCACGCACGCACACACACACACATATATATATATATATGCGTTACACTTAGAAGTAAAACTCAAATACACATTGGGGCGATGGTGGCAGAGGAGTTAAGTGGACGCCCCACAATCGGAAGGTCGCAGGTTCGCGTCCCGCTCAGTCTGTTGCTGTCGTTGTGTCCTTGGGCAAGACACTTAACCCGACTTGCCTGTGTTGGTGGTGGTCAGAGGGGCCAATGGTGCAGAATGGCAACCTCGCCTTTGTCAGACCGCCCCAGGGCAGCTGTGGCTACATAGTAGCTCACCATCATCAGCAGTGTGTGAATGTGAGAGTGAATGAATAATGGAAAGCGCTTTGAGTGCCTTGAAAAGCGCTATATAAATCCAATCCATTATTATTATACATACTTTTCCCCCTCAACAAATATAAATTGTTTTATTTTAACCTGATTGTACAGACCTTGAGTTTTTTGAAAGGCTTCAAATAAAATGTATTATTATTAATAAATACAGATAAAAATACTGGCTGCTTTGCACACTCCTAATTAAGGCTCTGGATGTTGTGGGGCTGTGTTTGTTGACGCGGCTCTGCAATATCGCGTGGACATCGGGGGCAGTTCCACTGGATTGGCAGACCGGGGTGGTGGTCCCCCTATTTAAAAAGGGGGACCGCAGGGTGTGTTCCAACTACAGGGGGATCACACTCCTGAGCCTCCCTGGTAAGGTCTATTCAGGGGTTCTGGAGAGGAGGGTCCGTCGGATAGTCGAACCTCGGATTCAGGAGGAGCAATGTGGTTTTCGTCCTGGCCGTGGAACACTGGACCAGCTCTATACCCTTGGGGGGTCCTGGAGGGTGCGTGGGAGTTCGACCAACCAATCTACATGTGTTTTGTGGATTTGGAGAATTGGCGTTCGACCGTGTCCCTCGGGGGGCCCTGTGGGGGGTACTCTGGGAGTATGGGGTACCAGGCTCCTTGATACGGGCTGTTAGGTCCCTGTACGACCAGTGTCAGAGCTTGGTCCGCATTGCCGGCAGTAAGTCGGGCTCGTTTCCAGTGAGAGTTGGACTCCGCCAAGGCTGCCCTTTGTCACCGATTCTGTTCATAACTTTTATGGACAGAATTTCTAGGTGCAGCCAAGGTGGTGAGGAGATCCGTTTTGGTGGCCTAAGGATCAGGTCTCTGCTTTTTGCAGATGATGTGGTCCTGTTGGCTTCGTCAGAACGTGATCTCTGGAGCGGTTCACAGCCGGGTGTGAAGCAGCTGGGATGAGAATCAGCTCCTCTAAATCCGAGACCATGGTCTTGAGTCGGAAAAGGGTAGAATGCCTTCTCCAGGTCAGGGACGAGGTCCTGCCCCAAGTGGAGGAGTTTAAGTATCTCGGGGTCTTGTTCACGAGTGAGGGAAGGGTGGAGCGTGAGATTGACAGGCGGATTGGTGCTGCATCTGCAGTGATGCGGGCGTTGTACCGGTCTGTCGTGGTGAAGAGAGAGCTGAGCCGAAAGGCGAAGCTCTCATGTAATTAAGGAATTAGTGTAGTTTTCAAGCATAGGTTCTGGTTATACCATTTTATTTTATTTTACTTCACTTTGCTTTATTATCACTTCCATTGTAGCTTGAGTTATTTTGTTGCAGCTTTTGGTTTCTGGTTCACTGTAAAAAAAATGAAATAACTTAACAGCAACATTTTGCCATATTTAGCTCCTCATAATGAGATTGGAATAATAAAATTCACTTTTTTACCACATTTATTCACAAAATTTTGAGCATCTTTGCAGCATCTTTCTCTGTATCCAGGCTTTGCCCACGGAGCAGACGTGGTTCCAGCCTTTCACTCGTCCTCAGATCAGGTTTCTGGTTAGATCGTCTAGTTTAAACACCCGATGGAGCTCAGATAACATGAATCTGATCCGCTCTGCCTTCCGAGTGTCTCCATCAAACATGTTCGATAGCCTGTTTTGTGTTTTTCTTTAAAAGAAAAAAGATCTATTACTCTATTTAGAGAATCAGAAACTCATGCAAATGTCAAGTCTCTTCTTTAATTGTGAGCTGAGCTCCACTCTGAGGCGTTGGCTGACTGCCCTCTGGACGTCTTGGGGTTTTGTTGGTGTGTTTTGGACCAGAACAATGACCTGTCCAGTCTGGTCAGCTCCTGCCCCAGGGGAGTGAACAACCTGCTGCCGTAGATCTGGTTGGATGTGTTCGGAAAACGATCCGAGTAGAGGGACGCGTCGCTGGGTAAAGGGTCCACTTTCTTCGGCTTTCCCTGTAAACATGGAAGCAGGATTAGAAAAGCTAACGGATATTTCTAAACTAGAGCAATTTTAGATCAAAACACAAATGTGAACTCCTCTGAAGTGGCTTCTTGTAGTTTTGACAAAAACTTGCTGCTGATACGGTAAACTACAAACATGGCTGCTTCCCAACGTTTCAGTAGAATTCATTTAAACCAGTGTGAGTTTTTACCTGAAGCGTGTTAAAAATGCAGCGATGTCAAACATAACATAGCTTTGAGCCATTTTCTTTTGTTTTCTCTTCTTGTTTATTGGAGGCTTTAATGTGAAAATGAATATTTTATTTAGATGCAACTTAACTTTCAACAAATAGAAACATAAATATAAATGGTTCAGCATGAGTCCGAGCAACAAAGTGTTGCTAATCTAATTTTTTAAACAATATTTTAAAACAAAACCTGATAAAAATGTATTGAAACAAGTTTTCCTACTGTGAGATCATGTGTCCTGAGGAATCCCCACTTCTTCTCCCTGTGGATGATTATTCTGATTATTCCTGAGAGAATACAATCGTTTTTCATGTAAAAGGGACTTTATGGACTCACCATTTCCGGTCTGTGTGTATCTGCCACAGCATGTCGTGTTTAACGGGATCGTTTTCTCCGTTTGGGGCTCCGGTTCCGGTCCCCCGGCTCCTCCTTCCCTGTTCATATTTCAGTAGCAGTAAAACGAGACGAGACTTTGAACAAACCAGCTCAAATAAACACTAACATAAACAAATAATCACCTGTTTCTAATGGTCTGAATGGAAACTACAACCAGAACTTCTTGTTTCCAAACTGCTGTGTCACAATAAAAAAGTATTTATAGAAGTTTAAGAACTTCCTGCTGTTTATTAGTGATTTATGACACTCAAGCTGACAATCATGAACTATATTTATTTAATTTAGAATTATAAAGATATTATGCATCTCATCATGATTAATCTGGGCTTTCAGAATTTAATCTAACATTGCAACACATTCATTTTATTGTATAATAATATGGATAAAGCTGAAGCTATGCATCTTACTTATACAATGAATATATTTAATCAAAACCGTGATTCTTATTTCTGGTTTTAGTTTAACCAATTTCAGTCAAATATTCAAAGACTTTAATTATGTTGTTTGCTTTTATTGCGAAGACCGGAAGTGCGTGTTAGCGGCCTTTACTCTGAAGGCTGAGACCGGAAATAGTAGGGTTGCTGGAGTAACATCCGCTACTAGCTTAACCAGAACACTTACCAATGATTTGAGACGAGCTGGGGGCTGCAGGTAAGGTTCGTGAACTCGTTTTAACTCGTAAATGTAAAAATGTTTGCGTTTACATCCGGTCAGTGCTCGTAGAGAAGGCAGAACGCATGTTGGTCCAATTAATGACAACATTAAGGAGCTAACGTGAGTGAAACAGACTGTACAACTTTTCTATAAAGTGCTTGATTTTAAAAGTGCTGTTGGTCTTAACTACTGTTTGGTACTGGATACTACCTGGTGCAGTTGGATAAACACTGGTTTAACTGTTGCTAAACCCTAACTTAACCCACAGCGTTTGAGCACATGCTAGCTGGCTAACTGGTGTACGTTTAAATGTCCTTTTGGACTTGAAGACAGCTCTCTGTGGTTAGTTCTGCTGTCAGAGATGTAGTCAGGTGATATAATAAGAGGCACAGCCTTTATTTTGTGACCCAACATCAGGTAGATGGAATTAAAAGTCCACCCAACACCTAATGATGCTAACAAGTTGTGTAGCTTCAACAGGTAAGGGTTGGCTGCACAGTGACTTCAATCACGCAGGTGTTCTCGTTTACGTTGATTGGGTCTGTTCAGTTTGAAGTTGGGTAAAGCATGTAAGCTAACGGTGTTAGCTAACTGAAAACATCTGGACCACTTTCCATCTCCTTGTCTTCTCTTCTGTTAGGATGCAAACAGTTTAACTATCCAGGAAAAGGGACAGCTTACTGCATCCACATGTAGCGTTGCTGTTGATATTTAGTGGTAAACACACAGCTGTCATGTTCAGCATAAAGTTGTAGGTTGCAAGTGTTTGAGACGGATTCTTTAGTGAGAATAGGAGACAGCCACAGAGAGCTTAGTGGAAAAGGAGGTCATTGTTACTGCAAAGTCCTAATCTCAACGCAGCAAACATGTGACCTTGGTGTAATTGTGACGTTTGCTTTCATTCCTAAATGGCACACATGTTAAACTGCTTAACGAAGATCTAAAAGCTGCAGCTTAGAGCTGCGCGATATTAGATAAAACATGCAAAGTAACTAGTAAACGTTATTTGTGTAGCAATTTTCACAGGATTAAAAACAAAGTGCTTCACAACAAAATAAAACAAGCAGATGAAACACAAGAGAGACACCGCTGTAAAAGATCTGTCTCCTCTGGGTTTGTGGGACCATCAACAGCCTTTGGCTGGATGAGAGAAGGGGAGTGGACTTCTAACAGATCATAGATGCAGCCAGGAGCATCACATCACAGAGCCTTAAAGGTGTGGAGCAATGAAAAACCATTTTAAAAATGATTATTTCTGATTATAATCAATCACTCTGAGTTTTGCATGCAGGCTGAACATATTCCACCATTCACCTACCCAATTCCTGGCCATTTCAGAAGGTTTACTGCAGTTATTAAACCAAACGTCATGCATCAAAAACTCAAAACATAATTTTGTTCACTCACAGTGAACCACTTGGCAAAGAACCGGTTTTATTAGTGTGTTGCTGTATTACAGTCATCATGTTGCAAAAATGTCCTTAAAACTCTCTGAAGTGAAGCAATAAAGAAAAGAACGGGTGGTTTGACGCTTTTGCACAGAAGTCAAGTAGTTGAAATGATGCAAATGTAAACGTGTCTTCAGAATAAGAGCGTTAGAGTTGGTCCCTGAGCCGCAGAGTCGGTAAATGATGGGATATTTGTGCCCTAATAATCCAAACCTTTCCTCCCATTAAGCTCTAAGAGGCACCAGTACGACCACACTCAGACGCTGAAGTGCTCTGCAGCATTTTTATGAAACGTTGAGATGTTGTAGAAAAGTTGCAGTTTGGTCATCAGAGGTTTTAAACATGTGAAGGATCTTAAATTATGTTTTGGATTTCAAAAGGAATCAGTTGTCAACAACTCCTCACAGCTACACACACACACACACACACACACACACACACACACACACTGGATTTGATCAGTGATGTTTGCACTCAGATTGAGGCTAAAACCTTTGATTTAAGGACATTTTCTTGTCATGAAATTCCTTTTTTTAGTTGATTTTAGAATAAAAAAGCAAAAGTTCTGCTTTAATAACAAACCCGGAGGCTGAGTATTGTCATGTGAAGATAAAATGATGCTAAACCGGTTGTGAGAAAAAATTTAAATGACACATTTCTGTCTTTCAAACTCTGATCTTGCAACAGTAAATCCATGAATTCTCGACTGGGCTGCAGTAATAAGTTTTATGAGATCCTAGAAGCATCAGTGAGACGTACAATGGGCCAATAAATTATAAAATCGGTGCACACTGAGCTTCTCAAAGCTTTCATGGACTTTAATTCACTTGTCATCAATGATTGAGTACAAATAAGATGAATTATAGTTCTTCTCCCTGTAATAATGAGTCCTAATTCATGTAGATGTACTTGTTTTTGTTGACGGCGTCCTGCTAAGGCTATTTCTGCTCCTCTTAGTTCTGAACAAAGATAAGAGTGTAGAAGTGAGTTGGGTGTAAATTGGAATTAGACGGGCCTTTATTTTGAAGGACAGTCCTTCTAATCACATCCACCCCTCCGCTGCCCTCTCCCGTGGTGTTTATTTGCACCGTCACCCTGCGGCTGCGTTTCTCGCTGCCGTGGCTCTTCTGGTTGGCTGATCTGTCGGTGGCGGGGTCAGCGGTGCACGTGTCTGGTCGGTGAGAGTGAAACTCTATCTGAGGAGGTCAGAGGTGAGACCACCATGGCTTTAAAGTGTGCAGGCTGTAAATAGCTCCTGGACCTGGGAGCCGTGGGATCAACAGGGTGTAAATGGAAAGAGGGGGTGTGTTATCAGAGATTGAGGTGGTGGTGGGGGGGTGTTTTGGTTGGTTGGATGTTCTTCATCTGCTGGACCCAGTCTGTGTCTCCTGGTTTTAGCTTAGCTTCAGCTGGGAGGCTTCGTTCATGGAGGTCATCAAGAAGGAGGAAGATGGAGAAGAAAGCAGTGAGTGTTGGTGTGGAGGACATTTAGCTAAGTGTGTGTGTGTGTGTGTGTGTGTGTGTGTTTTAGGGGTCCTTTTCTGTCTGTTTTGACTTTAGCTTGTAGCTTAGAACGTGTAGGTTCAGTCTCAAAGTGAAGCTCTTGTCTTCAGAGACTCCCGATGTGCTTCAGCTGCTCTCATGAACAAATCAGACCTACTTAGCCTCCCAGAATAAACTTTCTAATATTGTTTCAGCTTCTGTCCCTGAGAGGGAGATGACGAAGGAGGAAGTCTCAGAGCCTGTTGAAGGGGACGCCGTCCTGGGCTGCAGCAGCAGACTCCCGTCCCACCAGCGCGCCGTCATCCACCAGGTGGCGTCTGCACCCATGCCTGATGACTGTGGTGAGGACCCCAACTACCACTAGAGCTGTGATGTTACTGAGGGTCAACTGGCTTCAGTCGGACGGAGGAGGAGATCATTTTGTTTGATTTAATTTATCAGAACATCTCGTTCTGCTCCTCCAGCTTAACTTGTGTTTTCAGAGTTAGCTGAAAGTGATGCTAACGCTTATTTAGGAATAAATAAGTCAAACACGTGGAAATCAGCCTGCAGCAGACGTTTCATCACATCGATGAGATCTTTTTATGTGACTTTACCCTTTGTTCATGCTTCACTAACAAATAAAACTTCCCTGTTTGAAACAGAAAACTTCCTGCGTTAATCTGCAGCCCAAAGATCTTCTGAACGTATTTATAAAAATAAAATATTTCCTGATTTATCCAACCCAGATAATCCTCCGCAGCATCTTTTAAATTTTCCTCTCATGACATCGTTTCAGGTGTCTTCGTGTCTTTTTTCTAACAGCAGAATCTTCTCCATCTTCAAACGTGACAGTGATGCTTGTGGATGAAGTCGATGCTGTTTTCTCCACAGGCTCCAGTGAAGCATGGAGATTATTTAAAGCAGCGACAGCGCCTTATTCTGTGTCTCTGGATGTGAAGTGCAGATAAATCTGGCTGAATTATAGCGAGTGTTAACTTTGGTCCTTTAGTGGCAGCAATTTGTTTTCAGCCTCCGCGGGGTTCTCCCATTCCTCGTTTAGATCACGGCGGGCCGTCTGCTGTCACACCTGGTTGCCCTCGCTGCTGCAGGACAGCGGGGGTCTTTCTTAAGGTGGACGGATTAACAGGCTGCTGCACTGCAGAGTTTCACTCTGGAACAGTAAACTAACGGTGGTTGTCCCTCTCATCGCCTCCAGAGTTCTCCTTCTTTGACCCCAGCGAGCCGCAGTGCAAGGAGATCCTTCAGGATCCCAACACCACCGTCCCTGAGCTGTTCGCCGTCCTCCGGCAGTGGGTGCCCCAGGTGCAGAAGAACATCGACGTCATCGGCATCGAGGTGACCCTTCCGCTGCAGCAGCTTCAGGCTGCTCTAAAGCTACCATATAAAACTCTGAATGTTTGATTTCTGATGGATTCCCTGCCAACCCGCCCACAAACTATTTCTGTCTAAAGCACCTGCAATGCAGTAAACGGTGCAGAGAATCCGTCCTCTCGGGGTTTAAGCAGCAATTATTTCCTGTCCCGGATCACCTTCTTTAACCCTTTGAGAAATAAACTCAGAGTTCTGATGTCGTCTGCATCAGAAGCGAGCGGAGCTATGTGCTTTAGCCGTCATGTCATATTTCCACACACCGGGTCCTCTGTGATCATTACACTTCCTGTCTTCAACAGATTCTGAGGAGAGGCTGTGGCGTGAACGATCGGGACGGTCTCACCGACATGACCCTGCTGCACTACTGCTGTAAAGCTGGAGCCCCGGGCATCGGTTAGTGTTTACAGCGGTGTGTGTGTGTGTACGTGTGTGTGTACGTGTGTGTGTAACTCGCTGACATTTCCTCAGGTGATGCAGAGACGGCCGCTAGCTTTGCCCGCCAGCTCCTGGCCCTGGGTGCTGATCCTAACCTCCGCTCACGCTGGACCAACATGAGGGCTCTGCATTACGCCGCCTACTTCGACGTGCCCCAGCTGATCCGAGAGGTGCTGCAGGCGTCCCAGCCTGGAGGTGAGAGCGATAAACATCGAGTTTCCTTTAGTGCCTCCACAGGTGGATTCATGAGAAAAGCCCCGCCCCATCCGTTCTACTAAAACTTGTTTCCTCTCCTGTTTTTGCAGAGGTCGATGCTACCTGCAGTGATTTTGACTTTGGCACGGCTCTGCACATCTCTGCATCCAACCTGTGCTCGTCAGCTGTCAGATGTCTTCTGGAGCTCGGAGCCAATCCTGCTTTCAGGGTAAGAAGGTGTTTTTTTCTGCTCACACAGCGTCAGGCTGCTTTTCTGAGTTTGATGAATGAACTGATTTTAGAAACCGTGTCTGGTTGCATCAGGTAGATGATTAAAGGCTCCTCCTCCTCCTGTTGTTGGGCTTTTGTCTCCCTGCATCTTTTCTTTTATAACAAAGACTCAAACGACGGAGTCATTTGCTTTCAATTTGAGCTCCTTTGCATGTTTAAAAAAACTCCTAGAGGCTTTTTAAACTTGCTTTTCCTAATTTTATTTATTTATTCTGTTTTGCTCATGCGTGTTTATTGTGTTTTGTTTTACTGTGATTCAGCGTCGTTTTCTCAGGTTTTAGTGGAGTTTTACAGTAAAGGAGCTCTTAGAGCAGCAGTCCTGGTGCTCCACAGCTCCCCCAGAACAAAAGTTACTCAGTTTAGAAATGAACTTTATGTGCAGATGACATCACGAGTTCAGGGTTTAGAGCCTCGTTTGTCGGCCATCTTGGTGAGGAAGACTTCAGTCTAAAGAGGAACTACCGTAAATCCTCTAATACAGGCCCGGGCCTTTATTTACTCAAGCGCATCCTGGTTCAGGCCTTTATTGGAAGGAGGCCAGAATTAGAGGCAGGCCTATATTTCAATTTGAGCAAAATAAACTACCAGTAGAATGAATAAAAACAAGATTCTGTGTCTATTTGAGCGGTGACTGAAGTCTCACGTGCAAATCAAAAGTGATGATTGGTGGGTTTCACTCACGTGACCCTGCCGCCGCGCTGAACTCAAACAGTGGACAGGAAGTGTTTTGCTCTACTATAAAACACAGCGTGACGGATGAAAGTGAGTGTTGTAAACGAGCTGGCACAGACACGATATCTTCCTTTAGGTTATGGCTCATTTAATTTTAAAAGTTGGACTTTTAATACACGCTGGAGGATTTACCCAACGCTGAAGCGATCGACACAACAAACTATCTCGTGTGGAAAATCTCATATTACACTGCAAACCAAAAGCCTTTTATGAGTCTGAAAGCCTATTTTATTTCAGGTTGGTTAACAGTTTAGAGATCCGGAGAAGCTTTAAATGACTGTTGTCTTGTTTATGCTCGTGAGATGTGCTATTTTAGTTATGTAATTAACTCGTAATGATAGCTAATGCTAACGGTGAGAACGTGCTAGGATCTACTTATAACTAACGTTTTAAGCCTTTTTAAATCCACATTTCTGGTACATTAGTTTGATTTTATTAAGGTATTAATGCCACGCAACAACACTGAGCTAAATGCTAAAACATTAGCACTCTAAAAGCTATTTGCGGTCCACAAATAGCTTTTAGAGTGCTAATGTTTTAGCAGTTAGCTCAGTGTTGTAACGTGGCAGGTAAACAGCTTGCAATTTGCGGTGAGGACACGTGAAAACAGTATCAAACTATTTACCTGCCACGTTACAACACTGAGCTAACTGCTAAAAACATTAGCACTCTAAAAGCTATTTGCGGTGAGGACACATGAAAACAGTATCAAACTGTTTACCTGCTGTTTATGTAGCTGCGTTTCTAAATAACTGTTCAATAAAACGCCATAAAAACATTTAGTAAGCCCTTACCTGTGATGAAGTGATCACTGCAAACTAGCATTTTCCGTTCTGTTTCTGCTCATCCTGCAGCCGGAGATTATGATCCACTAGTCCGCTGTTACCGTAAAACGTGGTATACGTGCGCCTCGAAAAATCGAGTGAGGGCTCACTTTACCGTCGATCTCCGAAAAAAAAAAACACACACACGCTGTCTCTAATAGTCCACTATTAGAGACCGGCCTTTATTTACCCCCGCTGACAGCGAGACCGGCTAATATAGGAGACCCGGCCGGTAATGGAATACAGGCCAATATTAGAGGATTTACTGTAATTAAATAAATAAATCACAGTCCATCTATTTGGTTTGTCCCTTCTGGGTCACTGTAGTAACACAACGAGCCAGTGTCCATCACAGGTTTAGGGTCAGTGGGAGGAGACACGATGACTCCATGCAGAAAGGCAGCAGCTGGGATTCAAACCTGCAACCTTCTCTGTCTGAGGCAGCAGCGCTACCACGCAGCTCTGGATGGGATTATTATAAGTTCTCCTCCACTCACAGGTGGTTTCGTTGTTCGCTCTGCTTCCTTCAGACTCGCCGGAGTCTAATTGAGTCGCCGTGATTTATTCCCGTCACTCGTCTCCCGTGACAGCGAGACGAGAAACGAGGACTAATCACCTGTGCTCAGGTGCAGCTGGTGTCTTTGTTAGGGATGACATCTGCTGCTCTAATTCTCACCACGCGTTCTGTTGTTAGTCACGTGACTTGTTAAATGAATCCCAAATGGATTAAAGACCAAATGTAAGATAAAAGCAACAAAGACTCAATGATTTCTGAGTCTTTTGAGTTTGTTGTTCTAGACGATTAAACAGATTGAAGTCGTTTTTATTTGTTCTTTTCACATTTTGGATCACATCAGCTAAAAATCAGATCAAAACCTCTGATTTCTCAGGTTTTTGAATAAAAACCTGAACATCCCAGTAGATTGTAAAATGATTTGAATCTATTTTTGTCTAAACTAGAAGGTGAGGCGTCTTTAGTGGGTTTGTGTTTTTGCTCTGATCTCCACCGGAGGTCACCGTCGCTCCACTCATCATCTCAGAAGCTCCTTTTATTTATTTTACTTTGTGAACTCAAAGCTCAGATTTATCGGCACGTCGTTCAAGTTTCATGTCTTCTGACTTTAATAGAAATGATCAAAACCCAGTTTGAAAGGATCGGTTTGTTCTGTGTGGTCCAGCGTCTGCTTCAACCTTCGTCCATCATCAACTTTTGATGTTTCCTCAGACTTCTAAGTGGTAAATAATAAAGATCTGCAGCAGAACTTTTATCCTTAACTTAATTCCTCTTTTGAATATTTATTCTAACGCAACGCTCCTGGAAACGGGATCCGCAGCATTCCTGCTCCTCGCCGGCGAACGGCCGTTTGAGCGTCTGGAACATCAGAGCTGAAAACCAGAGTTTCTTCTTCAAGGTCGTCCCTGGAAGTGGTTTAATGGAACGTTTCTGTCCTCCGACCCTGCAGAGATTCATCAGAACAAACCTTGAATTAAAACATGTTTTATGTTTCCTTTGATCAGAGAAATTCAAATGCTTCTGGTCTTTAGTGTTTATCCTGTGAAATATAAACTGTAGTGAATTATAATTGTGGAAATATTTGAGTCAATGTCGCGTTTAAAGTCTGAAACCACTCTCACCTTTCAAAAGCAGCAGATTTATTCTCTCAGGAATAAAAACGTTAGATTAAATCTTGATCTCTGAGATTTCATCACTTTTCTACGTATTTTTATTTAACTTGGATGGAATTTTCTGATTGATGCGTTTGGAAAAATGCACCAGGTTCCTTTTCACTTCTCCACACAAGCAGGAGGAATCACGGATTATGGGAGAAAACGATGAGGAATTCCCGTTGCAGATTCTCTACTAATCCCACAGAAACTTTAAAGTAGGGATGCACCGATACCGGTATCAGTATCGGGTATCGGCCTCGATACCACATTTTCTAAAGTACTCATACTCGTTAAAAAGTCCCTCGATACCGGGGACCGATACCACGGTCTGAGAAATGTCCGTTTGAGCGGCGTGTAAGGGGTTAATCACAGGCGCCGAGTGCCCGCCCGCCCCCAAGGCCCCAGCTGCAGCTCAGAGCAGGGAGAAGTTTTCATTTTAAATAAATGTTCTTAATTCCAAACGAGTGCCTTGTTTTTTTGTTAAAGTATACAACTAAAGCTGTTATCTGTAAATTAAAATCATGTTTTTATTAAGTACTCGGTATCGGTGAGTACTGAAATGCAAGTACTCGTACTCGTTTTCCCAAAAAGTGGTATCGGTGCATCCCTACTTTAAAGTTTTCCACGAGTGGGAAGCAACACGAACGTTTGCGGAAAAGGCTTTTAACTCTTTATTTCACACGGGGATGCACGCTTTAATCTGCACTTCTTAAAATGCTAATTTCTGCAGAAAGTCTGGATGTTTTAGTTTTCATCCGTTAGAACAAGTCTGTCAGAGCTGCAGTACTTGTGAAAAAACATTCAACAGTTTAAAATGAGCCTGTTTTGTTAACTTTTAAAGCCATAAAGGAGTTTTTTTTTTCTTTAGTTTTTCACAAACTGGGTTTTTGTAAAAACTGTAGTGGATATAATTCTGACTTTAAATAACTCTTCAGGGTGGTTGTCGACACCCCCTGAACATCATAATTGAACAGTTTTACGAGGCTGCTGTGTGGGTGAGGAAGCTCTTTGCTGCCTGCTGGTGTCAGACGGGGTCAGAGCTTAAGGAAGGGCTCACTGTGAGGTCCTGATTAGGATTTTAACTGGGATTAAAACAACCCAACACAGGAACGGGAGCGAGGCTGAATGTATTAAAGATGTGGTGCCTATTGGTGAAAATATAGAAGTGATGCAAGATTTATTTACTCTCGTCAGCGATCCGCCTACTCACGCACTACAGCAGGCAGAGGTGTGTGTGTTTAAAGATGTAGAAAACGACTCCAGATGAGCTTCTCTCGCCTGTCACACCTCCTCATCATCAATCCTCCTCCTAAATCTGGGTTCTTAGACTTCAGTGTGGTCTGGGATCAGGTTCCTGTTGAGTTCCTGCTGATCAGCTTCTGAAAAACACTTCTTGGTTCTGAGAGCAGAAATCATTTTTAGGAGACGAGCACACCAAGTTCTTGTCTTCTTGATGCACTTGTGGTCCAGTAGGATCATGGGGTTAAGGTTGACCAATCTGCTCATCTTCATTAGATTAGATACACCCTACAAGTTCTGGGTTGGACCTCCTTTTACCTTCAGAACCACCTTAATCCAACAAGGTGTCCCTCAGAGGTTCTGGTCCATCCTGACATGACGGCATCAGCTCCATCCATGATGAAGCTCCCGCTCCACCACATCCCAAAGGTTCTGGACTGGACTGAGATCTGGTGACTGTGGAGGTCGTTGGAGTCCAGAGAACTCATGAAACCAGTTAGAGGTGATCTGAGCTTTGTGACGTGGTGCATGATCCTGCTGGAAGTAGCATCAGAAGATGGGTCCATGTGGTCATAAAGGGATGGACATGGTCAGCAACAATAGTCAGGTAGGCTGTGGTGGTGCTGAGGGGTCCAAGGTGGGACCAGAACACCTTCTGGTCCAGTTCTGGTGATCCTGTGGGAGTTGTAGCCTCAGTTTCATGTTCTTAGCTGACAGGAGAGACACCTGGTGTGGTCTTCTGCTGCTGGAGTCCATCTGGAGCTGCTGGTGAGCTTCTGCAGACCTCAGTAGGAACCACTCTGACCAGTCTCTGTAGACCCTAAAGATGGTTGTAGGTTCAAATCCCAGTAGACCAGTCTGTCCAGTACCAGTTAACATGCCACATTCCTTTGTTCTCTGTTCTGATGGTCCGTTCAACAGGTTGGCTAGATGAATAAATGCTGCCATCTGATTGGTTGAGTAGATATTATCTAAGTTTATCTTTGGTCAGAGTCTCGGGTTTTTAGGTTTGAGGTTTGGTTCTTCAGGTCGAAGCCTTAAGAAGATCACCTGATTTCTCAGGAGTTCCTAAACATGCAGCGTTTTATCCACAGCTAATCTGATAACAAATACACGTCTGTCAGCTCATGGGACAGAATATGTTAACCATCAACACGAATAATTAAAATAAAAGCAGAAGCAGTGTGTAAATTAGGACTGAAAATCTTGAGGAAGAGCTGGAGGCGTCTCCGCTGAGGATCCCGACTCTCAGCCTGAATTAAAACAACCGAGTTTATTAAACTGAACCCAACAAATTTGTGTGGAGTCTTAAATACACACCTGGTTACTGGTTTATTTTAAACTGGTAAACGTGTACTGGTGTAGTGGAGAAACTCGTCAGCATGTATTTTCTCACCCCAGCGCCGCTCTTCATCTTTGAAACCAAATAAATTCTACATCATCACCAATCCTGGACAGTTTTAATGAGTCGAGGTGCAGATTCTGAAATCCCAGGAACATGGGTAAAGCAGCAAAAACAACAAACACCTCAGGGCCAGCGAGACGCCACCATCACTCGTTACACAAATGGAACGGACCCGAGAAGGAAAAGACTGAATACAAACTCAGTTTTATAATTTATAGTTAAAATAAGATCCTAAGTTTCTGCCTTTAAGGTGCAGCGCTGATGTTTTATCTCCACTAACACAAGCCTGAATGTTCCGCCAAGTTGTGGAGTTGCTAATGCTAATGGTTAGCTTCCATTCTCTCCTTCCTGTGGGCGGTCCCAAGCCAAAGTGGGCGGGGCCATGCATGCTAATTTGCCCTGTAATGATGCCGCCTGGTTGTTTTCCCGACTGTTTCCCGACTGATCCAGATGTGGGTTAGAGATAATGTTCACATTCAACATTACACGGTTTCCATGGGAACGAGCATCATTATGTAATCTGATTTCATGTGGAATTGGACCTCCAACTCCTCCCAACGTCAGCTTGACTTTTGGAAACCAAGCTCTGGTTATTTTGGGAGAAATTTCCCTTTGAGGCGACTCCCAGGAGGACGTTGAACTTTTTAAATGTGTTGAGATGTTTGGAAACTCCTTCGTGATGCTGAGTTTCCTTCAGGACGTGAACTATTTTAGTTTAGTTCTCATGCCTGTGCCGTCCTGCTGCTCCTGACAGAATGAAAAAGGACAGAGTCCAGCAGACGTGGTCCCCGACCCCCTGGACATGCCGTTGGATATGGCGGATGCGGCCGCGGCGGCCAAAGAGCTGACGACTTTACTGAGGCGGGCTTTAGGACCCAGCTCGCCACTACCCCTCACGCTGCGAGGCCAGCCCCTTCCTGCGCTGTCGGAGAAGGCCAGGACTCAGCTGTCCTCCATGGGGCTCCGGCTGGGTGATCGTGTGGTGATAGCTGGGCAGAAGGTGAGTGTCGTGTTGGTAAGCTCCAACTTTCCTCCAGAAGCAGCAGTTTTCCTCTCATCAGTAACAAAACTAAAACCACCTAATTAGGACTTCATGATCAAAACTAAGGAGAATCTGTTTTCTCTGAACTTCTCCATTAATGTTCAGATTTCACGTCTATTTTAAGCTGCTGCTCAGACGCTGGAAACACAAGCTGCTCACCTTCTTCGCCGTGAGTCATCTTCCTCTTTCCCACCTGTCTTTGATCTGTGGTACGACCCACAGCCAGCGGTGTCACCGGCGCCGTTGTTCACGCTTATCTCCTCTGCTCATTACACATGTTTAGTGACACGCTTACGCTATCATCACACACCAGCGGTCCAAAAGCATTAAAGACGAGTCTCAGTTTAATTACAGCTTATTTTTTACAATAACAAGCTGTTTACTGTCTCCGCTGCCAGGTGCTGTCACATCTGTAGCACCACACAAACATTTAGTCTTCATATAGGTTAAAACATTTTATTTTAGTCCGTTTTCTTTTCACATTTAAAGAAATTCTTCGGTTTTTGTGATCAAACTTGCTTCAGTGTGATGGTTTAAACCACGTTTAATCCTTTTGACATAAACTGTTGAGAGGAAGAGGTTTTTTCTTTACCCTGTGGGGAGAAAAATAAACCTCTTTTACTTCATAAAGCCTGTAACGTTTCTGCTTTCTATCAGTCAACACTGACGATGAAATACTTCAGCATTAGAGGAGAGGAAACAGGTTTTTGTTACATTTTTTATTTTCAAGCATTAAATCAAGGTTAATAAACCAAACATGGTTCATCTTCTGTCCAAAAACAGTAAATAAATAAGACAAACGATGATTAAAAACAATATAGTTGTGCTTTTGGCAAGATTTGATCAGCTGACCAGTAAAGGGTTAATAAATAGTTCCTTATCTGATCCAGTTTCACAAACTCAGAACCGACCCGTTAGCTTTAATTAGCTACAAATTTGACCCACACTATGACTAGCATTAGCATTGTTTTATAAATCTTTACTTCCTGCTGGACCCAACGCCCAGAGGTCAGAGGTCAAGGTCACGTGTTGCTGCTGCTGCTGATTTAATCGTGTAGGTTTATAAAATAACATGAGCTGTTGTGAAAATCAGGAGTTTGAAGCTGTTTTAATAACCACCCACTAGCCGTTAGCTCATCAATCCCGTTGGACGTAAACGAAAACCGATCAGCTGTGAGAGGATAGTTGTTTACACACAAACACGCCTCAGAAGGGCTGAAAAACCGAAAATGACAATAAAAATGAAATAAAATCACATTAATAAATGATCTTTAATCTGAATGAAGCTGAAATCTTTATGAAAGTTTGTTTCTGCATGTCTGACGAGTGTTTTAGGGGATTGAATGAATAAAACAACAAATATTATTGGTATTAAAACAGATTTTCTCGGCTCCTCTGAGACACTTTTGTGTAAAACATCTAAATTTAGGAGAAACGTGAGTTTCTTACGTCTCTAAACTCGTTTATTGTTAGTAGAAACGAACCCGAGACGCTGCTGTTTGTCAGTTGTTCTTGTTTTTGACTGGTGAAGTTAAAATAATTAAAATTAGTATACCTATAAATAGTAATTATTTGATATTCGCTCCTTTACAACCAAAAACCCAAAAGCCCGACCCGTTCGACAACCTTTTATTTATCTGATAAAATCAAGTCTTTGTGTAAATCTGAAGATTTTAAGAAGAACGTAAAAACGTATTTCCTGGTTTTTAAAGGATTTTCACTTTTCTTTGTGTGAAAGCAATAAAGTGACCCCCCCCCCCCCCACTACCGGCTGCTGTTTTCATGTAATTGGAGCAATTAAAATCCTGCGATTGTCGCCCAGCTAGACGTCTTCTCTGAAAGTTCTGGTCAGCCTCTCTAATTATGAGTCTCGTTATCTCCGCTCCTCTTCCTCCGTCTCCGGCTTCCAGCTCCAGCTTCCTTTGTCTTCTCCTAACGGACGGCGCTAAATGATTTGGTTCTGATTGTTCTTCTCTCCGACAACTCAGGTTCTGTTTACTAATCTCCACTTCCTGTGATGTTTGCAGGTCGGAACGCTGAGATTCTGCGGCAGCACCGAGTTTTCCGGAGGCCTCTGGGCCGGAGTGGAGCTGGACAAACCGGAGGGGAAGAACGACGGCTCGGTGGCGGGCGTTCAGTACTTCACCTGTCGAGTCAAACGCGGTGGGTCTCGTCACGCCGCAGTGCTTAAAAATCCTGACATGATTTTAAATTTTTAACTGTTTTTATAGGAATTTTTGCTCCAGTGTCCAAGATAAGTAAACCTTTGGAAAAGGCCAAACCGAGCAGCACAAAGACTCCTCTTCGGCCTCCTCGCCGCGTTGATCTGTCCCGCGTTACCTCCAGGATCAACACGGGTAAGAAAGCAGCTTCGCCGTTCTGTCAGAAAACCTTTCATATTTGTAAAAAGTTTGTTTCTGGGACCTCTGGCTGGTTCTGCTCGGCTCACCAAACGCCACAAAGGTGGAGAACCGGCTTCCCCGAGGAGCTCTGCCTCCACGTTCCTCATAAAAACTACCGTGTCGTAATCTCAACCGCAAAGAAACCAGCAGACCCCGAGGAGTAAAGGGTTGGTGAACGTTCGAGGGGAGAAGAAAAGGGGGCAGGTGCTTTTTCAAGTCACAGGAAGTCTCGTGTAATTCCCCAGAGAAGAGCGCGGAGACGATGTTAGACCACCGTGTGACGGGGGGGAAGGAACCAAACATTTCAGAATAAGAGCTGAAAAAAGCTTCTTAGCTGTAAAATATTCTCCCTGAGGGGTTTAGAGTGTAAACACGGTCTCATTAGAGACGGAGGCCTGTGTGAGTTTATAAAGAAACTGCTGATGGTTTTGGCTTCCAACGTGTTTATGAAAAATCTGGGTCAGAAGAACAGAAGTAGAGTCATTTTTGTGCTTTATTTTTTATTCATAAATCCAACGTCATGTCTCACATCATCTGCAAACAAATGAACTCATAGAGACGTAAAGTCAAACACCTGAAAGACGTTGGCGCCTCAGGCCAAACCTCCCATCGACTCCTGGATGGGATTACAGGGAACTCTTATCCGGGTGTTTACCTGCAACCATCAAGATGGCCGCCACAGCTAACTGACCTGGACCAACACAGAAAACGACCAGAACTGCTTCAGATTTGTAGATTTTCTAAATGTCTAAATCATATTCTCCATATTTAATCTGAAGTTGAGACACAAGGAAGCTGTTTGTTTCTAAAATAAAGGTTAAGCTAGGTGTGGTTTTCACTCGGATACGTTGGGATTAGAGCGTCCATCACAGTAATTTACAGGAATTGGATCTTTGTTCTTCTGTAATCCCGTATGAACAGAGTCACGGTTAGGATTTATGGCATCTGGTTGAGCTTAGTTGAACGTGGATTCTGATTGGAGGACGGAGCTGACGTTAAACTCCACGATGAGACGTCTGTTCTTCATTTACGTCAGAAAACTCGTCCGGTGGGATTTTTGTTCGTTTTTCTCGCCACCTTTCGGGGTTTACAGCTGTGTTGTGGTGTTGTAATTGTCGGAGTTCTGAAGGCCGATTGATCGAGGTGTGACTGGAATACCGGACCTCGGAGAGGCCCGTAGAATTCAGTGATTGATAGTCCAATTAAGGCCAGTTTAATAACTGGGACGAAGACAGGCTGAGTGGCCTGGCAGCCATTAATCACAGCGCGTGTGTGTGTGTGTGTGTGTGTACACACACCATGTAATGCTTCTGAGGGCACCTGCGTACAACTTGAACTAGACTAATTTATGACCACACACTTCTCAAGGCTTTTGTCAGCCCAAACTTTCAGAACCACCTGCGTTTTTTTACGTTCCCATCGGATCAGCGGTAGGGACAGCCTGCTCGTGTTTATCGATGGATCGGACGGGTCGTCGTGGATCCGTCTCGTCGTGGATCCGTCTCGTCTCACTAACCCGGCGAGACAGAAGCCGGTCCCATTAGTGAGTCGGGCCCCGGAGGACGAGCAGCATCCTAAACGTCCGCCTGACACCTGAAGTCCACACGGACGGACGAAAACGGGAGTTCTCTACAAATTAAAGGTCAAGTGACACCAAACGTTTGCTGCTGTGCAAAATTCTAAAGAAAATTCACAAATTTCAGCTAAAATTCAGTAAAAACTGTTCAAATTCACGGTTTTATGCTTAAAAAATCTGCATGTAAATATTTCAGTCCTAATTATTTGTAAAAAAGACTCTCATGTGTGTTTTAAACCATAAACATTTCTGGGTTTTTACTTCCCAAATGTTATTTAGGGAAGAAAAATCAAATTAAACCATGAATGATCTTCTCCGGCCACCAAACGCCCAGAAACGACCCGGTTGTGGAGCGGAATCTACGTTTGTCTTTCAAACTGTCTCTGCATGCAGTTGGACCAATCAGAGCAACGAACAACATGACCACGCATCTCTACTGAAATAAGTCAACGAGGCGGTCCGCCATACACGGTGGATGAAGATGCAAATCCATCCTTTTCCTAAATAAAAGACTTAAGTACCTCCATCTGCTGTGGACTCAAAGAAAAGCCCCGGTCTAAATCGTTCAACGCTGATGCCAAAGCCGTTGCAAAGATCACCGTTCCTGAGCCGGCGCCATCTTTGTAGTTTTTCTCCGTCGCTCTGGCGTTAAGCCCGCCTAACAAAAGTAGAGCGCTGTGATTGGCCAGACACAGACCTGCTGAAGCTACAATGGAGCGTGGCTCAGAGCTAAGTCTTTTTTCTACGGATCTAGGTTTCTAGGCTACGTAATCGTAGAAATTCCAGTTTGTCTGATTTTCGTTCATCTTCTGATCCAAGTTTGGCTCCTTTTGTTTGTGTCTGTGTGGAAAAGGTTTATCTGTCCTCAAAAAATCAGCTGACAGTCCTGCGAGTCCCCCTGGTCAGCGTGAAGGAGCAGAGGGAGACGCCTCAGACAGTCAGACAGGTACCGCCGCAGCGCAACGCTAACCCGCTAACCTAGAATGTGTTTGTGGACAAACCCGTAGTTCTGATCATTAACTCGTTAACTTAGTCATGAAAATCTGAGCTCTGACCAGATTTTCTGCATTTTTCTGCTCGTGTCTATGTTTTAGACGTGATTAGTGAGCTCCTCCCCCTCGCGTCTCACTTTAGTTTGTTTGTGACTGAATCTCTTTGTTGAAGCACTTTGGATGCAGACTCATTCCATTAGCCTCCGAGCGTTGCTGCTAAGTGAACTCATGGCCTGTGAAGGTCTGAGGAAGATAAAAGCTTAATGAGGTCCTGCACTCAGATGTCTTAAGAGGGAAATCAGCATCCTTCTCCATCTTTTCTCGGGGAGGGGTTACCGTGTCGGACCTCTGTACGGGTAGTGTTTATTTCTGCGCTGGTGAGATTTCTGCTGCCTGAGCTGCTTTTTCAGGTTCTGATGAGTTTGTGTGGCAGAACTGATGTTTGTGTTCAGTTTCAGGTGTTTCTGTAGGAATTGAGTCTGAATCTCTGCGTCCACAGGTGTCCTCTCCCGCTCTCTCTCCTCTTCATCGTCTTCACTGGACTCTCGGCACGGCCGGGTCGCCCGACCCCGCCCTCTGCCGAGGCAGCGCCTCTCCGCCAGGCAGCGCAGGGAGAATATTTCTCCCAATCCCAGGACGACGCCCTCGCCGGTGCTCCGCCCCTCGTCTCGCCCCACGGCTGCTCCAGCTGCAGGTGCTGCTAAGTCCAGCTGTTTCATCACGTAGATGATCGATAAACTCTCTGTTGTCTCTCGCCCCGCAGGTTTCAGGAGTCGAACCCCTTCGGGCAGCAGCTCGGTGTGTGACGGTTCTGAGGTCCGACTCGGGGAGAGGGTGCTGGTGGCGGGACAGAGAACCGGACTGGTTCAGTTCTATGGGAAAACCAGCTTTGCTCCTGGTCAGTTTTACAGTTTATGATGGTTAAATAAAATGTTGAGTTTTATTCACTGTCAGAGAATCACAGCTGGACAAAATTCACCCACTCTCCCTCAAGCAGCTAAACAGAAAAACCAAAGGAAAAAAACTTTAAGACTTTATTACTTGATAGAAACAAGAAACGGATGCATCATAAAAAAAATAAAAAAAAGATTTTTTTCCCTCATTGAAACCAAATCTGACCTGAAATGTTTAATCATAAATTATAATCTGGTAGAGCTGGTTCATTTAGATTTAGCGCATCCAAATTAAAAGTACAGTAAAGTAAAAGAGTCTGAGAGCTCCTGAATGAGCCTTGGAGCTTGTGAAAAGGGGTATTGGAGCTCCTAAAGAAGTCTGAGAGCTCCTGAATGAGCCTTGGACCTCCTGAAGGACTCTTGGACCTCCTGAAGGACTCTTGGACCTCCTGAATGAGCCTTGGACCTCCTGAAGGACTCTTGGACCTCCTGAAGGACTCTTGGACCTCCTGAATGAGCCTTGGAGCTTGTGAAAAGGGGTATTGGAGCTCCTAAAGAAGTCTGAGAGCTCCTGAAGGACCCTTGTAGCTACTGAGCCTGAAGCTGCTGAACTTGTTTGTGCAGGACTCTGGTTGGGAGTTGAACTGGACAAGCCGAGCGGTAAAAACGACGGCTCCGTTGGAGGTGTGAGATACTTCAGCTGCCCTCCCAAACATGGCGTCTTTGCCCCCCCGTCGAGAGTTCAAAGGTGAGGGTCGACTCTTTTAGAAGAAACATAAACATGGGTTTCTGTGATGGCTGACATGTTAGTTTTTGGGAAACGGCGCTCTGCTGACGGTTAACGGGAGTCGGAGTTATGAAACGGGGAACTTCGGGGTCTTCCCTCAGCGCGACTCCACAGTTTAATGTGACACCTTGGATGAGCCGGATGCTAAAACTTCTGCTTTCAATGGAGATAATGGAAGATCAACATATACGCAACATGTGTCAAGAAGGTGTTTTAATAAATCGATGCTTGAATGAGGTTATTTTAATCTGATTCTAATCTAGATTAGTGCTCAGGGTTCTTGATGGCGTCCTCCTGGTCACAGATTTAGAGGTGATCTCGGTTTTCCTAGACTTGTGTTTTTCTCTCTCACTGAGTAGGCCTGAGTGGTTCTGCTCTGCTGTGGTTCAGGTCCTACTTGGCTGAGAGAACGTTTAGTTTCAGATTTCAGATCTGCCTCAGCTTAGGTCTCCTGCGGGGTTCCACAGGGACCAATACTTGGAGCTCTGCTTGTTTCTCTGTGCCTTCTTCCAATTTAAGTTTGAATAAAAACAAGACGGAGGTGTTGTCTTTTATCTTTAAGTTCTGGTTTCTTCAGCTGAGTTTTGGATGAAAATAAAACATTATTTCACACTGGAGGATAAACCAGAATATTTGCTGTTTTTCTTTCTAATAGAAAACGTTCAAATGGACACAAACGTCTCGATGGAGAAGGACAAAACCAGACTTACAAAATGAATATTTCACATTTAACGCTCATCAAAACAGTTTTATTTATAATAATCTCTGCTTTGTCCTGACTTGTATTGAGACGTATTTTAACTTGAATAAAGTTGTTGTTTACGGGTTAGGGTTGTTGTTGTTTACGAAGCTGCTTCGTTAGCCGGTGGCACGTCAACACAAAGGGTCCAAGGAGAGACTTGATCAGAGCTGCTGCCTTCATTCCTTCCTATAATTAGTCTTCCTTTCTTTTCCTGATCCCGTAGATAAAAGCAGCGTTTTTAGAAAGCAGACGTTGTATTTATTTGTCTTTTTATTTCCTAATTAACCTCGGGGAACAACCAGAGCTTTCCAGCTGTCGAATGAGGAATTTCACGTCTTCATCCAGAAGCTCGTTTCTCCTCCCGTCAGCAGAAAGCAGCCCTTCCTCCCACGCACTCGTTTTTATCTAAACAGATTTTTTATTTCTGTATAATAAAAAGCTTTTTCTGATTGACCGGTAACGGGTCCTTTCTCCCTCTCAGGATCCACGGTTCGGTGGATTGCCTCTCAGAGCTCACCTCCTCACGCCTCAGCCGTCTGCCCAGCGGTGAGAATTATTTTCATTCATCTGAAGCTCATTTTTTTTGCCTCCCTCTCCTTTGAAGCCTCTGACTCTTGTGATTGGCGTGCAGGAACGATTCGCCGCAGCTTCAGCACGTCGTCGGCCATTGCTGCTCCAAAGGAGATGAGCAGGAGGAGCCCGGTTAGCAGGTGGGATTTTCTCCTCAGCTTCATCCTGATGGGTTTTAGTTTAGTAGAACCAGGAAGTCCAAACTCATCTTTAATCTCTTGACTTTTCCTACAAACTCATTTTCTCTAAAATCTTTCCTGCTGTTTTATTCTTTTCTCCACAAATGAAACATAAAAAAAAAAATAGAAGTCGCTCCAATCCGCACCGCCGCCGCTGGAGCACCCTGAGCGGGAGCAGCGTTGGCTTTCCTGGGAACTCGTCCGGTTCTGGTCCGGCGCCTGGTTCTGACGGACAGGTGCGCCTCCGCGTGGGCATGCAGGTGTTCCTGAGCAGCGCCAACGAGATGGCCTTCATCCGTTATCTGGGAACGGCGGACTTCGCTCCGGGCCTCTGGCTCGGCCTGGAGCTCCGGAGCCCGAAAGGGAAGAACGACGGCTCGGTGGACGGCCGCTGCTACTTCAGCTGCCGGCCCGGCTACGGCGTGCTGGTCCGACCCAGCCGCGTCACCTACCGCGGCATCAACGGCTCACGCCTGGTGAACGAAAGGAGCTGAAGATGTTTTTTATGATTCCTGACAGGAAAACTAGCCGCTGACCGGGGACAAAAAAGCACTTTAGAAAATGAACCGTTTGGACTCCTAATAAGAGACCGTCTGCACTATTTCTAAACCCGATTGCACTGATAAACATTAATGTGATGGAGCCAGATTAGATCCACCGTGTAAAAATAAAAAGTTCATTTAGATCCTTTCAGTTCTGATTTTTATCAGATAATTATGATTTTATTTGTGTTTTAATGGAAAGAAAAGATTGTTGACTTTTAATAGATTGAATCAAAACTGGATTTAAATTTGATCAGTTAATAAAAGACAAAGTTCTGCCTGACCTGATCAGACCTGATGCAGGAATCGTGAGCTGGCGTTACAGGTTTGTTATTTAAAGACGTTTTTAAATTGTGTTTCTGTGGAAAAGTTCTTTTTATTCTCTCACCCTTTGTCTGTGCATCTAGAGGTCTCCTCCAGATGGGAGTTAATATTTCTGCCAAAGCAATCATGGAAACGTTTATAAAATAACGTTTGCATGAACGGATCTGGGTGGTTTTTACTGAGTAAACTTAAAAAATACATACGTGTGTTTTTTTAAATAAATATATACACCTGTGTGTGTGTGTGTGTGTGTGTGTGTGAGAGAGAGAGATTAGGGGTGGGAATTTAACACGTTAATTATGATTAATTTAGAAAAAAATAACGCATTTAACCCTTTAAGCCTGAGGGTTCCCCAATTGGGGGATGTTGAAGTTTAGCAGCAACATACATGCCCTAAATACCTGTTTTATGTGCTCCAAACACAACTAGAACTACAATCAAATGAGTGATCAGAAATCCCTCTTCATGTGTTTTTGCCTTCATTTCTGTCTCTAATGATGCTAAATCAAATCAAATTGCACACACCCATTATAATAATGGGTGTGTGCAATATTATTAAAGACAATACCATTATCAAAATGTACTTAAAATAGTATTGTACTTTTAGGTCTGTCCTATTTTTGCCAGTAAAATACATATATTTCTTTCTGCTGTTTTGAATTTAAAATAATTATTTTTAGAAATTAAAAGATTAGAAATTACAATAATAAAGTCAATGACTATTGTTTGATTCTCTGTCTCATTATTTTTAATTTAAAAAAATTGCTTTTGGGGCAAATTTTCTTGAACGATTAAAATGTGATTAATCAAGATTAAATAATTACAAAGCCTCTAATTAATTAGATTAACTTTTTAATCGAGTCCCACCCCTAATATATACATACATACACACACTTATATGTATGCATGTGTTATATGTATGAGTTTCAGTCTTCAGCAGCGACCACTGCAGAACTTAAAGAACTTCCTGTAATCCTTCAGAATAAGAGTCCCAAACACTCTCATTTCCCTTAAAGCACCTGAAACTGTAAAATGGTTTATTAAAGTATCTTTTATAGTAAAACGAGAGTATTTTTACAGGCTTTAGGTGTGTTAAGGTGCATGTTTTTATTTATAGTTTATTCAGTATCAGCTCATCCAGAACCTAAAGTTGGTATTTGATTCAAATTCAGGAGTCCTTCCAGGACCGTAACATTCTCATCAATTTTAAATTTGAGCACTTCCTCCTCTTCAGTGGTGATATTACGCCGCTGTAGTTCAGGAAGCTGCCTGCTGGGGCTGAGATTGTGAATATTTATAATTTTCTCATAGAAACACTTCAGATTGCCTGAAAAAGCCTTTAGTTGGAGTCACAAATCAGTCCGTTAATTTATTTAATAGGAGTCTAAAGGATTTTTCCTGATGAACATGATATTTTTAAGTTTTCTGCTTGTCTAAGGTGGTCTCTTCTGTAGTTTTGGAAAGAAAAATCTTATGGAGATCAAGTCTTCCTTTATAATCAGATCCTGCAGCGTTTGGGTGAATCTGATGGTTAATAATTAAAGCTGCTTGTGACAGGAAATACATGTGATGACTCGGACGTTTCCAGTTTCCTTCTGATCGCAGCGTCTGAGCAGCAGAACAAGCCATTGATTGTGCATGTGGAAAACAAGGCCACTACTCAGTAAAACACTCATGCTCCATCCAATTAGAGCGTGCAGGCCACAACAGTAGCTGCAGCATCTCCAGTGGCCTTCTCTCATTGATCTGTTTTGGTCAGACCCCCCCTGTGACGGCAAAGCTGAGCCCAAGGTTGTCTGAAACGTCTGCAACACATGATACAGAAACAAAGCATCCAAAGTTAAAACACTCATCTAAACTTCAGTTTTACTTTGAAAATAGCTTCTCCTTCATATGAAAGCGTCTGTTTTGAGTTTTTGTGTGACAGAAGGGGTCGGTCTAACCCATTTATACAGAATAAAACATTCTGCTCCACTTTAACCTCGTTTTTGTCTCCTTTCTGCTCTAGACGTTTTAGGATCATTGATAAGAAGCGGCAGACTCAGACACTCGTTTACGTTTCTGGTAAATCCCAGCGGGTCTCACCTCTGTCCCAGCTGAAAACCACTCGGTACCGGAGTGGCTTTGTTTGCTCATCGCCAGGCGGGCCTCACAAACCCAGCTCTGAATAAGACTGACATACCTTATTACTCCATGATTGTAGAGCAAATTGATGTTTGATTGCTTGCCTTAAATTGTTTTCTATGCTTATTTGTTGCTTATGTTTGTAGTCTGAACAGGAGAGAGGGAATGAGGGAAAGGTTCCAGGGATTTTCCTAAAGGGAAAAGACGCCAGATATACAGCTGCAACGAGACGCCTCAGATACTTTACGGGTAGTTTAATAGCTCTTTCCTCACCGCAGCATGTTCATATATTTAATATGGCTGTAATTAGATATTAGATCCTGAACAAATACAGGAATACAAAAATAAAAACACTCCTTTTTGGTATTTTTACCTCTTCAATAAAAACAAATCAATAAAAATAATTAAAAATAATGAATAAATTATTAAGCTAGGTCTTGTTTTTTTAAAACAAATATTCAAATGTTAATATTTAAAATCAAATCAGGATATCAAATCTAAATATAACCGTTTTAGCTAACGGGTAAAACAGATAATTTCAAAATAAAAGCAAAGTGAATAAATCTCCTAGTAAAATTGAGTTCGTTGGAACTTGATGGATAGCCATTCACAGATTGGCCAATTGCTGAAGAGCTTTCAATACACGCCCACCTACCGCGGGCCCTGCTTTGGCTCCTCTCTCGTCTCCCATGGCTCTTGACCCTACCAGAACCTGTGAGGCCCGCTGCTTAAAGGGCTGTGCCCATACTCAGAATCTGGGGTTACAACACGTAACCACGGTTTTATTTAATGTAGGCTCCGCCCTTTAAGGCTGCTATTGGATTAAAGGCGGAGCTGGATGAGCTTACGTCTCACTGGTTCAGATCGAACCCTGAGGGCACATCCAGTGCCAAAAACCCAAGACTCCTGGACTAGTGGTTATACCTGTATGTCTATGAGTTATACATGGTGGCAGTAGCAGCTAGCTGTGCTAGCATTAGCTCATATGTAAAACATGGCCACAAATGTAGATTTGACTTTTGTGGTTTGTTTCTGGGCTTCTCTATCAGAAAACAAGGTTTGTTTCTGTTTGAGAAAAATGATTTGCTGCCGCTCGTTTTAAGGTTACTGTTGAGTTAAGTTGCATTACTATTCAGCCACCACAAGGTGGAGCTGCTTCTCTGTTCCAATGATGGCATTAGTTTAGAAGATGATACAGGACGGAATTGACTGTTGTGTTTAAAGATGATTCATTTTTGTTAAAATCAGGTAATTTAATAAATCAAACTTTCCCGTGGTTGCATGTTTCACCAACAGTCTTGTCATATTTACGACTGCAGGGAAACAGATTCACAGATGAGAAACTCTGATATTTTAATCCAGTAAAGCTCCTGTATCTCAAACCTTGATCGTCCTTTGTTTAATTTTCTCCAAAAAGTAGAAATGAGACCTGGAGTTTAAAAGTCCTTTTAACATTTATAAGTTTCTCTTTTTATGAATCCTCTTTGATTTCAGGCACAAACTGTTACTTTATAACGCTAAGTTGTTTACGAATGTAAATGCTTTATAGAGAAGCTGAGTTCATACGAGTTCAAAGTGAAAAAACAATTTTATTAGAAAATAGCTTTAGACTTAATGGAAAAGCTTTCAGGTGACTCACCTTTTTGCTGTTATGAAAATATTCAGTTAGTGATTGTATGTTGATCTGCTGTTTTTAATATTCCATTAAACGTTTACAGTTTAAAAGAAACACACGAAGTGTTCTGACAGAAACACCAGACGTGTGCGTAGATAGAAAAGTAAATGGCAGATTGACCTTTGAGATTTTTCTCTGAAATTCAAAGTAGTGATTGGAAATTCCTTTTTTCCTCCATCGATCCGGATAAATGTTTGATCCTGAAAGTTTGATGCATCTGTCCGATATTTAGCTCTTTCCTCACACATGTTTGTGTAAATATGTATGCATTTCTCTATATTGTATATTCTATGTCTCTCTATGTATATGTGTGTGTTTGTATATGTACATGTGTGCATATTTATATGCGTGTGTGTGTCTGTTTATGTATGTTTATAGTATATGTATATTTGTGTGCGTGTATATGTATATTTGTGTATTTATATGTATGTCTTGGTATGCACAAGTGTATTCATACATCTGTGTGTACGCATGTTTGTATTTGTGTAGGTATGTTTGTATGCATGTATGTATATATGTGTATTTGCTTATATGTATTTACGTTTATGTTTTTGTTTGCATCTGCATGTATGTTTAGGTATACATATGTCAGAATAGATGAGAGTGTATATATGAGTGTGTGTGTCACTTTGTCTTCATCTCTTTTGCTTTTCTGCTTTTTTAAAATTTCTTGAGTCCTCTTTTTTCTGGTTTGAACGACTTTATTCAGACACGATTTAACAAACAAAAATTCTGGAACGATTCCAGATGTTTGAGCTGATGTTTGGGTTAAATGGAGTCGTCAGCAGAACGAGGACCTCAGAGCCACCATCAGCACTTTGAGCTGATGGGAGACAAACGAGAGTGAAGTGGGATGAGTCTGCTTTTAACACGATGGAGAGCAGAACAGCTGGAACATCTGGTACCTGAAGAATCCAGTTTCATCTTCTAGAAAGATGGATCCTGACAGCAGCACTGGTCCCTCTTCATGTTTACAATAAAGAGAGAATCATTTTGGGTCTCCATTGACTCCCACAGAGCTGAGGTACTTTAATGATCAGCTCTCTGCATGTAATCCAGTTTATTACTCATCTAAATATACAGAATGAGCTGCAGGAATTTCTCAACAAATGTTTCTTAGTTTTTTTTTCTGCAAGCTGATTCTTTATTCATGCAGCTTCTTACTGGTTTCTAATCTGACAATCTGCAGGACAGAATATTCAGCCTTTATCTAATAAGAGTAACCAGTGATTCATCTTCATGGCTCCTCTTCCTCAGCAGACCCACACTGCTGCTTTGCATGTTTATTAGTCTCTCCTGAGATGAAATCTTCCTCAGATCAAACCTGCAGCATCTCTGTCAGCTGTTTGTTAGATGTCGGACAGCAGAAATCCTTCTTAGTGTTCAGATGTTCAATCAGAGTCTTTAGGGATTGAGATAGTATGTTTTATCATATTTTAATGTTTTTAATATTAATTCATAGGACACATTAATATGCTTTTATATAATTTCATGGAACATAGGCTACTATAGTAAAACATTTTTATACATTTTTAGGACACATACTATAGTATGATTTTTTTATTATACATTTTTAGGACACATGGTATGTTTTTATATAATTTCAGGACATGCTATAGTATATTTTTTATAGAATTTCAGGACACATACTATAGTATGATATTTTATAGAATTTATGGACACATACTATAGTATGATATTTTATAGAATTTATGGACACATACTATAGTATGATATTTTTTATAAAATTTAAGGACACATACTATAGTATGACATTTTTTATAGAATTTCAAGACACATACTAAAGTATGATATTTTATAGAATTTATGGACACATACTTTAGTATGACTTTTTTAGTATTTCAGGACACATACTATAGTATGATATTTTTTATAGAATTTAAGGACACATCCTATAGTATGACATTTTTTATAGAATTTCAAGACACATACTATAGTATGACTTTTTTTAGTATTTCAGGACACATACTATAGTATGACATTTTTTTAGTATTTCAGGACACATACTATAGTATGATATTTTTTATAGAATTTCAAGACATATACTATAGTATGATATTTTTTTATAGAATTTCTCAATCACCCTAATTACCTGACGCTGAGGAGATAAGGGAGAAAGACAAAATGAGACACACAGAACCGTTTGCAAAGGGTGACAGACCGACTCAGTGTGTGTATGTGTGTGTGTGTGTGTGTGTTGAGGAGCAGAGGAAAAAGAGTAAAGCAGTACAGGACATAGAAATTCTATAACAGTATGATATTTTTTATAGAATTTCAAGACATACTATAGTATGATATTTTTTTATAGAATTTCAGGACACATAGTTTGACATTTTTTATAAAATTTCAGGACACATACTATAGTATGACATTTTTATAGAATTTCAGGACACATACTATAGTATGATATTTTTACAGAATTTAAGGACACGTACTATAGTATGACATTTTTATACATTTTCAGGACACATACTATAGTATGACATTTTTATAGAATTTAAGGACACACTAAAGTATGACATTTTTATAGAATTTCAGGACACATACTATAGTATGATATTTCTTATAGAATTTCAGGACACATACTATAGTATGACATTTTTTTAGTATTTCAGGACGCATACTATAGTATGACATTTTTTTAGTATTTCAGGACACATACTATAGTATGGCATTTTTTATAGAATTTCAAGATACATACTATAGTATGACATTTTTTATAGAATTTCAAGACACATACTATAGTATGATAATTTTTTATAGAATTTCAGGACACATAGTTTGACATTTTTTATAAAATTTCAGGACACATACTATAGTATGACATTTTTATAGAATTTCAGGACACATACTATAGTATGATATTTTTACAGAATTTAAGGACACGTACTATAGTATGACATTTTTATACATTTTCAGGACACATACTATAGTATGACTTTTTTAGTATTTCAGGACACATAGTATAGCATGACATGTTTTTTAGTATTTCAGGATGCATACTATAGTATGACATTTTTTTAGTATTTCGGGACACATACTATAATATATTTTCATAGAATGTATTAACACATACTATAGTATGACATTTTTTATAGAATTTCAAGACACATACTATAGTATGATATTTTTACAGAATTTAAGGACACATACTATAGTATGACATTTTTATACATTTTCAGGACACATACTATAGTATGACATTTTTTTTAGTATTTCAGGACACATACTATAGTATGACATTTTTTTAGTATTTCAGGACGCATACTATAGTATGACATTTTTTTTAGTATTTCAGGACACATACTATAGTATGACATTTTTTATAGAATTTCAGGACACATACTATAGTATGACATTTTTTTAGTATTTCAGGACGCATACTATAGTATGACATTTTTTTTAGTATTTCAGGACACATACTATAGTATGACATTTTTATAGAATTTCAAGATACTTACTATAGTATGACATTTTTTATAGAATTTCAAGACACATACTATAGTATGATAATTTTTTTATAGAATTTAAGGACACATACTATAGTATGATATTTTTACAGAATTTAAGGACACATACTATAGTATGACATTTTTATACATTTTCAGGACACATACTATAGTATGACATTTTTTTTAGTATTTCAGGACACATACTATAGTATGACATTTTTTTTAGTATTTCAGGACACATACTATAGTATGATATTTTTTATAGAATTTCAGGACACATACTATAGTATGACATTTTTTTTAGTATTTCAGGACGCATACTATAGTATGACATTTTTTTAGTATTTCAGGACACATACTATAGTATGACATTTTTTATAGAATTTCAAGATACATACTATAGTATGATATTTTTATAGAATTTCAAGATACTTACTATAGTATGACATTTTTTATAGAATTTCAAGACACATACTATAGTATGATAATTTTTTTATAGAATTTAAGGACACATACTATAGTATGATATTTTTACAGAATTTAAGGACACATACTATAGTATGACATTTTTATACATTTTCAGGACACATACTATAGTATGACATTTTTTTTAGAATTTCAGGACACATACTATAGTATGACATTTTTATACATTTTCAGGACACATACTATAGTATGACATTTTTTATAGAATTTAAGGACACATACTATAGTATGACTTTTTTTAGTATTTCAGGACACATACTATAGTATGACTTTTTTTAGTATTTCAGGACACATAGTATAGTATGACATTTTTATACATTTTCAGGACACATACTATAGTATGACTTTTTTAGTATTTCAGGACACAAAATATAGCATGACATTTTTTTTAGTATTTCAGGACGCATACTATAGTATGACATTTTTTTAGTATTTCGGGACACATACTATAGTATGATATTTTTTATAGAATTTCAAGACACATACTATAATATATTTTCATAGAATTTATTGACACATACTATAGTATGACATTTTTTATAGAATTTCAAGACACATACTATAGTATGATATTTTTACAGAATTTAAGGACACATACTATAGTATGACATTTTTATACATTTTCAGGACACATACTATAGTATGACATTTTTTTTAGTATTTCAGGACACATACTATAGTATGATATTTTTTATAGAATTTCAGGACACATACTATAGTATGACATTTTTTTAGTATTTCAGGACGCATACTATAGTATGACATTTTTTTAGTATTTCAGGACACATACTATAGTATGACATTTTTTATAGAATTTCAAGATACATACTATAGTATGACATTTTTTATAGAATTTCAAGACACATACTATAGTATGATATTTTTTTATAGAATTTAAGGACACATACTATAGTATGACATTTTTATAGAATTTCAGGACACATAGTTTGACATTTTTTATAGAATTTCAGGACACATACTATAGTATGACATTTTTATAGAATTTCAGGACACATACTATAGTATGATATTTTTTATAGAATTTCAGGACACATACTATAGTATGACATTTTTTTATTATTTCAGGACGCATACTATAGTATGACATTTTTTTAGTATTTCAGGACACATACTATAGTATGACATTTTTTTAGTATTTCAGGACGCATACTATAGTATGACATTTTTTTAGTATTTCAGGACACATACTATAGTATGGCATTTTTTATAGAATTTCAAAATACATACTATAGTATGACATTTTTTATAGAATTTCAAGACACATACTATAGTATGATAATTTTTTATAGAATTTCAGGACACATAGTTTGACATTTTTTATAAAATTTCAGGACACATACTATAGTATGACATTTTTATAGAATTTCAGGACACATACTATAGTATGATATTTTTACAGAATTTAAGGACACGTACTATAGTATGACATTTTTATACATTTTCAGGACACATACTATAGTATGACTTTTTTAGTATTTCAGGACACATAGTATAGCATGACATGTTTTTTAGTATTTCAGGACGCATACTATAGTATGACATTTTTTTAGTATTTCGGGACACATACTATAATATATTTTCATAGAATTTATTAACACATACTATAGTATGACATTTTTTATAGAATTTCAAGACACATACTATAGTATGATATTTTTACAGAATTTAAGGAAACATACTATAGTATGACATTTTTATACATTTTCAGGACACATACTATAGTATGACATTTTTTTTAGTATTTCAGGACACATACTATAGTATGACATTTTTTTTAGTATTTCAGGACACATACTATAGTATGATATTTTTTATAGAATTTCAGGACACATACTATAGTATGACATTTTTTTAGTATTTCAGGACGCATACTATAGTATGACATTTTTTTAGTATTTCAGGACACATACTATAGTATGACATTTTTTTTAGTATTTCAGGACACATACTATAGTATGACATTTTTTATAGAATTTCAAGATACTTACTATACTATGACATTTTTTATAGAATTTCAAGACACATACTATAGTATGATAATTTTTTATAGAATTTAAGGACACATAGTTTGACATTTTTTATAAAATTTCAGGACACATACTATAGTATGACATTTTTATAGAATTTCAGGACACATACTATAGTATGATATTTTTACAGAATTTAAGGACACATACTATAGTATGACATTTTTATACATTTTCAGGACACATACTATAGTATGACATTTTTTTTAGTATTTCAGGACACATACTATAGTATGATATTTTTTATAGAATTTCAGGACACATACTATAGTATGACATTTTTTTAGTATTTCAGGACACATACTATAGTATGACATTTTTTTAGTATTTCAGGACACATACTATAGTATGACATTTTTTTTAGTATTTCAAGACACATACTATAGTATGACATTTTTTATAGAATTTCAAGACACATACTATAGTATGATAATTTTTTATAGAATTTAAGGACACATACTATAGTATGACATTTTTATAGAATTTCAGGACACATAGTTTGACATTTTTTATAGAATTTCAGGACACATACTATAGTATGACATTTTTATAGAAGTTCAGGACACATACTATAGTATGATATTTTTACAGAATTTCAGGACACATACTATAATTTGACATTTTTTATAGAATTTCAGGACACATACTATAGTATGACATTTTTATACATTTTCAGGACACATACTATAGTATGACATTTTTTATAGAATTTAAGGACATACTATAGTATGACTTTTTTTAGTATTTCAGGGCACATACTATTGTATGACATTTTTATAGAATTTCAGGACACATACTATAGTATGACATTTTTTTTAGTATTTCAGGACACATACTATAGTATGATATTTTTTTATAGAATTTCAAGACACATACTATAGTATGATATTTTTTATAGAATTTCAGGACACATACTATAGTATGACATTTTTATAGAATTTCAGGACACATACTATAGTATGACATTTTTTTTAGTATTTCAGGACACATACTATAGTATGACATTTTTATAGAATTTCAAAAGTTTTGGCCGAGTTTACGTTACTCTTCCTCCTCTGCTCCCACGCCTGAGTTTACTTCCAATACTTTCTTTTCGTTTAAGATGCTGAGCCTGATTTCACATGGGGGGCGGGCTTTGGGCTCATTGGCTGCATGGGAAATGAATGACAGCTGGGTGAAAGCGCTTAGGTTTGACGTCATTTCCGCCCAGGCCGTGTTTCTGTTGTTAGCAGTAGCACCATGGTTAGCACATCCACATTGCACAATGGTGAGACTACCTGCGTTGGGCAGACCACCGTTCATCTGCAGAAAGTTAATTTTTTCTGTTCATTTACCGTTTATGCAGTTAAAAGTTTTGTTTTTGTCTGAGTTTTTCAATGTGATTGAGCAGCGCGTGCTTCTTGTTAGCGGCTAGCAAGGTTAGCCTTAGCTAAATTCTGAATTACACAGCATCTTTGTCAGATCACATCCATTTCTATTTAGCTCATTTTAACTTGAAAGTGAATGTGTGCGGATTCTCACAGATCTCAGTAACATGGAAGGTAGCCTAACCACCAAGCATGAAGCATATGCATCATTTTACACACAAGATTAATGCTAAGTTACATCTAATTACTGATAATATGTCTCCAATCCTGGTCCACGAGATCTGCTATCCAGCATGTTTTACTTTCTAACTCCTGCACACCTGATTTTAAAAACCAGAAGGTCTGCAGAGCTTAAAGACCACTAATTCAACCACTGACTCAGTTCTGTAGGAGCGTGTAAACTTGGGTTTAATAAATTAGCAATAATATTGGATGAGACCTGTTTTACATTCTGTATTTTTGTTATTTTCAGGAAATGTTGGAGAAGCAAGTTATGGGAAGATTTCTACTAAGAGTTCAAGAGGCAGGTCACCACCGGACCACACTGCTTTTTGTCACAGATAATGAGAAGGTGGTATTGCCGTTTTGGTCTGGTGAATGGTTATCATACACTATAACACTACATCTTTGTCTCCATGTGTTTTTCAGGCTGACACCAACTACCTTGCCCCTCAGACGAGTGAACTTGTAGTATCAAGCACACCAAAGAAGTTACTTTAGGATATTCTGACTGAACTTGAGGTAATGTATTGACATTATTTCAGGACACATACTATAGTATGACATTTTTTTTAGTATTTCAGGACACATACTATAGTATGATATTTTTTATAAAATTTCAGGACACATACTAGATTATGTATAGTATAGCACAAACGGATCTCATTATCCATCTATGGTCTTAATTTAAACAAACTTTGGACTGGAAGGTCGCATATTTCACGCAAAGGATCTTGGAGCTCTTGGAAGAAGGTGGAAAGTATGCTCTTTTTCATATAATTTCAGGACACGATAGCTTGGCAAACCATCCTATATATGTGAATATATAGTATGGCCACGACCCATTGACGGATCTCAGTTGTGGGGTGGAATCGATGGTTGTCTTCACATGCTATTGGATAACAAACATGACCTACTCACCGCTACGGATGTCAGTCAAGGGGGTAGTCCACCATATACTGTCAAAGAAGACACAAATACATCCTTTTTCTAAATAACCTCTATCTGCTCTTGACTCAAAGAAAAGCTCAAGTCTAAATAGTCCAAAGTTGATTTCAAACGAGCCGTCGCCATCTTTGTTTCTCTGTCGCAGTAACATCCCAACCACCAACCTGATAGAGCGCTGTGATTGGCCAGCCACAAGACTGCTGAGGCTCCTATGGAGTGTGTCTAGACCGCCATGCAGAGCAAAATCGTTTTGCTTCCGCTACTGTCAGTCCAGATTTCTAGGCTGATGTTTTATACATAGTTGTGATGGATGAGTCTCTAGTTTCTCTTCTCTTGAGTAGTTTAGTGTCTTTTATTGGTTTTTTATGCTGAGGTCAGGATTAAAACAAAAAGAACAACCCACTGTGTTTGAGGGTTTCTGGGAGCTGCTGAAAATGTCCTGATCTTTGTTGTGTTGAAGCAGCATCCTTGAGTTTCAGCACTCGATGTTGGAGCGAAGGTCAGCCTGAATGTCAGTGAGAACCAGCCCAGCATCTTTATAAGGATTGTTTGATTTTTCTCTGCAGAGACTCGTCCTCTTCGTGCCCTTTTGTTCCCTCGTTTCCTGCTCCTTCAGCTCTGAAATAAAACCAGTCAGGGCAGCAGAGGAAGAAAAACCCAGCAAACGCAGCTGTTATATAGTAATTTATTAATTTTGGCGAATGTCGTCTGAAGGCCAATGTACAGCTCTGACCATAATACAATACAGTATAATTACAACATTTACAGGTGCAGCTGGTTTATACATCAAACAGGTGAATGTGGTTTAACACAGGCACTGGAGACAAAACGAGTTCTCTTCAGCCACTTTTCACTTTGCTTACAGAAATGCAAACGTCCTAGCTCGTGAGCGTCGTGGCGCTCGTCTCTTTACAGCAGATGAGCTGAAGCTAAAAGGAAAACCAGAGTTTAATGTTGATGCTTGTAAACACAATGAGTTTCATTCAGAGGTGAAGCAGAAGCGGTTCTGTGCTAATTTAGCTTCATGGAGAGACTTAAAAAACAAAAACACAATAGTTTTCTGTCCAGACACAAAGAAAAGTGACATGAAGATGAACCGGAGCAACAACAACCAAAAACTAACTCATCCGTAACCTGAGTTACCTTTTTTGGGATTGTTCGTAGGTTTTTTTTTGCTAGGTGTTAATAGAAATGTTAATTCAGGTAAACAACTAAAGTTAAAACCAGTTAATGTAAAACAAATGAGTCTTTAATATTTTATAGTGCCACTTTGAAATAATAAATAAACAAATGTATAAATAAACAAGCAGGCAAGCAAACATCAACAAACACGTTTCTTCCTCCAGTATAAATTTCTCTGGTTTGATATTTTTGAAAAATAGTCTGATAGTTTTTTTCCTCCGTAGGAACAGTGTGAAGGGTCAGCAGGTCAACGCGGTCCAACCCGACTTTCTGCAGTTCGGTGAAACAAAAAGACCTAATCGTTCCTCTCAGGGCTCGTCTCCGCACCGTGAAAAAATACATCTTTTTTTAAACTCTTAAAATGATCCTTTACTTGATATTCAGTCGGTTTTTTTCCACTTTCTGTTGATGTGCTTTAAGGTCTGTTGGGGGGGGGGGGCTTCGAGGAAACAGCTGATCGTCGGGGCTAAAGCACGGTGGCGTTGTGGCCCTCCATCCGGGGCAGCCTTGGGTCCTGCACTGTTCCCATGGTAACCAGCAGCGGGCGGCTGTCCTCGGATATGCCCGACCGGCCCAGAGCCATCGGGTTGGGCATGGAGGCCCCCCTCTGGTGGGCTGCTGAGGGCGGTAGTGGGGGGTTGGCGTTCCCGTGGGCGGTGTCGTGAGGCAGGCCCTGCTCCTGGTATCCGTATCCGATGTTCCCACACGGGAACCGTCTCAGTCTGTAGAGCGGAACTGGGGGCAGAGTCGTGGAATCTAAAAGCAGAGGCGATTGGGCAGCAGGGGGGGGCGGCGGCGGTAACAGCGGCCTGCAGAGGCCCTGCTGCTGCTGCTGCTGGTGGTGCAGCAGCTGCAGGTGGTGCTGATACTGCTTGTGCTGGTGCTGGAGGCCCAGCGCCCCCGCCACCTCTGCCACCGTCCGGCCCACCTGCTCCTGCCCCTCTCCAGGCACCCTGGCAGTGCTGCCGCCCGGCCCCCCCACCCCCCCCTGCCTCTGCAGCTGCTGCTTCCTCTGCTGCTGCAGGAACCAGGAGCCGTAGGTGGGGTTCCACAGACTGGTGCTTTTCCCGTTGGGGCCCTCCTTCTCCTGGGGGTGGCCCTGGGCGAAGGCCAGGTTAATGTGCCCCCCCTCTGAGCTCGGCTGACCGGCGACATGGGGCGCCTTGGCAGTGAGTGAGGCGGCAGCGGAGGTGACAGCGTTAGTGGTCGTTATGGCAACAGATGTGTGGGTGTGGGGCTGGTGGATGCATGGCTGAGGCTGAACCGATGGCTGTGCTTTGGTCTCTGGCGCCGCATGCTCCCCCCCCCTTCTGTCCTCTCCTGGGTAGGACGGGGGCGGCGGAGGGGCCTCCCCACCAGGCACCGGGGCTTTCACCGTCACCGCTGGAGCCGACGGGTCGTCTGAGCGAACGGGAACTTGCTCCTCCTCCTCAGGAACGGGTCCGTACTCCACAGGCAGCGGCGTGGTCACCACATCAGGGTCCTGAAACAGGAAGTGCTTTTTTCAGCTGTGAACGTCAACGCCACAAAAACATGTGAAAGTGCCAGGACTCACCTGTAAGCAGTAGTCGATTCTCTCCAGTATGGTGGAGAAGTTGGGCCGGTCTTCAGGCTGGTGCTGCCAGCTCTGAGTCATGATCCGATAGCTGGAAAACACGAGCAGGAAGCCGTTACTGCAGCGCCCAGAGCCTCTCCACATCCCTCGCTCCCATTTATTTAACAAATGCCAGCGAGATCGATTGTAACTAAATGCTCTTTAATAGCCGTCCTGGTTGTTTCATGCAGAACTGAAGCGTGACCTCCCACCAGTTTAAATGATTGTTCAGTGGATGATGGAGCAACAGCAGCAACAAGAGCCTGAGAGGTCATTTAACATCTGATCCAGTTCCCTACTCTTTATTTTGCTGCTTGGAACACCACCACAGGACTCTGTCTGCTCTGCAACGTTGATGTTTTATCTCCACCAATAACACAAGCCTGGAGGAGTTCTGCTGTGTGGTGGAGTTGCTAATGCTAACGGTTAGCTTCCACTAGCCCAGACGTTCTCTGCTGCTCTCCAGAGGACTCCCTGCCGCCCAAGTTGATGCGTGGTCTTGGTTCTGTCCTTGGTCCAGCCATTTTGAACATCGTGAACACCAGTCTTTCCACTGGTGTATTTCCTATGGCCTTCAAAAAAACGGTTGTGCAGCCGATTTTGAAGAAGCCTGGGTTGGACTATTTTAACTTTGACAATTTGCGCCCAATTTCTAAAGTTCCATTCCTGTCAAAGGTTCTGGAAAAAATTGTCCATTCTCAGATTTTAACCCACATGGAGTCAAATTCACTTTTGGATGTGTTCCAATCTGCTTTTAGACCACATCACAGCACCGAGTCTGCTCTGATTCGTGTGCTAAATGATATGTTGGTTGCATCTGACTCAGGGTCCCATGTATTGCTGCTGTTATTAGATCTTTCGGCAGCTTTTGACACAATCGATCACCAAATCCTGTTAGACCGTCTAGAAACATGGGTCGGTCTTTCGGGTACAGTACTGGATTGGTTCCGCTCATATTTGACTTGTAGATCTTTCTGTGTGCAGATGGGAGACTGTATATCCCCCTGTCTTCCATTGAGCTGGGGGGTGCCACAAGGTTCCGTCCTGGGGCCCCTCCTATTTTCTGTCTATCTTCTCCCTTTGGGAAAGATTTTTGAGCAGTATGGCATCAGCTATCATATCTATGCTGACGACGTTCAGATCTACCTGGCGATGAATGGGCCTAACATGGACTTACAAATTGCAGATTGCCTTGCTGATGTGAAGGGGTGGTTGGCAGCAAACTGTCTAAAACTCAATGAGTCAAAGACGGAGACTATTCTTTTTGACCCAAAGAACCTATCTCGCACACCATCTGTTCCAAATCTTCCAAGTTTTGACCTTAAACAGAGTGTCACTAGCCTTGGGGTGAAGTTGGATGTCGGTTTTTCAATGGTCCCTCAAATAAATGCTGTTGTGAAATCATGTTTCTTTCAACTACGTCGTTTAAAACGCCTGAAACCTATACTGAAACGGTCCCATTTGGAAACTGTTATTCATGCATTTATCACCTCCCGTTTGGACTATGCGAACTCCCTCCTCATTGGCACCCCTGCTACGGCACTGAACAGGCTGCAGTTGGTACAAAATGCTGCTGCAAGGTTTTTAACAAGCACACACAGGCGTAGCCATATCACCCCGGTTCTGGCGCATCTTCATTGGCTGCCCGTGACTTTCAGAGTGCGATTTAAGATCCTGCTCTTTGTTTTTAAAGCACTGAACGGTCTTGCACCATCTTATCTGTCTGACTTGCTCACACCCTATGTGCCGGTGCGCCAACTGAGATCAGCAGACCGCTTGCTTCTCTGCACTCCAAAAATGAACTACAAAACAAGGGGGGAGCGGGCTTTTGTATATGCTGCCCCTGTCCTCTGGAATGCCCTACCCATTGAAACTCGCCAATCACCATCTGTCGCTGTCTTCAAGTCACGATTGAAGACCCACTTTTATTCTTTGGCTTTTGGACAATGACTTTTTATTTTCTATTTTTATTGTTGTTTTGCCTTTGTTTTAAATTGCTTTTAGGTTGCTTTTATCTATATTTATTGATTGTTTTTAACTGTACCTGTTTTAATATCATTATTTTGTGATTGTTGCCTGTGCAGCGCTTTGGTCAGCTCACATGCTGTGTTTAAATTGCGCTATATAAATAAAACGGTATGGTATGGTATGGTTTCCTGGACGCTAAACCAACAACAGCCTTCCCCGTCGTGAGTCAAGATGGGTGAGTCCATGAATGTTCAGTGTCAGTGTGACGTAGATCTGTCAGGATTTTCTGAACCGAGCGTTTTTCCGTCTATCTTCACGTTCAACCTGCACGACAAACTCAGATTGACTGATCGATTTCAAAATTAAGTAAAAAATGGTTTCTCCGCTAACGTGCTCTTTAATCGAAGACGTTTGAAAATTACTGAATCTTTTACAAAAGGGTCGTAGCTTCTGGATTCTACTGGTGATGTCACTCAATGTGGGTGGAGTCTTTAGAAACTGTAAGAAGTCATGGCTAGCCAGATTGCTAACCCATTAGCGGCTAATTTCTGGTATTTATAACAATTGTTACTAAACAGTCACAGCGATGCGTTAGCGGAAACAAACAAACTCATGTTAATATTTAGATGTTTTAAAACAGGTCATTTGGTCGTTTGAAACACCAGAAACCAGTCAGAGGACTACTTCCTGTTTCTTGAGACTCCGCCCACTGGCAGCTATGGTTGTTACTACATGCTGTTCTAATGAATCCAGCCTCACTGAGAGACCAGGTCCGTTGCAGAACTCGTGATCATGGTGGATTTTAGGTTTTAAACTCACTTCATCACCTTTGATCTGTGACATAAAGCCAACCGTAGGGTCACCAGCACTTACACCGGTCCAGGACAGTTCTTTGGCGGGTCCATCCGTCCTCCGTTGGTGACAAACTCCAGAACTTCCTGGTTACTGCGACTCGGATACGGCATGTATCCCAGAGAGAAGATTTCCCACAGCAGCACCCCGAACGACCTGCGGGGGGGAAGAGGAGGCGGATTAACTCAGAAATCACAGACGTCGTCAAAACGTGCAGAATTCCCACCAGGTGTCTGTTTTCGAGGTGAAGATTCCCTCCATGAAGGCCTCAGGTGGCATCCACTTCACCGGCAACATGGCACGCCCCCCCTTCCTGTAGTAGCTCGCCCTACACACACACACACACACACACACACACACACACACACACACACACACACACACACACACACACACACACACACACTTAAATAATGCATGGAAAGACTTTTTGTTTGCAGACAGCTCTAAATGAGCACCAGTCGCTGTCACCATGGCAACAATGCTGCCCTCAGAATCAGCAGCAAAGTCAGCGCTCGTGGACACGCTTGTGTCAGAAACCCTCTGAGAACTTCCCAATCCTGGGTTTTCTTTGGTGTGTGTGTGTGTGTGGGGGGGTGTAGTGAGATAAACAATAAACAAATACCCGATCGGATCCATCATCTGAAGCCACTTCCTACTAAACTTTCCGGGTTAACGTGAACTCAAACTCCAAGTCCTGAATGAAATCCTGCTGTTTGTGCCGAGAGGCCTAATGAGACACGCAGCAGCCTCAGCCTCACACACTCAACAATAATAAAATGTTTATTTACATCAAAGCGGCCTTTTTCAGGTTACTGTAACTCACATTTATTTAATCACAAATTAAGAAAGCTTCCTGGTGAGAGCGGGAGGTAAATAATCCTAATTAAGTTTACCTGCAGCTGTGGGTCTTCTGGGGCTCAGCGAGCAGAAATGAATACAGATGATGGTCAGTCAGCTCAAATCTATTCTATTAACGGAGAAATGTGGACTTATGTTATTGGCTGTGGAAGCTCCCCTAGAGGAAAATTACACATCGGCATGAAAACCCAGTCTGTTTATCTCGGAGCGCCAGCTCCTTTACATCCTGGTCTTATAGCGTCCATCTCCTTTAATTCTAATGAAACGCCAAACATCATCTTAATGTTTTTGGTTCAGCTGGGTGACCTGTAGCCCTGATCTTTTTGTTTTGGTGCAGGGAGTCGCTGCGTCCGGCGCTCTTACCCGCCCTCTGCAGCTTCCGTACCAGACAGTGACACGAATGGTCGGGTGACCCTTTAGGTGGCGCTGGTGTGCCGTCTAGTAAACATCTATTCACTGATTAGTTACAGGGATTTGTCCTAAACCTCAAATCTTGTGAACTTTGGTCTTGTTCATATCTTTGGCGCCACCTGTTGGATGAGAGGAGTGTCAGCAGTGACTGAACTCCTCACAGGAGCCGCCTCGAGTATGTTTCCTTCCAGCTCCAGCAGATAAAACCTAAACATTAAAGCCGTCCTGGCTCCTCGCTGGGACACCTGTCCCCCGTGATGACTCCCATGTCACCCAGCAGAAGCAGTAAAAATAACCCCCCACCAGCCTCCTGGCATCATCTCCATAACAACCGGCCTCCCTGTGATTATCAGACGAGAGATAATAAAATCCTGACACCATGTCCCCGGGCTGGGAGATAAAAGCAGAAATCGCAGTAAAGCCACCTGAAGAAGCGGCATTAGCAATTAAATCAAGCATCCTGGGTGTGTGTGAGGGTGTGTGTGTGTGTGTGTGTGAGGGAGCGTGTTGGACTCTCCTCCAACAGCTCGATGATGTTGGTACAGCGGGACGCGGCTACATATTTCCCCTGATGGTTTCGCTGAGCGGATGAATCGGACTCATTTAAACGGTTAAAACTGCGTTCGCTATAATTTCAGAGTAATGAGATGCTGGCGGGCTGCAACACGAGCGCCACGTCCACCAATAATCCCAGCATCAAAGGCTAATTCTGTTAGTGGGACTAGAAAAGAAAAATCTCTCGTTTTAATCTCAAAAACAGAAAACAAACTCCCGTCTTGATGAAAGAGGCGGAGCTAGGGTTTAGCTCCACGACCCGCGGCCGCTCTGGAATAATCCCGTAATCCTAATCTCAGACACTGTACCTGTAAATGTCTCGAGCCATCCCGAAGTCTCCGATCTTGGCCACCTGGCCGGGCCCTTTGCAGGTCAGGAGGCAGTTTCGAGCTGCGATGTCCCTGGAAGAAAACGATACAGGTGTGTCAGAAACACGGGTTTGACTTTTAATCCACCTTATTTTTTACTCAGAAACAGAACAAAACTATAAACTATAAACCCACAATGGGTTACAGATTAAATTCATCCAGGAGGAGATTAAAGGAAAACTCAGACACTCGTTTTCTTCTCCATGTGTCCAACTTTCTCCTAAAATCAGCAGAAATGCAGACGAGGTCAAAAAAAGCATCACGGGACAGGAAACGGGTGAAAACATGCAGCACGAGGCGTGTGAGGGGTCAGAGTTCAGCTTTGCTGCATCGTCGACATGAAGTCTCAAACATTCTCAGGTTTCCAGAGTGAATCTCTTCCTCTGAGCTCGTCTCGGCCGTGCTCTCAGGTGAAACAAACAGAAGTTATTAATGTTTTCCCAAAGGTTTCGTTTTAGCCGCTGCTTTCTGAGCCGACGCGATGGGAGAAAACGTTCCTTCCACAGGGATTATTGAGATTCCTTCTGTGGGTCCGTTTGTACGTGAGTGACTAATAAAGACCGTCACTCTGAGGAAGTTTGACGTAAAAGCTGCTTTTAAACACAACGATGCTTCATAACTCACTCCACACATAAACCTGAGTATTTGTTCTGCAGCGGCTGAGGAGCATCCATGAAACCGCGTCGCCTCCCGACAAGGACGAGTGTAAAAACGAGGCTGAAGGCTGTATTAAAACACGTTTAACCGGATTCCGTCAGCTGTAAAGAGAAATCTGCTTCACACCTGCTTTTTCATTAAAGGACAGAAAATAAAATAACCGCTGAACGTTTGGAGAGAAAGAAGCAGCAAAGCTGGACTTCCTCTGTAAATCCTGGAGAAAACGCAGCGTCTCCATTCATTCACCGCCCTTTACTCAACCTCAAGGAAACACACCTCCATAAAACTCAATAAGCCTCAAGGACAGCGTCGGAGGCTCTTTTAATGCACGTCTGAAGGCAGAAGATCAGGTTGTGTGGAATATTTTAAGCCTCCAGTAAAGAGTCGGACATTAGACGGATCGACGGAGCTTTACTGTGGCACTTTGGGCCAAACAAGGTTTAATAGGCTCCATTTGTCAGCAGCTAATCCTGAGGAAGAGGAAAAAGCCTCCACAGGAAGGCAGATGGGCTTTTTATTGTCCCGGCACAAAAGTAGAGCCGGAGTTTGTTCTCATCAGACGAGTTCAGGTGAGGACTCTTCAGATTCCTCCCAGACGTCCGTCTGTCCTCCACCTGCCTTCATGAACCTCCACACCCTCTCTGACTCGTGGTTTGGAGACGCTGACCGTAAAAACACAAGCCTGCCCCCGTCTGGCTGCCTGACGCTAAACGCCGTCACGTGAAGCGTGTGGAGACCGTATGCCCCGCTGGACTGAAGGAGGACTACCTGTGTATGAACTGGTTCTCCTCTAAGTACTGGCAGCCCTTGGCGATGTCTCTGGCCACGTTAAGGAGGTCCACCATGGTCAGGCTGGACGGCTGGTCCTAAAGCAGCAGAGGAAACATCTGAGCACTGACACAATCACAGCTGAAGGAAAACTTCACATCCTTTAGAAGATAATCTGCAGGAAGCGTTTAGTTATGAACGTTACTATGGTAACAGCAGGTGTAAAGGTCTCACCAGCCGGGGTCGGGTCTCCCTCAGGAAAGACTTGAGGTCTCCTCCGGTCATGAGCTCCAGCAGGATGAACCTGGGCATGGCCTGCAGGCTGACGCCGATGCAGCGCACGATGTTCTGGTGGTTGAACTTACTGCGGGGTCGGGCACACGGTGGGAAAACGTCACTCATAAACGACCACGAAGGGAGAGGGTGGATCCAGAAACAAACGGGTTCTTACCTGATGATTAGAGCCTCCATGAGGAAGTCCAGCTCATCTTGTTCGGAGCAAACTTCAGGAAGAGTCTGGAGTGAACGTGGATCACATTTATATCGAGTCAAAGCGACTTTTCCACAGAAAAGTTTCTCTTTGAGCTGGCTGGACTCACCTTTACAGCCACCTGCAGCGGACTGGGTTCTCCTGGGATTCCTACAGCCAGGCCTTCGTAGACCTCTCCAAAAGCACCGTGACCCAGACCTCTGCAGAGGAAAACACACATCAGTCACACACACACTTCATCCTTAAACCAGATACTTTACAGTAAAAATCTTTAAACGTGATCCTGAGGAAGACGAATAAGATGCTTATTGTAGCCAAAAATGGTAATCTGCTAACGTAGCGGTCGGTAACGTTTTAAATAAACGGATACGGTGTCCCGACCCCGGATACAAGGATGATAATAAACAGATACGGTGTCCCGACCCCGGATACAAGGATGATAATAAACAGATACGGTGTTCCGACCCCGGATACAAGGATGATAATAAACGGAATACGATGTTCCGACCCCGGATACATGGATGATAATAAACGGATACGGTGTTCCGACCCCGGATACAAGGATGATAATAAACGGAATACGGTGTTCCGACCCCGGATACAAGGATGATAATAAACGGATACGGTGTTCCGACCCCGGATACAAGGATGATAATAAACGGATACGGTGTTCCGACCCCGGATACAAGGATGATAATAAACGGATACGATGTCCCGACCCTGGATACACGGATGATAATAAACGGATAGGGTGTCCACTTTAGGACAATCTTTGGTCTGAGGAAAACGATGAAGTTAGCATGTATACAGCAGTTGGCTAAAGAGCATTTCAGATGCAATCAGACAGCGTCTTTGCTCAGAAGGAAAAGATAAAGTAGCTCTTTATATCCTGCGGTCGACATCCTTAGTGGCGCAGCTACGACGTTAGCTAGCTAGAATACGTCACACGAGCAAACTGCTCGGCCTTTTGTTGTCAGTGATGTCATTCGCTGTGTCCGCCATCTTTTTCTGTCCTTTTAGGGGCGCTCATGTTTTTCTATTTCCACCAGCAGCAAGAGGCTAAAGCTACATTAACGTTAGCCGTTAGTGCGTCCAGCTGCTAGCATCTGTAGCTCTATTCCAGCCACTGATTGGGCCAGCGAGGAGCAACACCATCATCGTTTCCTTCTGCCTGGTCTCATATGAGGAAAAGTTATTTCAAAATAAATATCGCTGTTGTTTTATTGCCCAGCTACAATTTAATTTAAAAGCAAGAAAACTCCGACGGTCCAAACACAAACTGGATTATCTGACACTGGAGCAGAGTCTTTATTCTGTTTGTGAAACTTCAATAACAGATATTTTAATGTGGTTCTGATGCAAAAATACCTTTGTTGTATTTTCAAAAACAGAATCAAGGTTTGAGTCACAGCGTGTTTAGAGTCTGGTCCAGTCAGCTGGCTGCTTTCCATGATACCTGATCCCTTTTCATCTGATTTCCTCCTGATGCAGTTTGTCCTAATAAAGTTTTTTCTTGATGCTTTTCTGAGGATGTCACTGTACCAGGGGTATTCTCTCTCACACACACACACACACACACACACACACACACACACGTCTTCACCTGGTCAGGGAGATGTTGCGCCGCGGCACCTCCTTCAGGTCGCTGACCGACGCCGTCTTGCCAGCGAAGCAGTAGTTGGGGTTGTAGTCAGTCATGATGGTGGAGGCCCGCAGCTTACTCAGCTTACAGTCCGGGCTCTGCAGCTCCAGCTGGATGGACTGCAGCTCCGTGTGTTTACGGCGGTACACTGGTGGGAAGCAGATGAAAGAGTCTGACCGCCCCGCTGAGACTACACAAACCCTCAATCCGTCGTTCCAGGAGAAAATGAAGCCTCACAGCCTCGGTGGACAGAACCCAGAGCCTTTAAAGGTTATTTCTACTGAGGCCTGAGTTCTATTGTCCAACCCCCCTTAGATACACTATCATTTAAATCCTACACGCTCACGTTAAACACAGACACAGACAGATCCTGGATAAATAAACCACTTCTCCTCCTCCTCAGTATTACTCACACACACACACACACACACACACACACACACACACACACACACACCTCCACCCCAGCTGTAAACATATTAGTCGCTGGGAGAATTATCGGTGTGTGTTCAGGTGTGTGTAGAGAGACTTGTTTATTTACAAAGTGATGTCTAATGTACGAGCGCCGTCAGCTGACGGCTGAGCAGCTATCCATCACCTGCACTTTTCATTCTTCACACACTCGCTCCTGGTTTTTCTCCTCCTCCTCAACAAATGAGTGTGTGTGTGTGTGTGTGTGTGTAGGAAATGATGGCTCAATGACTGTGTACGTCTGGTTGTTATTGGCTGGACTCTTTATCCGTCTGAAGGGAACCAGGAAGGAGATAAAGAGCATTTTTCCACTGAGAAGCAGCAAAAACGTAAACATTGATGGTTTCTTACCCACTAAAGTCACACTGAGGTAATAAACGTCTACGTCATCAAGCTGACGGGCGACATGATGTAAAACAGGACAAAAGACAGGTAAACAACGTTAAAACGATGATGCTGGACGGCTGCATCTGAGTTCTGATTCTACAGCGGTCCGAACATTTGAGGACAGGTGCTCACTGATGCATGATGGGAAACGAGGGATGATCCCTGAACAGCCTCACAAACGCCGTCGTCTCTCATCTCCTCGTGTTTTTAATGTTACTCAGGCGTTAGCACAAGTTCTGTTACTGTTCTCTTATTTTATTGTTCTGGTGAGCCTTCTGGGCCACCGTATGAATTAAGTCCAGAAGTACATTTATCATGTGACAACAAGCTCCACCCCCTGCCAGAACCTCATATCTACACTGGCATAGTGATGTCACTGAGAAGAAAAATAAAGGCGGAAGTGAAGAGATTTAAGTTAAGAAAACATCAAAAACATTATTTATATTATTATTATTATTATTGTTGTTATTATTATTAGTAGTTGTACTACTGAAGGTTCTGGGTGTATTTCATGGCTACTTTCTTCACTCCTTCACAATAAGAGTCTCAAATGTACAAACTATGCCTCGTTTTTTTACTCTAATATTAGAAAAACTGATTTAACTGCTGTAGTTTTCTGCGAACGCCATCTTTTTACTCTTTTTAAAAATCGTTTTTGTTTGTTTTGTTAGCTTTTTGTGGGAATATAATCAGTTTCCCCGCTGATCTACTCACTGATCATGACTCCGGACACGGCCAGCAGCAGGGCGGCGATCAGGGCCGAGGTGCCCACCGACAGACCCAGAGCCAGGTGGGAGAGACTCGGCTGTGGAGGCTGCAGCGACACGTCTACGAGACAACAGGAAACAGCAGCGTGATACGGTTGTTATCTCCCCCGGAGGAGCATTAGCATTCACTCTGCCGACTTAATTAATGATGTGAAAGCGATGATACAACGGTGCTGAGGAGCAGCGACGGCTGGAGCATGTAAATATCCTCTCAGCGCTGGAGGGAGTCTGAGCAGAGGAACAACCAGATCAGATGGAAACTCTGACCTTTTGTGACCTGAAATCATTACCCGCATCAGATCTGCTCCCTGTGGGTTATTAAGATAGCACCGAGAGGATAACAAAAACCTTATTTTGTTTCCAATTACAGAGGAACTCTCAGCCATATTAATTATTCTCAGTCACATCCATGAAAGTCTAATTTACCTCAGACTGAGTCAAAAGTCCAGCTTCACAAAAGGTTCGCCTGAAACGTGATTTTTACTCTCGCTGATGTGAAAATCATCGTTTACAATCCTCTGTGTGATGTCAAAACAGCAGAATCCAGGTAAAGACTTTTACTTTGAAATCACAAACAGAATCCACATGACTAACTCTAACAAAGTTCATTCACGTGTTGTAGTTTTAGCTCGTATGAAGTCTTTTGTTGTGTTTCTGCGTTTTCCCAGACCTGAAGCGTTGATGCAGGAGACGCCGTCCGGAGCCAGGATCAGCTCCTCGTCGCAGTAACAGACGACGCCATCTTTGCTCTCGTGGCATTCGCCGCTTTCACAGTGGCTGCAGTTCTGAACGGGGCTGATGATGACCTCGCCGTCTCCCTCCATGGCTGCAGGTAAAACACACGTGATCGTTTTAACACAGTGATCATCAACTGGTGGCCCTCGGGCCACATTTGGCCCATAGCAGCATCCTATCAACAGTCTATCAGGAAATAACAGATATTCCAAGTTCTTTAGTTTATAGTTTTAGTAACCAGCCAGTTGGATTATTTTTAAGTGATGCTTTTATTTTATATATCAGAAAATCTCATTCTGCTCATCCAGCTGGTCTTAACTACGAGTTAGCTTAAAGCGATGCTAACGCCAGCCCGCTCTGTTCTGATTAGGTGTATTTATTAGTCCTTCCTTTGGTTTCCTGTCCATCGTTGTTGACAGAAACAAATGTGTCTTAATGTTGTGGAAGTGTAATACTGTGTTTCACCACAAGAGGGGGCAACAGATCTATAAAGTAACCCTGGTGGAAGAGAGGTCTGTGCGGTTCAGTTGTTTTTTGTTCCGTTTGTGTAACAAAGACAAGAGAAGAAAGCTACCAGCTACTGCTGGAGATGCTGCTAAAGGCTCAACAATCGTGTTAAAAAACAAGATTTCTCCTGAATCCGTCAGCAGCAGACCTCTTCCCCTCCTCTCAATAACGTGTGTTCGTAGTTTGGTGACGTACGGAGTCAGACTGTGAGCAGCACATGTTCTGCTAGCTAAACCACATTAGCATCTCTGATCCGAGCAGCGATCGTCGTCGGCCGGCTGGGAGGTTTTCTGGTGAAAATAAAGCTGCAAGTCTTATTTATTAAGTCTACACGCATCCGTGTTGAATTAAACATCCTTTATTTGTTGTCTGTCATAAATGAATCGGAGCGTTATGCATGGATCTGTGGTTCAGTAACGGAAGCTCAAATGACCTCTAAACTATTTCTTTAATATTCTTTTATCACCTTTTACGAGGCCTGAATGGAAGCATGAACACAAATTATGCATCAAAACAACCCAAACCGTGATTCAGACATATCTCCAAAAGCATCTCAATAAAAATAAAGAGGAGTTTCCTTCAACGTGCCAAAACTTTGTGCTGCTACACAGCTTCCTGTTTCAACCGGGTTTGACCCAGAAACTCCGTTTAAACTTTAATCACGTTAGAAGACATCAGATAAACACGGACTGAAGCAGCTTTTGGATTTCTGTCAGTTTCTGTAAAATCTGAGTTTGAAATTTGTTAAAATGTCGTCCATTTTGACATCACACCAACTCACAGGTAACGTCATAAACCGTTAGTAAACTAACTCCTCCTACTGTCTCACCAGAATATGACGTTTTTTAGACGTTGAATTTATGACATAGAATTTTATTCTGTGATATTTTAATTTTTTTACTTAAAACAAACCAGCAGAAATTCAACCACTGAGGCGACCTCCTGGCGACCCAAAGCAACCGTCACTCGATCAAGTCGACGCCCCACTGGTGTCGCGTGATCAGAGAAGCGTAATTTGATTGGCTAAAAGCCGCTCGACTCGATCGAGTGACGATGACTTTGGCCTGGGTCGCCAGGAGGTCGCCTCAGTGGTTGAAGTTTTGAAAACGAACATTTGCAGTTGAGTTTTATGTTAAAAAAATTCATAATTTCACGGGATAAAAATTCAATGTGTAAAAAACGTCGTGTTTTGATGAGACTGTATTTCCTCCATGTTGGCACTTCAGACCTTCTTCAGAAACTTTCCTGTTAGAAACTTTTCAAAAATCGTAGTTTTTATCGTTTGTTTCCTCGTTAAATTATTTCACATCAGAGAGAAAAGTTTATTCATTCTTTAACATCCAAACCAGGACGTCCTTTTGTTTTAACACGAGGTGATGAAGTTTCACTTTTTACAAAACATATTATTATTATTCATACGGTCTTATGAGACATGGGGACTAAAACTAAATTTCTCTAATATTTTTATACTTTTGCAGGCCAGAAACATTAACAATAGATGAAAACTAAAACTTTTTATATGAAACCATTTATAATGATTTTAGATTTTTTTTCATACTGAATTCTTAAACTCTAATATGTTCTTCTGAACACGTGTGTCTCTTTCCACATGATGGATGGATGTTTCTGATGAAACCTGCGGTTCTCCTCAGGATCACAGCTTAACGAACAAACGCATCAGGGCTTCATAAACTCCACTTCTGAGGGAAAACGGAGCAGAACTCCTGACTTCCAGACGTGTGTCTTGAATAAACGTTATCAAATTGAGGACGAGTCACAGACGGGAAATAAATCCATTATTCAAATGACGTCTGAATCTGAGATTCCTGCTCTTACAGTAGGACAGCTGTTCAGTTTCAGATGGAGATAAAAACCACCGTGTGTCTGTTCTCACACGCAGACACGAGCCAAGTCTCAGACGAGGAATTTTGTTTGTTAAATTCCACGATTCCGTCCGTATTTTCCGTGTTTGGATCTGACAAATAAATAACCCTGGTAAACGTGAGTTTTACTATAATAAACATTCGTCCAGCAGCAGAATAAAATATTTATGGTGTTTTAGATTTGACCGTTTAGATGAGACTTCTCTGCTTTATTCTCCTGTAGTCTAAAGACATCCTCTCATCAGATGCACTGATGATTTACTGAATATTGTAAATAAGGCTGAAGGCGTTTGTGTATAAATAGAAGCAGGCAGGTCATTAAACAACGTGATATTTATAAATGCAGCTCGGTGGAAGACGTGTGCCGTCAGGAGCAAAATCAGCTCCATATTTATGGAAAACGCAGCCAAACGCCGACTAAACTTGACTGTTTGTGTTGCGTCGGAGACCTCTAAAGCAACATTGAATTTCATTAACGTTCTCTGCTGCTTCGGCGGGGTGTTTGCAGCTCGCTGGCTTGTTTTTTTCCGCTGACCCCGATGGGCGGCGTTTGAACCAGAAACACAATCTGTTCTCATCTCGGTGTTCTGCAGCTGGGATTAACGGCTTCCTGTCATTAAGTTTTACACGTATTTTACATCATTTACTCAATTTGCTGGTGGAGAAACAAATGGTCTTAATAGCAGACACCAGCGAGCGGGGACAGAGCAGCCATACATGAATTAGTCATGGCGCTGGAACATGTGCTGTTTAGTAAGCAAAGCCAATGCAGTCATCTGCAGAATCTATTTTCTCCCATGATTCTCTTATCTCTGGTAAGTACAAATACATAAATCTGAGCGAGAAACACTGGAAAGGTTTCAGAGCAGGAATACAAATGTCCCGAGTCCAGCTGCTCCCCGCATACTAACGAGTCCTGCTCTGTGTTCTGCATCTTTAAAGGTTTCCTCTGAGTTCCCGCTCAGCCACAGAGGAAAAATCTGTCTTCAGATTTATTTACTGAACACACCCGCTACTGGCTCCTTCCTTTCATGAGCTGCGGGGTTTACAGATGCACCGATTCTGGTTCCCAGGGCCGATTCCGGCTGATACCAGAATTAACAGTAGAATTATTACGGACAACATAGAATACGATTCAGGATGTAAAAACTAGCGCTAGCATGAAATAATGATTAGATCGTTTTTAGACTTTCAGATGAGCCGATCTCGGATAAAGCTGCTGGATTTTGATCACCAGAACGTTTCTGATGCACCAGTTTAATAAATGAGACCATTTTACGCCTTTCTGGTCAAATCATGAAAGAAAACGTGCTCTCCGTTAGCACAGAGCTACTAATACGATATTTTAGCTCAAATTTTGTGCTGGCTAATGCTAATTAGCTGTGGCAGCCATCTTGAATCAGAATAACTTCAAAAGGTTGGCTGTAGATGTTCATCCAGTGATTAGTCTCTGAAATCTGTCCGGTGGATCAGGAGATATTTGGCTAACAAAGAATTCCATAAATTAAATAAAGTTTTTCCAGTTTTCCCTGAGTGTCCAGCAGCATGTGTAACCGTAACAACCCACCTGGAAGACATTTTTATTATTCATATTTGATCTTGTTTCCTTTCTCTCACCGCACACACCCGGACCTTCCTGCTTCCGATTCGTCCGAGCTCGGGAATCTCATAAATTGGCAAAAATCACCTGCTGCAAACCATAAATGCCAGTGAAGGTCAGTAAATGATGGATGGTAGACAGCAGAGGAGCAGCCCAGATTATCAAATCAAATGATAATTTATCAGCTTATTCTTCGACTCACACACTTTTCATCTTTCCTAATCATTTGAGAACACCTTCATCGCTTCCTTTTTCCCGCCCTCCTCCTGCTTCTCTAAGTCAAGAAATCAAAATTAGTGTTGGAGATGAAAAAGTTTCTGGTTCAGTTTTCATCAAATCACCAAGATTTTAATCAAATTAGCTGCTAAAAATCTGCCTTTTTAAAAATGCATTTATCAACATCGGCTTTTAGGCTCTTTACATTTACTTGATCAGCTGATCCATTAGTCTCATTCACAACTATTACACAGACATTAACAGATCGACATCCTTCAGAATAATGAAAAGGCTTTTATTTTGAAACCTCTGGAGAAATGCAGACATTTTGACTTCAACAGGGACGTTTATTAGTGAGGGCTGCATTCCACTTCTGTAGCTGCAATGTTGACATGGGGAACTCCTAAATGGAATGCAGCCCTCTTTATGCTTATTTTACCTTTTCCTGGGAAAATGTCTCAACAGAAATGCACTGATTCTGGTTCAGCGGCCAGGTTCTCGTAAAGCTCTAACCCACGGATAATGACAGAACTATAATGAACAAAAAAACAAATTTTGATTTTAAATGATGATTCTGGGAGTAAAAATGGAACATCTGTCAACATGAAGTTCATGCTTTTGAGTTTCTGATTTTTCTAAAATATTTTCTTAAATCTGGGAAACTAATTTTCTCTCAGAGCAGTAGCAAAACCTCTGAAGGCTTCTGTAACCCCCCAGAACAAATTAGGACATTTTATGATGAAGTTGTGTCAAACACATTTGCACAAATGTTGTTAGTGATGACATCACACCCCACATGACCTGGCCAGACCTAAAACGTGATACGATAATGACTAAATGTGTTCATTAAGAGTCAAAATAACAGAAAAATGGCTGAATCTCTGAGCTTTCCTGATTTCCCAAAAAATCAGCATCGGTATCGGCAGTGACAAAACCCACATCGGTCTTCTAATCACGATTTTTATTTCTTCAGATCTACTTTTACTTTCTGGATCCTAACTCCAGCCTTAAATCCGTTCAGACGTTACCTTTCAGAGGATAGAGGAAGGGTTCTCCATCTGGGCCCAGGAAGGACGTCCCGTCATCACCGTCGTTCCTCGGGTTGTCGTGCAGGGAGGTGTTCCCGCCTGAAAACAGGAAGGAACCTTTAAAGGAACATTCTGTGATTCATGTCTCCTTCATTTAGATCATCCTGGTCAGTCGAGGGCTGCTATCCAGCATGTTTTAGTTGTTTCCCTGCTCACACACCTGATTTTAATCAGCAGGTGACTAAAAGGCCTCAACTTCCTTCAGTCCTTCACAATAAGAGTCTTAACAGGTTAAGAGTTTCAGTAAAACTGAATTTATAATTATTGTGCTCAGATCAGATCAAACGCACTAAAACAATTTCCTTTTTATTACAAACTATTAAAGTAAATGCATCATAGCTCGTCCACCCAATGCATCATGGGTAATAAAGGACTTCCTGTCTCAGCTGATTTAGTTTTATTTCCTCTTTAATCTAAAGTAAAACTCTAGCGATTCATAAAATATTATTTATCTCAACATTTTGACTTTTTCCATAAAAAACATTTTAAAATTTTGAATGTAAAACACTGAGACTTTAATCTAAACTCTGTATGTGTCCCTAAAGAGCCACCATACAATAAAACATAAAAAACCAAATACAGCTCTTTTATGGATGTTTTATTATTTTTCAGCATTTAGAGGAAAACATGGTCGCCCACTTATTTGATACCTAATTCTACATATTTAATGTGTTTAAGTCTATTTTCTGTTATTGATAACTGTCTAAAACTGGATTATTTATAGATGTTATCTATAAACTGGGTGAGTTATCTATAAACTGGGTGAGTTATCTATAAACTGGGTGAGTTATCTATAAACTGGATGAGTTATCTATAAACTGGATGAGTTATCTATAAACTGGGTGAGTTATCTATAAACTGGGTGAGTTATCTATAAACTGGGTGAGTTATCTATAAACTGGGTGAGTTATCTATAAACAGCAGTTACAACCTTAAGGGAAAAAGAGATTACCGTTTATTAAACTGAACATAAAAGCTGAAGGTTGGAATCTTTCTCTGAATCCAGATAAACAAACAGAAAGAATGGTGAGCTCAGATCCTGACAGGTTATTTATTAAACTTTCTCTGACTAACCTCTGTAGCCTCCGCCGCCTCCGCCCGACATACATCCACCCCCGCCGCCCCCGAAACCACCGCGGGTCTGCCAGAACTTCTGACAGGCCTGGCCTCCCTGGCCTCCCAGCACCAGCGGTCTGCCACCCTGGCTGACAGGAGCGCTGTCATTCCAGCCTCCACCTCCACCTGTCAAACACACGTTTCATTTCATGTGAGGCAAAGTGCTGTGGAAGCTGAAGCAGGAACCAGTCAGGCTACAGGTCCTCCTGCAGACCAGCAGGAGAAAACGTTACAACGCTGAAATCACCCAGAACTCATCGTTTAAAGGTCTAAAACAACTAAAGGAGGTAAAAACGAAGCAAAGAGATGAGAAATAAGATGAATGAGTCCAGGAACTCCTGCTGGAGTCCGCCCTTAGCAGCATCTAGAGGTAAAGTAATCAAGTATTCTGATAAATCATTACTTCTGTAATCAGACATAGATAGTAATTTCTGTTGTACATCATGAATAATTATGCTTATATGATTTATTAGTACCAAGAATCAACAAAATACTCATTTCCTTATTTTTGTGCCAAGATTACATTTTCTACAGCAGCTCTTCCTAAGCTTTTATTTTGAAAGCCTGTAGCTATGATAAATACCGCCCCTCCCCCTCCCCGTCATCAGATTCGTGCACCATGAAACGGTATTCTGGGTAAAAACAAACGAGGACAAACGAGTAACTTGGTTATAAAAGATGTTTAATTCTAACTAAATTAAAGCTTTAATCTGGTTTATATCTGATATGATTCTGAGCTTCGTTACCTCTGGTTCCACATCTGGATGGTTGGAATCTGGTCTTCAAGATAAAAAATCTATTAGCAGAAAATGTTTAAATAAACAAGACGAGTCTGTGTTTTCCTCCTCTGCTGAACCAGAACAACAGCATGAATAAATTATTCTGAGGAGAAAAACATGTTTTCTGTTTGTTTAGGAACTAAAGAAAAATTAAATAAATGTCTGCAGGCTGTTAGCAGGTTGTTTCTTTTACTGCGACGTTAATTTAGCTGCAGGCGTTTACGACAGCTGTCACACACACACACACACACACACACGCACGCACGCACACACACACACACCTGCAGAGTTGGACCTCCCGTTGCGTCCCGGTTGGCTGAGGTCGTAGTCCATCTGCTCCAGCTGAGTCTCTGATTGGCTGCTGTAGCCCCGACCGCCACCGCCGGCGGCGATGATGAGAGGCACGTGCAGGTTTCTGTCCAGCTGAAGCGACATCACACACTACAGCTGATTATCTATAAATAATGACTTCGCGTTTCCCACCAGGCCGACTGAAGTTTGGGTCCAGTTTTATCAAACTTGCTAAATTAAATCTTTGTTATTCAAAGAACAAAATAAAAAAGCTAAAAACTGAAGTTAAACAAATAAATATTAAATAATTTCATTAATGTGCAACTTAAAGGTAAGACAGTGAAATAAACATAAACAGTCAAAAGTCATGATGGAAGGAAGGTTACGCTGGCTGAGGGGTTGTCAGTTTTTCTCCTTTTAAAAAAGGCCAAAGAGGGACGTGGTCTTTGTTTACAATCTGCGAGCCCGCGGGGTTGCCGGCCAAATGCCACAGTGTTTTGTGAAGAACTGATGCCAGTTAACAGGAGCAACCCAGAAGTTATTTTTTGTACCTCTAAGATGCCACGGCATCTTTTTGTTTTACTCTAATATCGGGTGAAGCAGGCTAGAGGCTAACATTGAGCTAACAATGCTAATGTGTAATTAGAAGGAAATAGTCAGCTCTAAAATAATCTCAAGCTACTTTTTCAGTCACCAGCAACTCAATATTACAGTGAAATGTGTGTGACGTGAATAAAGAGTCAATCGTGTCGTTTTACTTCCTTAAAGAGTCGTTCAGAACTGTAACAGCAAGACGGCAAACAGCCACACTTCCTCAGCGTGAATAATGGAAAGTCATTTGGATGCCTTGAAAAGCACTATATAAATCCAATCTATTATTATTATTATTATTATTATCTGTCGCTGGTTTAATTCTGCGTGAACGCTTTAGAAACATCTTTTAGTTCATTTATAACGAATATTTTCGTATCTAAACCGGCTGATATCTTTATCATCTGGAACAAACAGGTATTTTTATTTTCCTGCAGGTTTATCTCAGAAGCTGACCCCTGCAGGACCTCCTCCCGTCTTACCTTGAACACATACGTGGCCCCGCCTCCTCCTCCTCCACCTCCCTTCACCTGACTCTTGTTCACCACCGGGCTGCTCTGCTCCAGGCAGATCCTATTCAGCACGGCGTTGGCCTGCAGCCAGAGAGAGAGATGTCAGTTTGCTGAAGAGTTTCTGCTCATGGATGTCAGCCGCTGCTTCCAGCTCAGCAGCAGAAATATCCTCACAGGAGGCGATGGTTCGGTTTTAGTTTACACTTCTCTCCTCCTCCTGCGTTAATTAAACAGAAGCAGAAGTTTTTAGAGCCTTGTTTCTGACCCAGACCAGCCGCCGCCGTCTCACCCCAGAGATTCAGCCTCTTTAAGGAAATGAATCTGGGTGTTTTTTTGGTGGGTGATGTCAGGCGTGGCGCTGCGCGGGGACGCTTGCCCAGCTGAGACCTCATGCCTTCTGTGTGCTATCATGCTGAACAGCCTGGAGCCTGTCCTCCTCTCAGAGCCAAGGGGCACAAGTTTCCTTCCCTCGCTCCGTCTGAGCCGAAACTCTAAAAGCTCATGAAGGGAGGAAGAGGAGGCAGGCTGTGATTGACAGGTAGACATGGTTTCTCTCCCTCTCAGCTCCCTCTGTTGTTGCATCTTCACACTTTATGAAGCTAAATTTGCACCTGGCAGAGAAAAAGAGCAACTCAACACAGGTGTGTGTGTGTTCCCTCATCTTCTCCGAGGGGAAATCTTGGTGAGGTTTCAGTTAAACTCCAACTCCCTCATCGCTGAGGCTTTAAAACGCCCCGTGATAAAAACTAATAAGTGGAAGCTAGCAGAGAAGACCTTTTAGACTTTTTTTGGGAAACAAAGCGGCAGCAGGAAGCGGCCGGGTGGGAATACAGAGATGAAATCCAGATAATACAGCTCAGCAGTAACAAGCCACAGCCTCTAAAGGGACAGCGTGTCACCGTCTGGCTCCAGACGAGTTAAATGACTCGTACGTCTGCTCGGACAAAGGAAGAAACTGCAAACTACGAGAAGACGCTTCAAGACGTGAACTCACTGGGTTATCCAGGTCACCGGGGGCCGAGGATGTCATCACAAACAAATTGTTACAGTTTAGCCACAAAGAATCTTAAAGGGGTTCTAGGATTCATGACCACTGTTAGAGAGCCTGGACACGGTCGTAACAACCACATTTTCCTTGTTTAAAGCAGCTCAGGGTTACCCTAAAGCCTGTGCGTCTCTGACCTGCTCTCAGTAAATTAGAAATGTTGTAACGGAGAAACGGTTCGTTGTGAGAAAAGCTGATTTTACACGTCGTTAGGAAGACACGCCACCTTAAATTTGTATTTATCAATCCATTTCAACATTAGCAGTACATAACTGTTGGTCGCTAACCGCAGAACAATGCTAGCCTTGGATACTGCTAACGCTACTGCTAATGTCCTAGTTGGACAAGAAAAAATGTTGGCGCACGCACACGTAACGTTCTAGGAAAATAATCCCAGACAGATCCACAGCTGGCCTATTGAGCTATCCAGATACTTAACTCCTCTGCCTCCGTCGCCCTGAGGCGGCCCGAAGTGGCCACTCTGTAGAAGGGGCGGGGCAAACCAGTTTTCCCATTGTAGGGCTTTATTATGGGGTAGTGTTTGGCCTTTTATCTCATAGTTATATAGAGGCTCAGTTTCCAGGTTCTTCCAGAACCTTTTTAATTTCCTCTCCAACCAAAGTTTCTGCCACCTGAACCGAATCACAGCAGCGACGCATCTTCTTCATGAATCCTGCTCATAACTCGTCTCCAGGCTCTGCAGCCTGCTGAGATTCTTACTTTAAACATCTGAAACCTTTTGACACTTTTAACATCTTTCATCTAAAATAATAAAACAGACACAATCACAATAGAATCCCTACTATAAGGAGAAATATAATAAACATAAGGAAACGGCGCTTCAGAGCAGGTTTTTTTTAAACGTTTAATGAATAAATTTTTAACGGACTCTACCGCTGATGGAATAATAGTAATCAGTAATAATAGATGCTGCAAACAGTAAAAGACAAGCTAATCCTATAAAACTCTTCATCAAGGTCTCCATCTGTTTCCATGGCAACTCCTGAGAAATAACCAGATCCTAATGGTCGATTTTCTTCATTACTATGAAGAACCTGATTGACCTCTGTGACCTACAAGGAGGCGGGACTTCAGAGCAAGCTTGTGCTGATTGGATGATGAACTTATTTTTCTAAGACAGACTCACGTTGGGACAGGCGTCCTCTCCTTGTTGTCCCACCAGGACGTGAAGCAGCTCCCCCCTCCGGAGCAGGAAGTCTCCCGTGATGTAGACGCCATGTGACCTGCTCATGGCCATGACGCTGCGGCCGCCCGCCGCTCCGTAGGCGGTGATCCTGCAGTTCAACAAACACGCTGCTGTCAGGGTTCTGTTTTATTGTTAATAAAACCCGGAGCTGTCTGGGGTTTCTGCCGTTGTCATTTCATTAGTGAGAAAGGCCTAGATGAATTTGTAAACACTAAAACACTCTGAGTGTAATAAAAGTCACCTTTCTGAGGATAAAACAAGCTAAATGAACACTAGCAGACGACGTTAACCTAAATAGTTTATGCTGAACAAGCTTCCAGATCCCAGCTGATGGTAGGAAACTTTAATGTTTTATTTCCTGTCGGTTTGGGTTTGTGAGCTCTGTGTTCGGTATTAGCTACATCAGCGGCTGGCCTGATGACTTCTGGGAGCTGTGGAGAACATTTTCATCTCTGCGGCCGTCTGTCAGACGAACACGACCACATCCAGACCAGCGGAGGAGTCGGCGTGACTCCTGAAACTCTCAAACACACCGTGTTGTATTTTATGGCTCAGGGCGTCGGGCCGATCCCAGCAGTCTATTTGTTTGGAGCTTGTTTTTATGTGGATGTGGGAGGTTTGCAGCTTCCAGACACGTTTTTATTTATTTATTTTTCAGAGTCAGATCCAAGTTTAAATGGCTCGTATTTTCATGAGAGCCCACAGGAGTGATATTGATCCCCGTTAAAGGCTGCGGCGGTAAATGCAAAGCGCTACGTAAGCTAGAAGTTAACAAGTCTGAACGCCGTTTGGTTTTTCAAACATTTTAACGTTTTTTCGCCGACACAGAAGTGGGAGGTTTTGGGTTTGACGTTCAGCTGCTCTGACTCCAGATCAGCTTCCTGCTGATGCTGATTTTCCTCCGGTTGCTCGTGGAGGACTGCAGCTCGGCGTGGGCGTTAGTGGAGAGCCTGATTCGCTGTAAAAGCTACGAGCTGCACAGAGGTCGAGTGTTCGCTGCAAAGCGAAGCTGTTAAAAGCTCATCGACTCGAGTGTCCGGCTGCACCGGTCCTACCTGTAGGTGCCGGTCTCCGGGACGTGCCACATCTGGATGCCTTTGAAGGACCCGCTGGTGCCGACCGTCACGTTGACGTTGGTGTTCCTGTAGGAGTTGAGGCACTGAGTGGGAGTCGGGCCCTCGGGGCCCACAGCCCCGCAGGTGTGAAAAATCCACTTTTTGGCTGCAGATGAAGGAAAAAAGAGAAGATTCAAATGTTTGTGGAGCTGCAGCTGCAGGAAGGCGGATTTAGTATTCCGCCTGACTCCTAGATGATGGGCTGCCTGGCATTCAGAACACAACTCAGACTCGCCACCCGTCTATTTGTCTGTCAGTCATTCCAGCTCAGCGCCGCCGCGGCACATATGGAAGCTTTGATCCGGAGCCCCTCGTGTGACACGCTACCATTATCATATTCATAACACCAGCAGGGGGCGTGGCGACAGGGTCACAGGTGACAAACATTCCTTCTTTTTCTGTCCAAGTCTCCGTCTGAGCTAATCAACGTCTTTTTCTCTGTAATTAGCTTCAGACAGCACTAAATCCTGATTTAAGGCAGAGGAAGGCCTCCTCATCACCTCCATCTCTGTAACGTCTCAGTTTTGTTCTAATTTATCACAAAAAGAGGATCTTAAATGTGATTCCTGCTACGTTCACAGGATATACAAGCGTTTCTCTGGTCCGGAGCATACAGCTGTGTGTTGCTGAGAGGGGTTAAAGGTCATATCGTTTTATGAAATGTTTATTTACAGGGGAAAAATATCTAAAACAGCTTCAGAGTTCACCGAGGTCACAGGAGGTCGTATTACAGAAGCCCAGGGGAACAATTATCAGTTTTAAGGAACTTTGGAACAGTTTAGCAGAGATGCGCACAAGTCCAAGTCAGAACTCGCTGAGGTGCAAGTCTGAGTCAAGGCCCAAGTCTTTGACCTGCATAAACAAGACAAGTCTCAGGTCTTTGATGCACATGTCCAAGTCTTTCAGATGCAGGTCAAAGTTAAGTCCCAGTCTAGTGAAAGTCCAAGTTCAGGAATCATCAGGATAAATGAGTTACCTGTCCTGGTTCCTGTTGTATAACTTAATGTTTTTATATAAAATAATCTGGAATCTTTTATATCTTTGACCTTAAACACAAACGAGTCCTCAGCGCCACTCGTCTTTCTTCCTGTCTCTCCCTGGAGTGCAGGTGGTTTCACACTTCAACCATCTTATCGATCGTGTTGGTCCATCAATGTGAGTGAGTTAACTGGAGCGCGCGCGCGCACACACACACACACACACACACACACACACACACACACACACAGGAATGAGCCCTTTTGTGATGAGGACTCGGCACAGCAAACAGAAACACGGTGCACTCTCACAGATGAGAGTCCTCGCTAATAACAGGTCTGCAGACACGTAACATACATGAGTCCCTGGGAGACCAGAGCTCTGCCTGAAGGTAAGATGAAGCTCCTTTTGAGTGAACTTTGTCACCAGTGGCATGAAATTATCATAACAAGAAGTGACCTTCATCATGAAACCAGATAATGGGTTCATCAGGGAGGAATTGTTCCAGAGACGCTGAAAAAGACTCTGAGAACCGGAGACAAACGTCTCTGATTGGACGGCAGCACACCCGCCTCTATCCCTCTAAAACAAGAGTAAACAGATCATCATTTATGTCATGGTGCTTTATGTAAAGTGCTTTCAGACGGCTTTTTGTTTTGGTGCAATAAAACTAAATGAATTCTTTATGACCAACAGAGGCCATCTTGGGGGCCAACTGGATCTAAAATAGAAATCTGTTAGTTTGCATACAGAAATGCTCCGGGTTTGGGGGAAAAGGCTGATCAGCAGCATCGGAACATTTGTGTGTGACAGACGGACGGTCAAAGAGACAGATGGACCGAGCCTTCGTCACGCTCCACTGGAAGTTGAGTCAAAAGGGTTTTTTACTCCTGCCATGACTACGATTGGCCTGGATCGGTTCTGTCCTCGAACGGAGGAAGAGAACAACAGTCAGAGCTTTGAGGTCGAGTTCAGAGAGTCTGACCAGAACCAGGAAGAACCCTGCTGTCTGGATCAGAGTAAAGACACACAGGGACGCGAGTCATGGCAGGACGGACAAACAGGTTCTCCCCAATGGAAAAGACTTTTCCAGATCGTTTGGTTTAGACGGGCAAACTGGTTTGGAACAGGCAACAAAACCGGGCTTCGACAGTAACGGCATGCCACAGAGGATGTCCAAAATGTCTCCAGACATTTGTTTTGGAATTCCTAACAAGTCTTAAGTAACACTCTGGTGATCAGAGTTGATGCAGGAGTCTGGAAATCATCTCAGTCCACGAGTCCAGATGTGTGTGAGAAGGGTGGAACAACTCTGGGGACGGGTTGGAGACTAATTTGTAAACAAACTGAGACATGATTAGGACGTTTGATGACTACAGTCGCGACTTCTTCCAAAAGGGTCGAATTTCAAACATTTTCAAACATCTACAGGAGGTAAACAAACTAACGTTACCCTCTTTAGCAGTCAGAGCAACAATTCTACAGCCCGTTTGGTGTTTGTGGCACCAGGACGTTGTTCTCCTGTGTGGCAGCTGTCCTCTCTGGAGCGACAGTTAGACAGACGGATTCAGGCTGGCAGAGACGACGCGTCTGAACGCAGCTGGTTGGTGCATCTCGTTATCCGTCTAAAACCAAAACCAGTTAGCTGATTTCTGCAGGTCAGGTCTAATAAACCGGAGACGATGATGTGCAGAGCGACGACTTCTCTGTGCGTCTAATTAACAATCAGAAAACAGACAAAACTCCTTTTCTGCGTGGAGCGCTCAGGGGACAACATCTGGTGTCAGGGCCAATCAGATCACTTCAATCAGAAACTCGCTCGTCTTTGATTTGACGCCAGTTTTGATCATCTTCCCACAACACGGGCTGCTCTTGTTGTGTGGATGAAAGTGGGACGTTGTTATATGGAAACCCGTCTGGAGGAACGCTGATGCATCGACGGTAAATACAACCACATACGGAGGCGATTTAACATCAAGTTTCACTGATTTTGTTATTTTAAAGGAAAAATGTTTTTTAATAATCATAATCAACAGGTTTCCTACGTAACGAGGGTAACAGGCAGAGTGCTGCTGTTGAGTTCTTGGGTAAGACACTTAACCCACCGTGCTCGGCAGCCTCGCCTCTGTCAGTGAGCCCCAGGGCAGCTGTGGCTACACTGTAGCTCATCACCACCAGCGTGTGAATGGATGAATGATACACTGTAGTGTAAAGTGCTTTGGAGTCCTCTGACTCTGAAAGGCACTAAACAGGTGTGGGTCATTTATCATTTAGATGATTCTTAGTTAATACATAAATGATGAGTTCAGGCATAAATAAATGATCCACATTATAAAGAGTCAGCTGAGGTGGTTTAGGAACCTGATTAGGATGCATCCTAGTCACCTCCATATTGCATTTCTGACCTGGAGGGATGGATGGATGAAACTAACTGCTCAGCTGTAAGTCTTTTACATTTGTGATGAACCCTTTATAGTTCCTGTGACCATATTTGGTCATCTGAACACAAATCTTGATCTGCAGCCTGAAACTAGTTAAAACCAACCAGACTGGTTGAAGATGACCATTAGATGATTTATTCAGTGGATTTATAACTTCCCACCCATTAGAACCCACATTCATTGTGTTAAAGTTCATCATGTTGCTATCTGAACTGATTCACTTTTTTAATTTCCTTCCTGAATGAGCGTCTGATGTGTGGCGTTTGGACGTTTCTGCTGCAGAAGGACAGAACAAGGAAGAGGAGGATGAAGGTGAAATCAGGGTGATGAGAGGTGACAGGGCAGCCGGGCGGGAAACGGCGATACGAGCTCACGGACGCAATAACAGCTTCTGATCCGGCAAAGACGAGAGACCAACGTAGGAATGAATGGAAACAAGAACGTCCTCGAACGTCCCAGAGAGACAGGAGGGACGTTAATGTTCGGGGGGGGTCTGTTCTGTCCCACAGACGTGGAGACAGAGCCAAACTCGTAAAGTACCAGGATGTTTGTTGTTTATCATAAATCATCCGAGTCACTTCTGTTCAGAATTAAAACAAGTCAGTAAGAATTCACACTAAAAACACAAAAATAAAGCTTCTGCGTTACCAGATCTGAGGCTTCTGGTTCACATGTTTAACAAACATGACCCGAGTTTCATCCATTAGAGGAGCAAATCTCTCCAAACCGGACCTGGACCACCTGCTGGAACCATGAACTCTGCTCTCTAACAGAACATCCTGAAGGAGAACGTCTGACCTTTGACCTTAAACAGGCCGTTCCTGCACGCTGCTGCAAACAGACGCATCATGAAACCGATCAGGTGGAGAAACGGATCTTTACTACATAAAAATAGAGCAGGCGGGTCCAGGCTGACCCGTTTACCCAGCAGAGGTAGACCTTTACTCTGTGAGTCAACGTCAGCGTAGATGAGGTCCGTTTAGAGAGCGGGTCTCAGCACCATAAAACACCCGTCCAGCTGACTCTGAGGAGATCCGACAGCAGCACCACAGCTTCCTGCTGAAGGTTTGCTCTGAAACGCACAACCTAAAATACAGAAAATGAACCCCAGCTCGTCTTTCCTCCTTTGAAGCAGCGAATTTAGGGAGCGCAGGATGGAAAATGTCAAGTCAGAGTAACTGGCTCCACTGACATTCTCGGGAGACAAATTGGGGGATTTTACACATCAAAACTGCCCCTCCTGCTTCATTTAATGCCAAAGGAGATCTGTGCAGCTCCCACTCAGCTACGGCTCTCTCCAGCAGGGGGCACACTTACTGTGCTACTCACTTTAGTGCATAAATAAATGTGTGTGTGTGTGTGTGTGTGATGCTGACAGAGACAGGATGAGCTGCAGACGTTGGTTCAGACTTACAGTAGTCGGTGGTGGGGAAGGAGACCGTAGGGCTTCTGACGGAGGGCGTGGGGGTCCTGGTCGTGGGTCTGGAGGAGATCCTGGAGGTGCTGGGGGCCACAGGAGGAAACTCGCCGTTGGCTGGAATTAAATCAAATAGATGAACTGAAAAAGAGCTCTTTTATCATATTATGTTCAGCAGAAGCACATTAAACACCAGCAGGGGTCGGTTTCTCGTCTGCTGAGCGTACAGGAGGAACGAAGATCATACAGCGTGGCTCCGCTCCGTCTCTACCTCACAGTAAACGTGTACGTGCGCTCGCTCCGGGGGTTCGGCAGCAATCCATCAAACCTGCAGCTTCACAACTCCATCACCGCCGAGATCACGAGCCCCTCCATGTTACCGGAGAAACAGCAGCTCTTCTGATCAGGCGCTGCAGAGAACACCCCCCTCTGTTTACATGACACAAATCAATGTCCGATAGGGCCGGACAACAACAAACATACACAAAACCTGAAACTCTACAGATCGATTCAGAGCACTTCGACGTGACCCGGCGGGTCCATCAGAGGTTTCAGGATCGATTCAGAACAACACAACCGATATGCAGATTTCTTCTTTTGTTGTTTTTAACCACACGGGTGCTTTTCTGTGTTACAATTATAAGAAACGACCGTTTTTGCAGCTGGTTTTAGTTTCTCTGTGCAGAGAAACAGGGTTTATGTCCCTTACGAATGATGAGCTAACTGCTAGTTTGAAATGTTAGTGACTGCAGACATTTAAATGTAAATCAGAGGAGTCCAACATTTTTGAGGTGCAGACCATAAAAACCAAGTGTAAAGAACTCACAGACCACAAGACATTTTCAAAAATACAACGAAATATTTGATTTATTGTAATCTGTGTAGCTATGAGACCTAAAAGGCTCTGCTGCGTTTGTCTTAAAGGGGACATGTTAAAACCTTTTGAAGTTCTTTACATTAAATCTCTCACATGAAGACATTTCAGCAGTTTTCTACTTGTCACTTTCAGGACCTTCCACAACGAGCCGTTTCAGGGCTCTGTCCCTTTAAGGAGAACAAGCTGGAGCTGGCCACGCCCACCTAGCCCCTGATTGGATCTGGTGCTGACGGGTGGGTTATCTGGTTCTGTCATGTTTGCTGGATTTAGTCACGTTTTATGAAAATCAGTTTTTTAGTAAAAGTCAGTGCAGGTTTGTGTTCCAGTGACCAGGAAATCATTAAAAACTTATTCAGATTAGTTTTAAATTTTTCTTTTACAAAAATATTTTCATCTGTCTGCCATGTTTTGGGCTTCATTTAGTAAAAATATGAACATAAAAGTTTTAAAAATCAATAATGTAACAACTGTAAGATATAAGTGATTTCTCCATATAGAGGCTGTTCAGAAATGACATCGATGTTCTGAGGGCCGATTTCTAGTCCTTGTTCTGATTCTGACCTCCAGACGATGGACTGGGAATAAAACTACCCAGAGACGTTCCTGTTGTGGTTCTTAGTGTGGAGACTTGAAGCGCGCCAACAATAATCTGTAAATAAATGAAGATTTATATTCATATGACCCAAATATTAAGACTGATTTAAATTCTGCACTTGGAGTAGCCCACAGAGAGGCTGATAACATGTTTCTGAGCTTTATTTGCATTTCACACAACAAGAGAAAAGGATTCCAGCCGTCTTACGCAGCAGCAGAACGCTTGTTTTCACGGCAGATACATGATATTCCCCACAGGACTGCCCTGGATGGCAAACACAAGAAAAGAATTATTTAGAGGTTTATGAGGGGATTTTTCTAACACTTCTGGAGTAAATATTAGCAGCTGGATGTAACACCGGCTACCCCTTGATGAGCGAGCGCTGATTCTGCAGCAGAAATCTGACTAAAACGAGTCGATGATTCATCTGCCTCCTCGGCGAGAACGAATCAGGCTCGCCCTCATTAGGGCCGAGGGGGAGTGGGGTACTCCCTCTCCTGAGGCAGCAGGACGCTCCCTGAACAGCGACTGTGTGGCTGTTTTCCACCTGCTTCACCTGCTCCTACAGGTAACCTCCATCACGTAAGGCCGTGTGGATCATTAATCTTCGGGTTACATTGAAATGCTGAAGTCTGGGAGCTCCGGCTGCTGAAAATGTCCTCTGGTGAAGGAACGCTGCGATTCGGTCTTCAAAGCTTTGAACAGCTCGACTCGGCTCTCCTAAAATCTGCCTGCAAGAAAATCAATATCTCATTCCGTCGCTCTGTAATCCACATATAAATATGATTGAGACTCAGCTGCTGCTGCTTTGATACAGATGGAGTTCATGATCAGATCTGATACGAGAGGCTGCGGCCACTCTTCAGCTGGACTCAAACCTTTACGTGTGATGTTTGTGCTCAACAGCTCCAGCCACTGTTTACACCTGCTGCTAATGAAGCGGGCGGCATTGTTATTCCGAACATGGCGACGCGCTGCAGCAGAGCTAGCAGCATTGGTATGCCGCTGCTGCGAGAACAGGAGCTCGTTTGGGTCCAGCACGGAGCCGTGGGATCCACAGGGCAGGGCATCGGCGGCCGTGACTGTCACTGTTCATTAGCGTGGTGCTGTAAGCTACCTGAAGCCCACCAGGGGCTCGCCACGGGGGGCGGGGCACCTTGTTGCCACCAGGCCACGTCTCTAAACATCTCTAGTCTGCAGTAAATCTGTCTTCAACATGTTAGGAAGGACTTCTTTTATGGATAAACTGGTGGGATTCATGCTGGAAAAGCATTTTGGATATCTGGATTTAGAAATCTCTGTTCCTGGATGTAGACCAGGAGACCAGGAGCATCATTTTGTACCAAGTTCTGATCAAAATCAACCTAAATAATAAACAAACGTGTACTTATGAGCAGTTTTTAAATTTACAAACCACAGAAATGAGATAAAAAACTCTGGATCTGAGGGGAGGAGGAAAACTTTAGGTGGGACATCTCACACAGCAAATTTAAAAATGTTAATTTTGGGGTGTTGGTCCAATTTAACACTAAGATTAGTTAATTTAGCACTAAAAGAGTTACATAGTTGATATGTAACACTGACATGACAGTTAAACCCAAGTGTTAAATAGGAGTGTTTCCTAATCAACTCTGTAGGAATCATTTTGGACAAAATAACTCCTGAAAAGCTAACTCTGAACTCCCACAGTGGCTTTAACACCTGCAGAGTTAATTCACAGACTCCACCCCTTTATTCTAAAAGTTGGACTGGTAGCGACTGATTGGCTAGTGGGGCGAGGTGCATTGTGGGTAGTCGTGTTTAGAATCAGTTCTATTTTGGGGTGTTTATGCATGTGTTTTGGGGGGGAGTTGTGTTGTTCTTAGTTATTACTTTGTTCACTGTTGCACATGTGGTGTTACTGGTTGTGTCATGTTGGCACCATAAGTGAGGAGGCTGGTCACAGGAATGGGACCGCTGTGCCGTTCCACTGTCACAATAGAGAAGTGGAGCATGGTTCACACTAAATGCTCAGGACTCTGCTCCTTGTGTTCCTCTCTCACTGGCTGTCCACAGTCATGAGGGGTACAAGGCATGAGTTAGCTGGTGTTTTTCAGTGTGGCTGTTACACAACAGCATGCTCAAATTAACACTGTCAGAGTTGATTTCAACACTTCTAAAGTGTCTATATGGGTCCACACCAGTAGGAGTTAATTTAACTTTGGAGAGTTGGTACTTTAACTCTGATTTAGTGTCAAAAACCAACTCTTCTGGAGTTGAAAATTTAACACTGATGTTAGAGTTACTATATTAACTCCAACACCGGTGTTAAATTGTCAACTCCAGAAGAATCGTTTTTTCTGGTGGGTTCCTCTGAACCAGCCGGTGTTTATGAATCCTGGTTCTGTTTGCTGCTGTTTATGAAACAGAGTGGTGATATTCAATCGTCTGTGATCAGTGGAGATAAACTGTCTCCCTACATGGTGATCCTTGCCCTGCAATGGACTGACGACCTGTCCAGGGTGTACCCGCCCACGTGCCCGGAGACTGCTGGATGTCAGAACCAGCCCTCCGCAACCCTGCGTGGATAAGCGTGTAAAGAAAATGGACGGATGGCATGGGGAACTTCATTTATATTAGTTTAGAAATGAGAAAGAAATAGTTTAACACAATTATATTTATTAATTTCGGACCTGCATAATTATTGATATTTACTATAACTTCTGTTTTTCGATGCAGATTTGCTTCATAATCAGAAAACATCAGGTGCAGCCATCACTCAGAGATAAGAAAATTCCCATACAGGAGTTTATTAATGAGTTCTTAGACGTGGTTTTTGTTAAAGCGAAACTGAAGAACTAATTAATCCCAAATCATCACACAAACGAGGCCTCTGGTATGAGTTAAAGACTTTAATTATCCCCATAAGTCTCCTCTCTGAAAGTACTGAGGGCCTGCAGGAAGTCTGATTGATAAAAACTGGGTTATTGTGACGGATACCAGCTACTGCAGGGGACAGGTAGGTAGCTGCTTAATAAACCCAAAAGCTATTAATTATGGTTCTATGAGTTTATGAGGAATTCAACTAAATTAAATGCATTTTAGCCAAAAGGACGGAGATGTGATGAAGGAACGTTCCCAAAACAAACTTAAAGCATGCCAGAACATCTAATTAGAGCGGGTTTGATGATTTCCAAAAGTTTTAGCTTCTAACCCCCAGGTCCTCTCCTACTAAACTCAAACGTCCTGTGAGCTGTGTGTTGTCTCGTCCTTCACCTTGGACCATCTCCCCATGGGAGACCAAACCAGAACAAGGTGCCCCGCCCCCCGTGGCGAGCTTCTGGAGGACAACATGGCTCCTAGGATCAACCTCCTCCACCACGGTAAGGTTTCAGGTAATGACACATTATTTATTCATCAGTTATTTATTTATTGAATTGTGTCACTCTTGGTACTCCATACAGAGAAATATAGAATAACTATGTGATTTTATAAATTAAATAAATATTTGGATTTATGAAACATTTAATAAATTATTAAGTGAATCAAATATTTATGCTATTATTCCAGATTTGAATTAATTAATGACATTTAAATTTATTTAATGCTTTATTTATTGCAGCACTTTTGGCCCTCCATATCTGAGAGGACCTGATTTTCTTAAATACAACAAAATATTTAAATTACTGTAATTTACTGATTAAAATGAAGCTTTCGTCAGTTCATACAGCAGAACAAAAGTCTGATATGGAGTTTCTCTGCATGACGCTTTACTCTGATGCTTGTAAATCTGATTTTGGGGCGATTGTGTTGCCATAAAAGAGGTAGGGTTTGTGTAAAAACAGAAGATAGCGAGAGGGATGACGTTCCTGCGCTGCATAACCCAATAAACTAATTTAACGACGCTGGATAAAAATAAAATGCTAAAAGTGACAGGCAGGTCCAACACCTGAAGGGCAACAGATGCATCAGCAGCACGTCTAACCATATATCCCACCGCAGCTCGGAGAAGTGACGCTAAAGGCCACGGATGGCTGGTCCTCTGCATAATGTGTTTCCAGTATGTTTGCACACCAAAAGACATTACAGGGCTGTGTCGCGGCGCGGAGATCCATCGTGTTCATCCGTCACAGTAATCACTCTTGGAAATGACGTCTTTTAGAGCTTCAGCGTCTCACATCGACCGTTCCGACGTACGGGAGATAAAAAGTGACGAGAGCGGCGTTGTAATAGATGCTGGAGAACTTTCCATCTGCTGAGAGGGACCGGGGGAACCTTCTGGAGGACATGAAGCACAGATATTTCCTGGAGAATCTTTAAATAAAAAGTCCTTGGCCCAGTAAGGCTGTGATTCAGGAGGATGGCGGCGGTCACATTCTTCCCACCGTATTCATCTCTAACATCTTCTACAGGTGATGTAAAATAGATGTTCGCAGCATTTTGATGAAAACAGGAGCCTGAAAGCAAAACTATTTCCAATAACTCAAATAGTTTTTTGTGCGACATCGCAGCAGAACCTCGATAGGATCGGTGTGATAATTAACCCAGGAGCTTCAGATGACAGGAAAACGAGCGAGAGGGGGGGCTGCGCTCACGTCCTCGTCCCTTAGAGCCTAAGATGCTGCTCCACTTTCACACGCTCCCTTCTGTCGGAGCTATTTCAGGCCCAGAGATGCTCCGTCATTACTATTCTCATCACAGTTCAAACAGGTTCCCTCAGATAGGCGCTGAACTCCTAACCTTTCATTCTCATTCCTGCGTCTCTCTCCTGGTTTTGTTCCAATAAACCGTCTCAGAACACAGAAATATCTGGAGAGGTGACACCGGGCTTGACCTTTCTGAGCTGGCAGTAAAACACTGGAACATAAACCCTCATCAATCAGCAGCTGACATTTTAAAACACATCAAATGGAGCATTTAAAGGGTTAGAATCATGTGACTTTTTATCTTCATGTATCTGGCAGGAGCTTTTGTCCAAAGCAGCTTTTTTCATGGAGTTATGGAGCTGCAGGAGATGTAAAAACACGTAAAAACACCACGTCGTCTCTTATCTCATGCAGGCCTGACTGAGATGGGAAGTTCTGAGGAGAATAAAAGGAACGAATAAACAATCAGAAAAAATAAAACATCTATAACTCGATTTCATGTTAACTAAATCTTCACTGGGTTATAAAATTCACCCAAACGCAGCTTGTAGACCCGTACCACTCGGTTCTGGAGAACTCTGGGATCCTCGCCCTGTTTTATGACCCAGTTTGGTCCCAGCTCCATCATAGCGACGCTACAGGCCTGCAGCAGTTTGTTACTGTCACAGTGAGTCTGGTGGCTGGAGAACAGGCCCACATCATCAACCCTCCACCGCCGTGCCGACAGCTGGCATGAGTTACGGGTCTCATCTACCCAGACACCTTGTTTCCTTCAGGCTGAGCCGCCATGTTTGATTTTAGCTGAAATCCTTCAAAACAAGACACACTTTGCCTTTTTTCTGAAGTTCTTGTGAACACACTGATGCCTCGGTTCAATGGCGGTTTAGAGACACATGCGGTGACGAAATTAATGTTGAAATGTAAAAAAAGTCAAAATACTGTTGATAAATTGAACGAAAGGAGGAAATGACTTCCGTCGTGCTCTTGAACTCGTTTTGTTTTTATTTGATGCGATGGGCGGCTTTACCGAGGCTGAGGTTCAGAATTGGGCTCCTCCTTGCAGCCCTTCACAATAAGAGCCACAAACAATCACATGTACCTCAACTTCTAAAGTTTATAAAGAAATCTGAGTTTGAACAGAGAAAGTGGTTAATAATGAAATATCTTCATAAGCTTTTGATGCTTTAATCTACTGTCAGCTTCATTCTGGAAATAATATCTTTTTCTTCGACATTTCCTCTTTTTTCCCTTCTCCCTAATTCTCCTCCTCACTGCAGAGTCTGTACGGTGGCCCAGAAGGTTAAAAGTTTTTATGAAAAGCTGCAAAACCAAAACCGAACCTACAACAGAGGTAAGAATAGAATGAAAGTTGAGGTCAACTGGAGCTTATGCTAAAACAGAAGTTATGTCAAAAACCTAAGTAAACCCAGGTCCGTGGGTCTCATAGGTGCTGAGAGCCCAACGTCGTCGTCTCTCATTTACGTCAGTTTTTGGCGTAATTTAAATAATTAGCATAACTTCTGCATGAATTCAGCTTTATTATTTTCTGTTGTAGGTTTTCTTGTTGCAGCTTTCATATTCCATTGAACCTTATGGGCCTCCGTAGAGTCTTTATTTTTCTAAATCATTTCTCTGAGCGTTGACCTTTGACCTTAAGGTGAACCTGCTGCGACGCCCACTCCTGAGAAGACCAGCAGCTAATTACACCGTCTCTCTGCTGAACGACGAACTCAAACCCGTGTAGAAATGACCTTTGACCCTTCCCACAATGACGGGCTGGAATGACGTTAACACACACCTGAACAGGTTTTTACAGGCCTAGTTTTCACTCACACGTGTGAATCACCTGAGGAGGCGTTATCCTAACCTTAAGAGTTAATTCTGCTACCAGTTAATCAGAAACTCAGAAGAACGTTCCCGTTTATTTAAACCAGCCTGACAGAAGAAAAGATCTGTAAAACACTCACAGGCTAAGAAGCAGTCCATGCTGAAAGAGATGTTGTCGAGGGAGACGGTTGAACCCGGTCCAGGTCCATCTTCTGCACTGAACTGGAGCCAGAACCTGAAAACAACCACACAGCTTCTGATGAAAGGAAACAAGGAAAATGTTTCCGTGGTTTAAGAAAAGGAAGGATTGTGCTTTCTGACATCTCAGTCTCTATTGTTGGGAATAAAAAACCTTGCAGCTCTGGAAGCAACACAAACCAAAAGGCAGTTTGACTTGTTTAGGGATCAAACACTCGTCTTTTTTACTCCTAGTTAAATGCAGACGTGTTTAAAAAGCCTTGGACTGTATCAGCTGATCCAGACACTAGTCACTGTTTTACCTTCAGTCTCTGCTCACTTCATCGTCTGCTGCTTCTTTATTCCTGCTGCTCTTTCTGCAGCTTCTCTGATTCTATTTAAGCTCTAGAAAAGGTCATTGAGCAGAGTCTCCCCCCCCAGTGCTTACAGACATGACGCTCTAGTCAAAAACACTAGCACAGCTGACTACATAACCCAGGAATCAAATATTAATCACTCTCCGGGGAGCCGGATCAGCCGAGCCAGATCGGTAAAGAAACCTTCAGTTAGACAAACAGGAACGAAGCTTTTTCCTTCACGTTCTCCGATCGTGTTCTAATTCCTCTCTTCTCGGGGGGGAATCAGGGCCATCGCTAATTGGAAGGAAAGCAAAGAGACTTCTGTGTGCTAATTTCTATTCACTTGGTCACAGACAAGTGGGACTCGTGGAGACTATTTTGTACAGTTGCACACATGGACAGTCCGGAGTAAAGGTTCCTGTGGGATTCATTAGTTTGTGGAGTGAAAAATACCACATTTGTGTGGAAAAACTCTTTTTATGAGTTTGTTTGAATAAAAGTTGGACGATTTATCTGAACACAAAGAAATTCAAAACTAAAAGTTAGCGTCTCATATTTTTGTGTTAACTTGTCTCTCTGCAGCACCAAAATATTCAGAAGCAAAACCCTAAATTAAGTGTTACGGATCCATCATGGCCGCCACAGCTGAACATCAGCAAAATGAGAATAACTCAGGACAAATGTTGAGCTGAACATCAGCAAAATGAGAATAACTCAGGACAAATGTTGAGCTGAACATCAGCAAAATGAGAATAACTCAGCACAAATGTTGAGCTGAACATCAGCAAAATGAGAATAACTCAGGACAAATGTTGAGCTGAACATCAGCAAAATGAGAATAACTCAGGACAAATGTTGAGCTGAACATCAGCAAAATGAGAATAACTCAGGACAAATGTTGAGCTGAACATCAGCAAAATGAGAATAACTCAGGACAAATGTTGAGCTGATGCATCAGCAGCAGACACCTCCTCTAACCGTTAAAGCAGATTCAGCAGGATGGTATTTTTAAAAATGAGATGATCTTCTCACAAAACTCCAGCATGAAGGCTGGATGTGATGAGAAAGTGTCCAACCCTGGTCCTCCAGGTCCTGATCCAGCAGGTTCTAGTTCTTCTCCTGCTCCAATTTACCTGATCCAGTGGTTGAGTCACCTACTGATGAAAATCAGGTGGGTTGAAACAGAGAAACCTCTAGAACCTGCAGGACGGTTGTCCTGGTTGACCAGGGTTGGACACTACAGGTTTGTACATCCAGAAGATGACGTAGAGGTTGACTCAGGACACCTGAGAGATCCTGGAGGAGGAGGTGGAGTTGGCTGTAGGAGGATAGTCTCCATGACCCGGGAATGTCACGAGCCCATGTTTTATTGATACTGAGCAGCTCTAGAGACGATATACACATGTTAAACTTAAGGTTCTGCATCACTGGGTGAAACGTTGGTCGTACCAGTCTGCCAGCCCGTAAAGAGGAACTGTGACGAGCCTCCAGCCTGTCTCAAATTTGGACTCGCCGGCTAAATGCCACAGTCTGCGCTGCTCATCAGGTCCTGTGCTGTTCTCCACGATCCACAGAGACAACGAGTGCCTCTGGAGGCCTCCAGAGCACAGCCAGAACCGCACCTGTTGATAGAAAACCCAAAACAAAACACTTCAGTCACGTTCAGGTTTAAAATAAGTTGTTTTATACGTTTCAGAACGAAGCCCTGGAAGGAATGGACCTAAAACTGCAACAAGATCAATCAACCATCAGAATTCACTCAGGATTATAATTCAGATTTTCATTCTCCAAACAAATTAATGGAATGGTGAATGGGATCAATCCAAACCAATTTAACTAACCTGTCAGGATTTAAACGTTTAGACTGAGTGTAAATGACTTCCTGTTCAGCTCAGAACCAAATAAAAGGTTTAAACCCGGCATTGGGATTGTAGTGAATGTGGTTTATAACAGAAACCTCTAACCTGTCACAAACCAGCTCAAACAGAACCCCTCTAGTCCTCCGGAGGACTCGGGCTTTAATTCTGACTCACTAATCTTTGGCTGCTCGCCACGAAGCGCTGAAGCAACAAATATCAAACAGCAGAGAAGCAGAAACGTAATTATTTTTTTGTTGTGTTATCTTCCTGTTTTTCATTCCCATCTGACTCAGACGGTTTTGTTTTATCACTTATTCTTGAGGCTAATTCCACGGCACCTCCGTCTTTTTAAATTTTCTTTCCCTGACCTGCTGATCCTCAAATCTCTCATGTATTAACCTCCCTCACCTCCACCGTTCGCCGTATCAAATGTGCAAAGTAAATATGCAGAAAGGTCAAAGGTCACTGTACTGAGGAATAATAAAGCAACTTACAAAATCTGAATTTATGTAGCACAGCATCAATTAAGATGAACGACGACGCATTTATGGGATCTTAAAGCGAGTTTTACAATCAGCGTCGGACTAATTCACTTTTACTTTATTTCAGGACATGAAAATCTGTATTTATATTAATGAATAAATTAAGGTTTTGACGCTATTGAAAATGTAAAAAACTAAATAAATGCCTCAGAGGTCTGATCCTCGCTGCACACGGCCCACAAACAAGACACCAGTCCAATTTATTTAATCTGTCGTAAATAATCTTTACAGATTATTTACCTTTGTTTTAAAAAATATCTAAAATATAAACCAAAGAAAACTTACTAAAGACTAAAGAAAGAGCACAGGAAGATGTTAAAATGAGATTAAAACCACTTAAAAAACAAAACAGGTTTTCATTTGAGGCTATTAAATTAATTTAAAGACGACTGAAATATTTGTGCTTTAGGACAACTTATTTATATCTACAAATATTAATTATCTTGATTAATTCATAAGTATTAGTCTTCAAATTCTCTGTTATTTTCTGTTTTTGGTAACATTCTGAACTGAACTTCAGACTAAAATAACATGAGCTACATCAGCTTTCTGAAAAATAACGAACTGGGGAAATTCAAATATGAGCGGGACCGTCTAAGCTAGCAGAAGCATTAGCTGATCTGAGCGAGTGAAGCTAACTAGCTAACCAAGGTTAACGTGAAAAAAGTTTGCTAAATAGGTTACGGAGGTTAGCTAAGAGAAATGTTCTAATATCAACAGAAGTAAAAGTAACTAAATTATGTAACTAAAACTAGCTAAATAGCTAAAGTTACCCAGTTAACTAGCCACAGTTAGAGGGAAATTAGCCATTTAGCAAACCAAAGTTAAAGGTACAATAAGTAAGAATTCTACAGTGAAATAATCACTAAACAGTCTAAAGTGTCAATCATGATGGAAGGAAGGTTACGTTGAAACAGTTTCCATTATCAGCTGGCTGGGGGGGTGGGGGGTCAGTTTTTGTCTTCAAAAAAGCCAAAGAGGGACGTAGCTTTTGTTTACAATCAGTGAAACCATGAGGTTTCCAAGTCTGTGCGAGCTAACGCCGCAGCACTAGCTTTTGTAATTCGACACCGTGTGTAAAGATCCTGAGCCAGTAAACAGGAGCAACCTAGAAGTTATTTTTTGTACCCCTAAGAAGCCACGGCATGTTTTGGTTTTACCACCCTCTCATGGAGGCAAGGTTCCATTTTTTTACTCTAATACAGTTATATTGTAATAGAATGCCATATTATAATAAAACGTTTATTATATAGTTGTTAGATTAAGATTAGATGATAAAAACTTTAGTATTAAAAAACCAACCGGGGTTGCCAATGGTGGCAGGACGTGTAGTTTAATAGAGGAAGTCTCCATGTTTATAGTAAATTAGCATTGACCTTTAAAAACACAGAATAAAGTTCATTCTTTATTGATTTAAAATGAAACGTCTTTTTAGTTTCAGTTCCAGGAAAATTCCATATTTAGGGCAAGCCTAATTACCCCAAAAATTTCAGATAAACACAGCGAGTGCCTAGCTGCCTTATTATAAAGCGCTGCTTTCCATAATATAAATGAATTAATGGGACTCACCGTGCACGGGGAGTTCCTTAGAGGAGGGGGGAAGAGAGGACTCTTCAGAAATGCGGGGCCTCGCTGACCCCCCTCTACTGTGAATGTTGCACCTGCACACACACACACACACACACACACACACACACACACACATGTGTGCATTTATGGTTTATGAAACCACTATGACTTGGTGGTGGTTTATGGGGACACACATTTCCTCATAAACAGGTAATCTGTTGAACACAAAAACTATGTCAAAATGTTTTATTTTACCCATGGAAGATAATGCTCACTTAAAAAATAAGAAAAACCTATCAGAACATACATACATGCCACTATGACATTTTGAATGGTTTATGAGACCATGACAACATGGTGGTTTGTATCCCACACACACGAATTCTTTGCATCTGGTGAACACAAAAAGTATGTCAACATGTTCTATTTTACCCATGGAAGAAAAGCCTCACTTCAAAAATAAAATAAAAACTATCAAAAAATACACACAATCATCTGTGACATTCTAAGGGCGTTATGAGACCCTGGAGGTCTGCATACCACACACGCGACGTGGTTTACGAAACCAATTTTAAATTGGCCATGAAAACCAAAAGAAAGTTTAAGTTGCTGAAATAACTAAATAAAATGATAATAGCAGTTACAAAGTCAGTATTAATCAGCTAACGACATTTAGATTTTACTTTTATAAAAATTTGCAGCACTTTAAAAGTCATGAATTACGAGACCACCAAAAATGGTCTCATAAACCAAATGGTCTCATAATGCGGGTGTGTATCCTGACAAATTGGGCTCGCAAAACATAAATGCACACACACACACACACACACACACACACACACACACACACACACACACACACACACACACACACACACACACGTAAAACATTAATCACAGGTATGTAAATGCTGCTTCATGATCAATCAGGTGAGTTAACATGGTGCAAAGTGAAGCTCCACTGACTAGTCTTGATCCGTTGGTAAAGTGGTGGTCAGACGGGTCAGTGCTTATCGTTTTTAGGTCGGTGTCAGCACAGATGAGCAACACATCCAACAGCTCCAGAGACCAGAGTGAACTCATGCCTCACCAAACCTTTAAAAGCCCTGGCTCACTTGTGGAACTGCACTCACAATAAAGGCAGGACTGTGTTGTCTCTTACACCCAGCGGGGTCTTGTTTGTAGCACAGCGCTGACCTCTGACCCAAACACCATATTGTGTCTGGCACATCAGAAGTCTCACTCTTCCCAAATCCGCAAAGTCAAGACACACATGTTCAAGGTTGTGTTCCTTTAAAGGTTGAAATTCTCTATATTTTTTACTTTGAGGCCGATTTCTTTTCACTTTTAGAACGAGCCGACGAGCCTTTGCCTCGTTTGATCTGAACTGATATGATGCCATAAGATTAGACACAAACCTGACGACGGGCAGCTCAGTCTGCCGGGTTTAGCTGTTGACTGAACTCTCCTCCAGGAGAGACTCTGGACCGCAAACGACTGCCAGCCGCATTCGCCCTCTTCAAAAGAGCAGTAGCTGCCATTGAGGAAGCGGCCTGGAGGGAGATGGGATAGAATACATCAATGATATATTTAATGGAAGAAGAAAGTGCAGCAATCAACAACATCCAAGGAGGGAAAGGACAGAAGAGGAGTTGAGTGACGGCGAAGAGCAAAGTGTGCAGGATGCAAACTAACGGGATGAGTTGATGAAAACTGGGAATGAAGCGTGACGAGACCGGAAACCTAAGATGACGTTTAGAAAAGTCTCAGCTACAGAAACATTTTATGAAGCTCATTTAATCGCAGAAGCAGTAGTTTGTTAGCCTAGTGAACTTGCTTTGCAGAGTTTGGTCTAGGCACGCTTCATAGGAACCCTCGCAGCCTGCTCTGCTGCTGAGGCTGTCCAATCACAGCTCGCTATAGTTTTGGTTGGACCAATCACAGCGCTCTATATTTTGGGCCAATCACAGAGCGGGAGTAGCCGATGACGTCAGAGCTGCGGCCGCGAACACAAACAACATGGCGGCAACGCAGGAACCACATTGGTTTGAAACGGCTTTGTCATCAACATTGGATTATTTAGACTCCAACGTGCGTAAGTCTGTCTGATATACTTAGCGGCTTCTTATTTTTATCAAACAAAGTGTCCCAGTACACCTGATATTCACATGTTTTTATACAAAAACGACAGAAATCATTGATGTTAGACGCCATTGCTGTCTCCGTCTTTACCGTGATTACGTCACGTTGTTCGTTACTCTGATTGGTCCTAGTGCTATCCAATTGCGTGCTGACATTTTGAAAGAAAACTGTAGATCCCGCCTCACGACTGAGAGCCGTCAATGGTTCGTGGCCAGACTATATATTCACATATATAGGATGGCTTGCCAGGCTAGTAGTTTGTGTCTTTGAAGCCATTTCAAAATATTTTGCTCATACTTTTAACTTCTATTGCCTTACTGGCTTCTATGGTGGCCCAGAAGGTTCAAAGAACGATAAAAACCGTAACACAAATTCAGAAACTAAAAAGGAAGTAAGACTTAATTCAAATAAATTCAGTTAAAGGGATTCTGTGCAGTTTTGGCTTGCTTTTAGCACCCCCTAGTGTCCGTTAGTGAAAGCAAAAGTGAAACTTATCTCCTCGCTGTGCGTTGGTCTTTTTAACACCTTAATCTAACTGCTGAAATGTCTCCTCAGCCTTCATTAGTGTCTACAGGAGCGGTTCATCACTAAATCAAACAAATCAGCTGTGTTCATGATCTAAAACATGCAGGAAACATACTGGAAGCAGACTGCAGCACCAGGCATGTCAGCTGAAGTCCCAACAGACCGGACCGCCACTCTGAAGTTGCAAGTACGGTATTCTGGCCACAAGGGGTGGTAGAGGCTGCGTGGCCTTTCATTAACCCTCTAAACGATCATTTTAGGTTTATAATAAACATTTAGACATATTTGATCATGTTCAAGTCCATTTAGTCATTTATACTTTAGTGTTGTAGTAATTTATAGTAACTGAAGTCAGTTCTATTAAGAGGGGATCCCATTTTTCATGCATATTTTTATGAAAAAGTAATGCAATAGTTACTTTTCCTGGTTAATAGTTACTTTTATAATCTTCTAACTCAATCACTAACTCAGTTACTTTTTTTTTTACAAAGTAATTAGTAACTAACTAATTACTTTTTAAAAGTAACATTCCCAACACTGCTTGCCTGGTCAGAGGGGCTGATGGCCGCCTCGGCTCTGTCAGACTGCCCCAGCGCCGCCGTGGCTACGACCTGGTTTACCATCACCAGCAGAGTGGGAATCAATAATGGATTCTCTGTAAAATACTTTGGGTGCCTTGAAAAACGCTGCACTAATCTAATCCGTTACTATCGTGAGCGGAGATCATCAAGGCCAAACTTCAGCAGATGTTCTGGGTTCTTTCATCGTGTAAAAACCCGTCAGTGTTAGAAAAGTCGTGCAAAAGGCAGAGATTCAATAAAATCACGTCATGCATACACCACCACCACAAAGGTCTGACGCTTTAATATTTATGAAGGTCACACTATAAATATGTCGACACGGCTGCAGCTTATATTTAGGTTTCCAGCCTGAGATGATTTATAAGCAGCATAAATCCTCAACAAGCTCAGAGAAAACACCTAAAACTTTCTCACGTCATCAGTTTCTACAAGGATAAATAACCAATGTGTTTATTACAAACCACAGCAGGAATTACCTTAAATAATTAGCATTTTATTAGTTCTGTTGTCTGAATAAACAAAAAAAACCCCCATCATTATTCAACAATTTTTATCAGAAGTTTTGTTTGAGACTCTTATTGTGAAGGATTAAAGTTCTGTTGTGGACAATGCTATAGAAGTAGTTAAAAGATAGTACCTCGCTGTTTAGTTTACTCTAAAAACACACCCAGAACCCTCGCTTTAAATATTAATAATAATGATAATAATAATAAAAATAATAATGATAATAATAATAATAATGAACAGAAAAAGCTCAGCTGACTTACATTATTATCCTTTCAGTCCTCTATCATATGCTGTAATAGAAACAGCGTTTTCTGGAGGTCAAAAGGATTAATGTGTGTTTAAACTCAGATCTTTTCCTGGTCAAATGAAGGTAAATTAAAAACCCTCACACATCGCCCCTCAGACTCCCGCTTCCCCGCGCTTTGATGCCAGCAGTGTTTCCGTGTTGTTACAGGGAAAGTGTGAAGCTGCAACACAGCAGGACGTCTGCAGGATTCAGACGGACGGAGATCAACCAGAGGAAGCCGGGACTCTCGGAGAGAGGAGGATGTGTTTGTGCATAATGATGGTGCGTGAGACGGGTGCTCCTCAGAGACGTCAGGAATCTGTGTGACTGATACCGTCGGAGTCTGTTCCTGCTGCCACTTTCTGCTGTTTCCTGTTAATGAGCCTTGGCAGGGCTTATAAAGGATTTAAATAGATCAAATTGGATGCAGATAACTCGTGGATGGATCATAGAGAATAGGGTATCAGAGAGGCATGTGGTTTAGGCAGCAGGGGGTAGCCGTGAAGAATACTGAGTGAGTTATGGAGCTGCAGGTACAGATGTAGACCGTCTGAGCGGGTCTGGGTGGTCCGATGAAGAACTAGAACCAGCGATGACTCAACGTGTTCTCAAGGGTTCTTTATGTTGTAACATTTAGTCAGATGTTCTCTCAAAACAGTTTTCATGGCCTCTGGAAGCCTTATGGCAGTGTTGGGTGTAACTTATTACTTTGTAATGCATTACAGTAATTGCATTACATTTATTGGTAACGCAGTAATGTAATGCATTACTTATGAAATTTCTGTAATATATTACTTGTTACAAAGAGAAACCAACATTAGTTTCTTGCATTACAATCAACTAGGCTTGTCTCTCGCTCTCTCCTCCAAGGAGAACTCGGAGGACGCTTTTTTTAAACGTGATGATGTTGCAAGGTTACGTGGACAATCACAAACGAAGAAAAACGGGAAAAGAGCAACATGGCAGAGGCGATGGAGGGCAAGGCGACTTTTTACGGATGGAAGTATGCACATTAATTCAATTCAATTCAATTCAGTTTATTTCTATAGCGCCAAATCACGACGAGAGTCGTCTCTAGGCACTTCACAAAGTAAACATTCCAATACAGTTCAGTTCATTAAGCCAATCAGTAAAAAAGTTTCCTATATAAGGAACCCAGCAGATTGCATCAAGACACTGACTGTGTGTTGATACAATCCTCATACTAAGCAAGCATGTAGCGACAGTGGGAAGGAAAACTTACTTTTCCTTTGTTGCAAGAAAGGACAAAAACTTAACAGTTTGTGTAAACATTCTAAGCAAAAAAATATTTTGATGCTGTGTACCTTGAGGTTATGATAGCACTTTACAAGTTTGCATTTTTCAAGGTGCTTATGTAGCACTGTTGTTGGTGCTTGTTTTACATTTCTTTTATTAAAGAAGGGTATCAAAAAGAGATCTTCAGTGCTATTATGGAATGAAAACAATATTGCAGGGTACTTTCTGGGTGCAAAAGTAATCAGAAAGTAGTGTAATTAAGTTACTTCATGAAGTAAGTAACTAAGTAGTGTAATATATTACTTTTTGGAAAAGTAACTTGTAATATGTAATATGTTACTATTTTTGAGTAACTTCCCCAACACTGCCTTATGGTCTAGTTTTCATCAGATAGAGTTCAGGAGATGTCGAGAACTTTGATATTGTTTTAAAGCCACACTCTGCAACTTTTTCACATGTTTAAATCATGTTCTGGAGCCAGTTTGTGCTAAAATGACCTTTACAGGGTTAATGAAATGTCACTCAGACCCCACCGCCCTCTGTGGCCAGAATACCACACTTGCAACTTCAGAGTGGCGGTCCGGTCCCTGTTGGACTTAGTAAAGTGGAGCTGACATGCCTGGTGCTGCAGTCTGCTTCCAGCATGTTTCCTGCATGTTTTAGATCATGAACACAGCTGATTTGTTAGATTTAGTGATGAACCGCTCCTGTAGACACTAATGAAGGCTGAGGATGTTTCAGCTGTTAGACTAAGGTGTTTGTCATGTGGTGGTTGTTGTAGGACCCAAAATGCAGGTGAACAGGAGGCAGACTGGCAGGTAAAAGAACTGTTTAATATGAATAATGGTAGGTGGTGATACAACAGGTAGACAAGACGAGGATCTGACACAGACCAGGACAAACAGAGGGTTTAAATACATGAGGGCAATCAGGAATCAGGTGGGTAGGATAACAAGGGGCACGTGAGTCCAATAAACAGTTAACGAGGGGAGACAGGACAACACATCTGAGGGAGAAGGAGCAGATCCTGACAGTGTTAAAAAGACGAACGCACAGCCAGGAGATAGGTTTCACTTTTGGTTTCACTAACGGACACTAGGGGGTGCTAAAAACAAGCCAAAACTGCGTAGTCTCCCTTTACGATCTATGAAACTAAATCGTGACAGAAAAGGAACTAAATGAAGTGCAGCAAAAACGCAAAAGAAAAATAAAGACAAATGGCAAACACAATATGACACAATTAAGGAACTTTGGGACTAAATCGCAATACAAAACTTTGCTAAACAGTCGTAAAAATGTCCCAATTTACTCGTAGTTTGTTCCAATTCAGAGTTTTCAAACTTTATCCACAATTTTGTGTTTTTTTAAGAAAAGCCTGAAAGTAACAACAGCTGGCCTTTGAGACATTTAGCATTATGGTGTCTAGACTAAACTCTCAGAAAAACACCTTCAGACAAAAGATCAGGTATGACGACTTAAACCATCAGCTCTCAGACCAAAATGTCATAGAAGTGAACAAAAACGAAGCTTTGCTACAGATTCTGGCTTCATAATCAACCTGATGATCATTTTACCAGATACATGCTTTTTCATTTCATGGTGTTTCTACATCTGATGCCTTTATGACACCTTGTGTGGTTGTTTTCCTGGATATCTGACTGTTATTTGTTTTCTTAATACCTGATGAATTTACTTCTGATGGCTTCTTTTTTAATTCATGTAATTGTTTTTCCCTGATGCTGTTTTCATCTAAAATCTGAAGCCATCTAGTCTGAAGACGTCGTGCCTGACACCTGAAAATGTCCCAACCTGGACACCGTACAGCTCGACGGCGTGCACGAACGTGAGTGAGGTTTCACGCTCAGTAAAAAAAACCCGTCTCTGTGAGACCAGCTTGTGCTGAACACGACGCTTTTGCCTCCATGATGCAAAACATAAATCAGCCAACAAGTACAAGCTGGTTTGTTCTCATAGGTCCACGTGTGGCTAACACACACACACACACACACACGCACACGCACACACACACACACACACACACCACGCACACGCACACACACACACACACACGCACACACACACTGCCTTTAAATGAAGATTATACCCCTGGGTTAGCCTCTCGTGCCAATTAGTGCTGATAAATCCTCCTGCAGTAGAAACAGGATCTGTGCCTGGCCGGGATTTTCACCCTATCGTTACACTCTTATCTCTCAGCTCTCGTTGTTAGCAAACCTATGCACACAGGGGAGCAGGCATCATTTTAATAAGCAGCACATGGGAGGCTGACCTGCACTGCGGGCAGCAGCAAATTAATTCTGGTTAGTTTAATACGAGTAAAAAAACTCTGGAAGAAGCCGCAGCATCATTATTGTTTTCTATAAATGGTGAGACTTCTGAGCCGTGTGTCAATAAATCTGGATGCCAACGTATAACTGCTGCACTAAAAAAAGACCCTCCATATGCGCACACACACACACACACACACACACACACACACACACACACACACACACACACACACACACACACACACACACACACACACACACACACACACGGCCTGGGGGACTTGTGAGAAAGATGTCAGCAGACTTGGCCGGCGTTTGTTCTAAGCCCTGAGAAACGCAGAAAACAAATGTGCAGAGAGATAGAAATAACAACCGTGGAATATGTCAGGGGTGAGAAGTGCTAGCCAAGCATATCTGCGCTGGAGTCTTTTCTGGGCCTGTTTTTATTCTGGGTCTGTGTCGGGAGGGCACACGCAGACGGCCAGTTGTTGCTTCATTAAGGGTGATTCACTGGAGCACGGCTGAACAAGTTCACCAGAGTAAAGAGATGAATGTCAGGCGTTGTATCACTTTGTACTCACGGCAAAGGTCGCCTTCGTCGTCTCTGAGGGGACAGTCGGTGCTGAAGTCACAGAGCTTGTCGAGAGGGATGCCGGGTCCCTGGTGGCAGTGGTACTGACCCTCCAGCGTGATGTTTGGACCAGGTGGGGACGCTGGACCAAGAGAAGACGGTTTTAGACAGCAACCACAACAAACAGCAGAGCCGAGGATTAGGCTGAGGTTCCGAACATAGATTTAATGCTTTATGTTAGATACCGCACTTAAATCCACGGCTCAAGAAAACACAACTCACACATAAACAGGGAAGTGCGTCGGCTTATGACAACATCTGATACAAGGTGTGACTTCTGCACTGGCTGTGATACAGTACAGGAACAATGACCCAGTTACTGTTAGCACCATGCTCACACACAATGAAACCACGTGTCTCTGCAGCTCAATCGTCACCTGCTGCATCTGCTCATCTATGCAAATCACAGATTTGTTATCTGAAGTTCTGGAAACCGACTGCTCACCTTCGCCTTAATCACCTGAAACTGATCAGAGAACAAAAACAGCAGAGCAGGAAGCTGAAGCGCACACTGATGTGGATCTTGTTTGTCTCACTGTCATGAGAAGGAGAAGTGATTGTTATCGTGACTGACTGGCTGCGCTCTCAGTAGTTTGTCCTTGATCTGCCATATGCAGATTTGTTCTCTGTTCAGGCGAACTTGGGAGTGGAAAGTCTGATAACAATCCCACGACATGAAGAGTCAGTGTAGAGCAAACGCTGTCAGCAGAGCTGACGAGCGAAGGCGGTGATGCCGCATTAAGTTCCAGGGCAGAGATTATAATAAAGGCAGCAGCGGTACACCTGTAGGATGATGTTTGAGGAGGTAGACTCCCAGCAATGTGACAGGCTGCAAACGTTAGACATGTCTTATTAAAAGACCGTCCCGTTATATGGAAAAAATCATTTTTGGGTTGCTTTTCCAGCCTGATGGAGGCGGATGACATCATCAGGTGTGTACGATTGAATGTAGACACCAGGTGGTGACGTAGACGTGCAACATCCGTATTATTGGAATAAAGGTTGATGGACCAGCAGCTACACAAAAGGATGACACAGCACAGCCAACGCTACACCTCAGGGACAAAGGTCACCTGTTAAAGACAGAACAGTGAACAGGTGGGCTTGGTTGGGAACCTGTTAGGATCATCAGCACAAACGACATAAACAAGGGCCAGGCACTCATGCGACCTCGGTGACCTCGTTGGTAACAACGATGGCCTCAACAGCGACTCCTAAACCAGCATGTTTGTTTCAGACCACACCTTTAAAGCCTCCTACTCCCAACCCAAGCTACAGAACTGAAGAAGCTTCTGGGGTGAAAAGCGAAACGTCTTAAAGGAAAACAGAAAAGTCCAGTTGTTTCCAACTGAACCTTCAAGATGATCATGCCCTGGTGACCGAGAATCTACACAAATGTGTTGATGGATCAAGGGTTTAGATCTTATGGTCTTTTGCCCAGTGACGGGCACCTTGGAGAAGCCAAAAGGAGCCTCGTCACGACCATCTACCTAAATGAGTCCACAGGTCCTCTACTGCCACAAAAATTAATGGGAATCTATGATAAGTTATTTTCTGACCCTGTTTGAATATGAAAGTATACTGTCTCGCCAGGATGATGTTTTAAACACTGAATTTTTATTCAAATACATAATTTCACAATGGCTGTGTTCGAATCCAGGGGCTGGATGCTTGAGTCCGCATTTTGAGGCCGCTGACGTCACAGCGAAGCAACGAGTGCTGTCCGAATTCGAAGGATACTCATCCAAGCGTCCTAGGATGCGTCCTCAATTCACCCAAATTTCGAGGATGGTTCAGGTGGATCCTTGCTGGCAGAGGCTATCCCAGGATGCTTTGCGCAGCGGCTGTGGTACTACAAATTCGCGATGGCAGAAGAAACAGCAGAGCAGTACACTTTCAAATGTAAGTTTATAAAAAAATTACGGCTAAAGTAAAATTAAAAGCCTGTTTATAGGCATTGTTAGTTAGTTATTTTCAATAAATTCTGTTTAATAAATCACCAGCAAATGAGCTCCGTGACAGGATCTAGGGGCGGGGATTTATGACGCTAGGCTGTCCGATTTCAGAGCCGTTGATTTCCGGATTTAGCAGTAGAGGAGGGACCCGACCTCGGTGGACCACTGAGTAAACGTCCTCTCAAGCATCCAGACCCTGGATTCGAACACAGCAAATGTCTACAACAAGTTATCCTGGTGAGGCTGTATTCCCTCCATATTTGATACCACCAGTCACCATCAGTGATGGGTGAAAAGGGTGAATGACCGTGTCATGTAAAGCACTTTGGAGTCTTCGGAGTCAGTAAGGCGCTATACAGGTGCAGGTCATTTATCATTCCAAAGGTAAAGCTGAGGGAAAACGGTCAAATTAACGGTTGAACCGTTTTGGTTTTGAATTTTTGGAAACCAATAAAACTCTTGATCATTTAGAGTATAATTTGTCGTAGCGTGCCGAGTTTCCACCAGTCCAAACCTGAATTCACAGATAAAACTGAGGCCAGGACTGTGTTAGCTCAGTAAAAGTGGACACCTGAACTGGACTGTTCCAGAATCAGCAGCCACTCGTAAAAACACAGAAAAATCAGCGTCTATTTACAACAGCCTTCCTCATGTTCACCCCTCTCCAGTGCGGGGTTTTGGAGAAGCATTAGGGCTCATTTAGCTACTGGCACGCTTAACTATGGATTAGAAAAAGTGGAGGACTTATTTTTTTTAATTATTGGAGAAAAACACATTAGTGTGAGTCTTCCTACGGCCCGGCGCTGTGGCAGGACCTCTATGGCTGCAGAAAGCCTCTTTAACATGTCAGTGAATAATCCACTTCACGCTCCTTTTAAACCTCGCTGGAGTAAATGACTCTGATGATGAATGCTCTTTGTGTCCGCGCCTATAAATGCTCTTTCTGGACTCTTTTTACAGGCTAAAAGCTGTGAATGGTGCATGAAAATACAACTTCACAGACCTGTGGCGTTAACAGAGGAAATTATACAATTTATTCAAATTACTCACGTTGGAAGCTTGTTTGTTTAACACTAAACGTTTGGGTAAAGACGTGGTTTTGTTATTCAGCCACCATCAATGCATGCATTATGCATCGGTTTCAGCTTCCTCCTCGTATAAAAACAACAGCACAAGCAGCGGAGTTTATCAGAAGAGGGATTCAGAGGGAAAGCCGTGGATGTAAATGGATGGGTCTATCCGAGTTTGATGATGGATGAAGTTCAGCAGCGGGTCTGAGGTGGTCTCTGCTCTCCCGGACTCCTGCGGTTCTTAAATCACACTTGTCAGATTGAGAAAACAAGTGGGTCAGTAGGGGATGAATTGCCGTTGGGAGTGAGTGGATTTTGTTATCCTGGTGTTCGTGGGGTCGCTGTGGGCTTTGTGAGGAGAATGATGAGCTGAGGAGCTGCCGGGGTGACCGGCGAGGGCAAAGCCTCGGCTGATAAAAACAGAGCTGGCTGGACTCCAGTTAGACCCCGAAGTATCAGCGTGTCTGCTCGGAGCGTAAGCAACACAAATAAACCTGAGAATAAAGAAACAGCTGAAGATTTTTAGAGTTTTACTAACAGAGAGAGGCGGCACTACTAAGCTGCTGCAACAGATCTGGATGAGCTCGGAAAACTCAGGTTTCCTGATTCTGAGTTGGGATCAAATACAAACAACAAAGCAGGAGAAGGAAGCTGGGAAAGCAACGCAAAACGAGGCTAATCCGTGTCACCGCTAAGTTATTAAAGTACAAGGAGGTCTGATGATTTCCCTTTTTATTAAATTAAACTGATGCATGCGCTCCCAGTTATTCATACATGTGCCCAACACTGTGTTTCAATAACGTCATTATTAAAGTAGCTTAAATTATATTTTTAGTCTTTGAATTAAATATTTAGTTTCATAAACGTTTCAACATCCTTCTGTTTATTGCTTTTTAGCAGAACCCAACAATGGGTTTAATGTTCTGCTCATTGACGGATATCCTATAGTTGTTCAACCAATGATCTCTCTGATGTTTTTATGAACTCGTTTATCTAGTCCTGAAAAAAAAAATTAACAGTAAACAACTTTGATGTTTCCACATCAGCTTTTTTAACGATTTCTGATAAACCAAAATAGTCTGCAATATGGAAATAAACCTGTACCAATATATGATAAATACAATGGGTCCTAAAACAAAACCCTGTGGAACACCAGCATCATTCTTCTAGGTTGTAATTCTGTTTTTTACATATTAAAACCCATTAAAGTGATTTGCATCACCTTTTAAGTTTTATTGTTCATATTTTTTATGTGCTGAAGGATCAGCTGCATCAAAGGATTTCCGTAAATCCATTAGAAAGTTCCTTAAGAACGTTTCAGGTGCCTACTAGGTGGTGCATTGTACCCAAAATGATCTTTAATTTCTGGTTAATCTCCTCCCATAAATGAAAAGAGAGAATATGTTTAAATAAAAAAGGTGGAGAAAAGGCAAATGGAGTTTTCAGGTCAACCCGTGTTGAAACAGGAAGTTTTCAAGCAACGTTTTGGAAACATTCAAGAAATTCTTCATTTTCAGTGGCAACTTATTTATTTATTTATCTAAATATTTATTTATTTGTTTATTTATGGGGGTGTCATGATGGTAACACGAATAGTTTGTGTTGGTTCCATTCAATCCGGATTTAAGGTGATGAAAGACTAAAGAAACCTTTTAGAGTTTGAAGGTAAAGAGAAAATATTTGTTACATTTTGAAGTCAAAGGTTTTAAAACCTAAATAACTTTTATGAGTTTTCCAGCTAATGTTTTTTATTCTCTCTAGACGATGATTCACACAAACAAAATAAACATTAAACACACCGTCTTCTCTCACCTTTGGAAATGCACAAGGGAAAGTTCTCGTCAGTGATTTTAGTCACCTCACTAATCACACTCCAAACCGCTTTGGTGTTGCTCTTTATTCTTTGTAAAAGCTGCAGAAAATAATCTCATGACAGCTGATAGGAGATTCTTTTCCTTTGTTCAATGCTTAATAAATGTTATTTATAATTTAGTTTTCTTTTCACAAGCTTCTCCAAAGCCTTTGGTAACCATGGATTTCTTTTTGTCTAAGTTTAATCAAAGAACAGCATGAAAAATGGATCCAAATCCACGATGTGGAGCATTAACTTCTTCTGGATTCTTTCCAGGGACTTTTGTTCTTGACAACTTTAAGATGATAAAAGTCTATTCTCCATTTAACATCAGTCACTCTTAAACCCTTGATAATCTCTCTAGCCATCATATTACCCTATTGTTATCGTTAGTAATCGTCTTCATTAATAAAAGAAATCAACCCAAACTAAAGCTTATTTTCCCAACGACCCTCCTCTCTGATGACCTCTGACCCGGGCTCAGCGCCGTATTAAAATCAGAAGCTCCTATCCAAAAGCTCCATCAGCTGAAGTTAACGTTAGTGTTCCTGCATCAGCGTATCTGATTTGTGAGATTCCACTGATGCCCCCCCCCCCCCACGATCATGCAAAGCAGAGATTTGAATAAAGACGAGCTGCGGAGGCACCGGTGGGAAGAGTAGTGCAGCTTTTTGTCTTTCTGCAGACGAGCGATCACTTCCTGAAACTCCTCCGGTTCTGTTTGTGTAAAACATCTTTAACAGGCGTGACCAAGTTTATCACCAGACTCAAACGTGGTTGGAACTCATCCATCCTGGTGCATTATCTCCATCCTCCAACTGGTTTATTCAGGGCAAGAATCTCCAGAGTCACCAGAATCTCGCCAACCCATTAGAGACGAAACGTTGAGATGCTCGTGGAGATTTACACTGGCTGCAACGCTGAAGATAGATGCAGAGGCGTTTCCCACTGGACGGTCGACGGGACAAGACGTATTCGCTCATGAATTCAATTAACTACACGCGGCCACGCTCGATTGGTGCGAGCTCGGCCCGATCACCATTACTATCTGTCACGCTCGCCGCCGGGGAGAGCAGCCCGCTGGAGGGCGGGCCGGTGAGACGGAACGTTCTGGAGATGATGGGAAAAAGCTTTGATTTACTTTTCTCATTTGGATTTTGATCTATCAGCTTTTATTGTTAATTTCTCCTGTTTTAGCTCCAAATCCTGGAAATAAAAGACTTTCCAGAAACAGAAGTTTGATTTTTCCAACAAGTCATGTTGTAAAAATCTGCCTGCAGCCGTGCAGAAGAGTTATGGGTCCATTTCAGAATTAAAACCACTGGAACCATTAAACAATATACGCCACAATCAGCAAATGGAACTAAAAACTTCTCAGTTCAGCCCAAGATTCTGCAGAAACGTAAAGAATTTGTGCAGGAATGTTACACTTAAGTTTCAGCAGGTTTCTCGTTAAAGTGACCCTTTTTCACCTTTAAACACGTTTTAGTTGCAGAGTTCTTTTTTGTGGCACAAAGAGGTAAAAAACTCTGGGATTAGAACATTTACGAGTTGGAAAATGTCCACTCAGAATACTCAGTCATTAAGAAAACCATCTAAAATGACAAGGAGACAACTTAGAGAGGGGTTAGAGACCAAATTACAAATAAAATGAGAGAAATTTAAAACTAATTGAAACTTTGTGTTACTTTGTATTTTTTCTTTCTATGTATTATTTGGCCCATGAGTCTCATGTCCCACACGATCCATTATTTATGAACCCCAGAGGGAAATTAGATCAGATTATTAAATGAAATCAGATCATTAAAATGAGGTTTTAGACAGAAACTGTTGTTTCCCTTCAACGTTTTATAATCATGAATCAGAAATGATTTTAAAAACATTCTCAATCCTAATTTTAAGTTCTAGTTTGATGCATTTTTATAGAAACTTTAACAATTGAAAACAAAATCTAATTAAAATAATCCGTTTATTTTGTTTTTAGCTGTGCTTTAGATGGCACTCAAACATTTGGTGTAACTCTTGGATTTTAATTAGCAGAGAGGAAAGTTTAAAAGTTTTGTTCGTGTTTCTTTTGTAACTTTTCTGGTTTCTTATAACTTCTACATTAAATCAGACGCCGACGCAGCATCCATCACACCAACTCTAAACCCGTTCTTGGTTTGAGGCGTTACGACCCAAAGCTTTGATTTTTCTTAGTTTCTGAGTTTATTACAGAAAATGTTTAAATTCGACTCTAAAGCTTTGATGGACGACTGAATTTGTTGTTCTTGCGTTTTGTTTACATCGTCGGTCTCCAGAAGGTCTTTGTGATCCGTGAGAGCTGACGTAAATCCTGCCAACGCCGTTGAAACGGTATTAAACACTCGCCGAGGCCGGACCGGGCTGTAATTCTCATGAGTGAATCCAACGGGGTCAATGAAATCTTTCCGTGACGGATCGCGACGCTGGGACTGTAGCCGCGCTCTAATTAGGATGTACAGTGTGCTGCTTGACGTCAAACAAATTGAAGTGACTCGGTGAGCAGATTAAGAATTTCATGCCAACGTTCTTGGCCCGAACGCCGAATGAAATTTGATTTAATGTTGCCGTTTCTTAATGACTGGCTTTAATTCAATAATGCTTTACGTTACCCAGAATTTTCCTCCTCCGTGTCAGATTAGGGTTGATTTAAACATCCGCTTCATTTGGCAGATGCATGCTGGGAACAGTGCGCTTGGTGCCCTGGGCCATTTAACATTTGCTCAGTATCTTAAAACGAAACAGCCTGAGTAGATGTCTTTGGAAAGGTGCCTGAAACACACACCCGGTTTGTGTTGAGGGGATGCTTCTTGAGGAAACGCCTGAGGCGAGAGATTAGAGGAAGAGTGTGATGAAGCTTAGTGCTGCCAGACGAGGATTTTCTCTACATCTTTTACCTCCTGGTAATTGATCAGCTTTGTTTTTGCCCTCCAACTTTCTCCTACTTCTTTGTCCAAATGAACTCCCCTAAAGTCCCCAAAATAAATAATCTCTAGCAAGTGAGCTGGAAGTATCGAAGGCAGGAAATCATCCCGTACACTTCCACTGGTATGAGAAACGCCTGGCTGCCTCGAGGCTTCACAAAGATTCAGCCAGAAATTAAACACAAACGTCTTTTGTTCATTTAATCTTAATTATGCTAAAATTAATAGTTGTGTAAAAAGCCTCGCTAATAGAGTTTCTTTTCTTTATTCCAGTTCAGCACAGCTTCAAGTTGAAAGTAAATTTATCAGCTCTGCATGAGCTAAAGACGTCGTTTTGTTTATAAAACGAGGTTAACGGCAAACAACTTCATTTGGATTTTTATAGATTTATAAAACTCAGTGTTTAAATTGGAAATAAAGAGCTGCTGTAGGACAAGCAAAACAGTTAGCATACTAGCACAATACTTAGGATGCTAACGTGCTATTTAGCTCTTTAACACATCACTTAGCATGCTAGCACAACAGTAAGGTCACATGGCAGGATACTCGTGCAGATTTTTGACCCGATACTTCCCTTCAGACAATCTTAAGTACGTACAGGATTACAGTAACGACCCTAAAGATAATCTTATCAGACATTCCTGACGTGTGTGGTGTGTAAGAGCGCTCTGGTCTGCTTGGAAGCACGGCGGGATTGCTCCGATCATAAATTAGGCCTATCATCTGTGTTGGATTATCTTGGTAAATTTCAAGGACAAACAAGCGTACTTCCTGTTAAATGTGATGTTCAGCTAATCAGAAACTGAGGCGACGGAAGCGGGCCGCACGCTACTCTTCCGCCATGTTTGTTTGCTCCAAAGTCACGTTTGATCTCGAGAGGTGTTGTGAGATTTCCCATCTGACCTGGGAGTGATCAGTTGGTTTGTAGTGTGTAGTTTTTGCACACCACACACCAAGAGTGTTATATCCGTGATATTGTTTTGATTCGTTTGAGATCTCTCGTTTTTGTAAATCGCCTGACAATTTAAAAATCTGTGCCATAAAAAAACTATCACAACAATCTGTATGCTAGCACAACTGAGTAAACAGTTAGCATGGTAGCACAATTGTTAGCATTTTGGCATGACAATTACACTAGCACCAGTTAGCATGCTAGTGCTAAACACAGAGCTACCCTCCCAGCATCTCAAATACAACAGCTTTTAAACTACCCCCCCACAACAAAACAAAACAAGACGCACAAAAAAAAATCAACGTATGAAACCAATCTTGTTACTTGTTTGGTTTCATCTGTGCATCCACCTCTGTTCTAGCTGTTTGTGCAATCTCCTACCCCACAAAAAAGATCTTAGGTTTATGAATGACAAAATTTTGAGATTAGAATTGTTTTAGAGTGCTGGTGTGACTAGCCGTTAGCTGATCAATCCGATCAGATCTGAGATTGTTTCAGGAGCCATCAGACCAGGTAAAACGTGGACCGGAGTGGCTAAAGGATCTGTTCTCCCTTCAGAAAATCACACCTTCAGCTCTGACCAGACATGACTCAAACCAGATTTTGCACACTTGCTTGACATTGTGAACTTTGCACACGTGCACATGAGCGGACTGATGTGTGCCTGTGATGTGATGCATGTTTACAAGAATGACTGCAAACAATGAAATCAGTTCTCCTCTATTGCTCCTCCTCATGGGCCACTGCTTCTGCGTGACATCCTTTAACCTTTAACAATCGTCTGCAGCTCTGATGTAGTTTCAGCCTAAAACATGCAGGGAAACACCCCCACATAACTCGCTCAGAATGAGAATAATTAAAGACTCATCTATTTCTAAAATGACAAAGTGTTTTTATTTTCTTTTTGCATCCATTGAGGTCTGAGTCTCCTCCTCCACCAGGCTGAGTTTGATTGATGGGCCTCTGGACGCCCTTATTCTGCTGTGTACCTAATCGCAGTGTCTAGAGCTGCAGTGACGCTTCATTAAGAGCCTGCGGCGGCGCAGTGCAGTGCTTAAGGAAATGGTCCAGAAGAGGGAAGGTCAGTAGTTCAAATCCCCATGAGGTTCACTGCCGCCACGTCTCAGCTTCCTGTTCGGTTTCCAGGGTGATTCATCAGCACATGTAGGCGCTGAGCAGGTTATTCAGGGACTAACGTTTGTTAAATCTTCTCCTGACACGATCAGCTGGAGCCTTTCAGTCCTCATTCCAGATAAAATGTAAGAAATGAAAGATAAAATCTTCCTTGAGGGCTTCAATCCGGCAAGTTTTAGACATTTCACTCCTTCAAAGCAGCTGATTTCAGAGATAGGTTCAAGTGTTTATGTAAAAGTCACCACGGCTCCCTGAACAGCGTTAGCAGAAACACAAGAGATGAGGCTAAAGGGCTAACGGCTAGCATAAACCAGCTAAATCAAAGTGTGTTGCTGCCATCTCTAAACTGCTCTAATCTTCCAGATTTCACACTCGGTTCATGCACAAATAATTTTTAATAAACCTGTACATCGCTACAGATGTGATAAAAGCATAAACAGGAATTCTGATGCATCCGGAGGTCACGTCTGGCAGGAATTCCTAATATTTTAGCAGAAATCCTCACTGATGGAGGTGTAAAGGTTTATAAACTGATGTCACATGAACCAAGACTGTAACAACACACTGAGTTGAGCTTAGACTAGCCGTTAGCTCGTCAATCCTGAAGGAGAAACTATTTCTTCAAGCAGAGGCTGTTCAGGAAGCTGAACAGGAGAGACGGGAACTTTTTAACTCTTACCGAGTCGTTAACTCTCTGGCGTGTTGATGAGGCGTGAATCAGGCGAGTCCGAGCCGGTCGAGGCCCCGAATGTCCAGTTTGTTTTAGAGGAAAGTGGGATTTGATGCCAGTCATGCATCCCCGCGGTGGCTTTATTCCGGAGACCGGATTGTTTGTTGACTGATGAGTTAATTAAAGGAAACCGAAGGAATACGGGTGACGGAGCAGCGCTCCGCGCCACGCTTGTTTCTGATGAAGGAAATAAAACAAACGCTGTCGAATGTTTCAGAATCGAAGGAGAAAAATTGATGGGATTCATGAAATATTCTGACCTCTGATAATAATTAAATAAATCTGGAAGGAGACGAGTTTAAAGGAATAATCAAAATGTTTGGATGCAACTTCGTCGTTTTCTTGTTTCCTCAGAATCAATCTGCAGGAAAATCATCCCGCAGCAAAACCAGAGAAATAAACAATTCCCTGTGCTGATGTCGTGTAGGTCAGGAGGTAACCTGATCCCAGGTGTGCGACAGGTGTTGTGGAGGGGGGGTGTCTGTACGGAGAGCGAGACGGATTAGGGCTTAGTCTCGGAGTGGGGGTGGGTTTCCAGCCGGTGCCGGAGGAGAGAACGGAACGTCCGCTTGGTTTTCCTCTCTGAGGCGCCTGTCAGGAGAACACGGTGATCCCGGATCGGGGAACAATCCGTTTATGGACACAGAACCGACACCCGACACGAACTCCTGGATCTTTAGAAGCCAGAAGTTCTTTATGTTCTCCTTGATTTGGTTTTAGTTGAACTAATTAAAAAGATCCAGGTTCCGTTGAGGGTCGGAGGGAAAACTAAAGTTCCTGATTTTCTCCTCCGTGATCCGTTAATGTTCCCACTCTTCTGCGGATCTGAGTGTCCGTTTGTGGAAATCAAACCCGCCTTTGGACACAATCAGATAAAATCATTTTTATGAAGGTAAAACTCCTGAAAGATGGATTTCTATCATCTAGAATCGTTTATTAACCAGGAGATCCTTCAAAGACGGGACAGGAGAGAAACTGTCTGCATATGAACCCTGACCCACCATGACGCTGGTCCCAGCCTACCGGAGCGTCGTACAGGAACCATCTTTTAGTCTAATTCCTGCACAAAATGAGTCAGAATCTAAAAATGTGTTTGATGCCAACGTTGCAGGAGAAAAGCAGCTGGAAGCAGCAGCGTGGATGTCGGGACGCGACACCGAACATCTGCTGGGCGACGTGCAGCGTTTCTGCCTCCAGGTTGAAGGTGCAGCGGTCCACAGGTGTGAGGAACACCTGGCCAGCTGTTTCATGGGCAGAAAGTCAGATTCTGAATGGAAACGTGGGACGGCTGATGGCACAGAAAATACTGCATGGAATCACATAAAAATGGTTTATCCTCTCTCGACTGAGAGTATAAAATTAAAGAAAAGAAATCGGATATTTTATTTATTTATTTATTTATTTAATTAACTTATCTTTCTGGAGGATCAGCCACTTGAGATGAACCGTCTCGTTTCCAAGTGGGTCCTCCATCAAAAGTTACAAAGTAAACAAAACACCAAGATAGTAGACAAAGCATATTCCAAGCAAACGTAAAATCAATGATATTCAATGGTATGTGGAATAAAACAGCGCGTGCATTAGCCTCATCGAGCGTAAAGTACGTTTTATTGTTTTAACCGTTAAAGGTCTGTAGGGAGGCTAAATGCTGTGGGAGCATCCGGTAAAAGTTAGGGGTCTAATCCTGAGGCTACGAGCATCTTTAGGGAAAACGAGACTCAGTGGACCACGTAGTCCAGGGACAGCAGGTCAGCATGTTCTCAGACTGGATAGTAAACACAGTAAAAGACATCAGCTGACAACATCTGTCCGCTAAAATAAGAAAAACTTCACGAATTTAAAGCAAACTAACGTTAACGTCTGGACCTGCTGTGTGTAGTAAACTAGATCTATACCACCCTAGTGGCTGGCTGCAGTGCAGGTTTTAAGCTCCGCCCCTAACTAACTTCTCATTTTCTGCTTTTGATTTTAGTTTCTGGGTTTTTGCTATTTTAAAAATAACACAATCATTGTGAGCTTGTGAGACTTTTGGAGCTACATCCAGAGTTAGACTCGGGTGTAAAAACATGGCCGCTTGTGTAAACGAGACTCAAAGTGTCTACTAGCTTCACCATTTAATGTCTCAAAAATGCCAAAACAAGTTGTTTGTGGAAGAATCCGAAGAGTTTTAGCGTAGAAATCCCAAAGTAGAGTCACGATGAGCTGATCGTTGGACTGTTTTCTCTTTAAGCTACGACTCAGACTAATTACTGACCAGCTTGGTTGTTGACGGCAGCGTGAGCGTTCATCTGTGGCTGTGCTGGACAGGAGCGTGTCCCATCAGCTGGAAACAGGATGCCGACCCTGAAACGCTCCACAGGATTAAGCTGGTAAAGTTAATGGATGAACTAATAGGAAAATGATGTGTTCTGTTATCGTTGTAGAAGCAGCGGGACTGGAAGTGGTTTACAGGAGACTCCACCTGCGCTACATCCAAGTACGGTTCAGAGTTTATAAGAAAGGCTGTGAAAGGACGAAAACACTAGATCTGCTTAGGAAACAAGTTCAGGTGTAATTGTTGGGATTGTTTTGGGTTTGAGTTTATCTCCGTTTGTCTGGTAAACAAGTTTTTCTGTTAGAAAAATAAAACGTACATTAAAAGTGTTTAATTATGTCATGAATGCACCGGCGCTGGCGTGAGAGCTGCTGAGCCTCTCCATCTAGTTCAGAGGAAATCGAATCAGGTCTTTTAATTTCATTTGTGGAGATTCTGAGGTTGACAGAGGAGGATATTATCTGAGTCCCGGCTGGGTTACACATTTCATTCCTCAACGTGGAGTAATGAGGTTAAAAATCACAGAACGGAGCTGAGCAGCTTCCAGACATGTTAGAGCTGATGTCCAGCAGACATGTGAAACGCATTAGGTACACACACACACGCACACACACACACACACGCACACACACACACACACGTACACACACACATGCACGCACGCACACACACACACACGTATGCACGCACACACACGCACGCACGCACACACACACACACGCACGCACGCACACACACACACACACGCACGCACACACACACACACACACACACGTATGCACGCACACACACACACACACACACACACACACAGCACACACACACGTACACACGCACGCACGCACACACACACACACGTATGCACGCACACACACACACACGCGTACGCACGCATGCACGCACGCACACACACACACGTACACACACACACACACACACACACGTACACACACACACACCAGGGAAAACAACTCACAGCAATAAAAACCACAAATCATTTGGATTTAATCCTAAAAATGTAAATTTCCTGTCCAGTCGTTGCAGGATCAGGAATAAAAGTGGAAAACTTTGGAAAAATGCAAAAGAAAGAAGAAGAAACCAGGATAAAGATGGATTTGCTGCGAGTGACTTACCCATGGTGCAGTTGGTGGTGAAGTGGGGCTCGATGGTGGCCGTGTCCTCCTGTGGAATCCTCTGATCGTATCCGGCGGAGACCCGGAACGGCGATCCTCCTCGAGTCCCCAGGGTGAGGTGGACCACCGCCCAGCTGCCAAGGAGAGAGAGGAGGAGCAGGGTGAGCGTGAGGACCAGACAGCACGGCTGACACAAACACCTACACCAGTTGTGGGGGTCAGGGGTCAGATTGGACTGGACCGGCTCGGCCGGAGTTCCCGGAGTCTCGGAGGTCGGGTTCTCCAGAGCTTCCCGGGAAGCCGACATGGGCGCCTCCTCATCTCCTTCCATTTCAGGAGGAGCCTTTAGTTCTTTGGTCAGCTGGAGCATCTCCCACCTCTGCAGGTCTGAGGGAGTTTTCTGAGCTGATCCCGAGCCAGGTGGAGCCTCAGCAGAACCAGAACCAGACCTTTACCTACAGCAGGTGTTCACTCAGGTGAAGCGGAGAGCTGCGATCCAGCTCCGAGTGCTGTCCTCCCTCAGACACCCGCCGGCTTTGTGCTCTTCAACTCTCCCTAATTTTATTAAGCAAATTGTGTTGATTTCTCTGCAGCTCCCTCCCTCCCGTTCTCTCTCTCCTCCCCCGTCTGCCGCTCGGCCCCTCACCAACAGCCAGGCGCAGCGTCCAAAACTCCAACCACCGTCACGCCGTGACACTAATTATCACATCACAGGAGCCACGAGTCCCTGATAACGGCTTCCACGCTCAAAAACCCCTCCACAAAACGACAGGTCTGACCTTCAGTTTAGGGTTTTACAGACAATAAATAAAGTTTGTTGGTGTTAAAACGACTGCTAGAGCCTTCTCCTGTTGTGTAGTTTACTTAACTGATTGTGTGGCATGATGACCACGTCCAATGAAGCAAAAAAAAAAGGACCAGAAGAAAGAAGTAAAAACAAAACACAAAATTCCTGAAAAAAGTAGTTTTATACCAGAAAAATCCTCTTTTTCCTCAGAACGACGCAGACGAACATCAGAGATCCTGTGTGTGTAAAATAGTTAAAAGTAGGAATGATGATAACGAACGTTTAGCTCTAGTATAAAAGCACCAATAAGCATTTTAAACATGCTTACTGGTGAAACTGGAGCTATTTTAACAAATGTGGATAGGAAAGCTGCAAAAACCTAGCTTCTTCTCCATTGTTTTGAGTTTTATTCTCACGTGGTAGAAAGCAGCTCTGATTTACGATAATCAGACGTTTCTCTTCTCGCCAAACCATCCAACGTTTATGATATAAAACCTTCCTGTCCTTCATCTCTACTGCCTCTATAAACACTCCAAACATGGTTTAAACTCTAAAACATTGCTTTTAAAATCATGTTCCTAAAATGAGCCGTTTCAAACACGCTAGGGGAGCAGCAGCTCTACTCCGAACCCCTCCCAGATGTCTGAGCTACGGCTCATTCTGGAAGCTGCTGAAACCATCAGGAATAAAACTGATGAGATGGTTTTATGTGAGAGGGATTGATGCAAGAATAACTTCAAACATGTTTTGTTCACCATAGAGATGTTAGAACGTTAGAAAAAAGTCTAAATGTCTCCTTTAAAACACTTTCTTCTACTTTTCTTTTTGAAGGGGAGGTGTTATGCAGAACTCATGACTCTGTCCCACGCGGGTCTCCACTGCCTCCATAAACACTCCAAACATCTACAGCCAGCCCTCTGGTGGAGGTCTACCGGTGGCAAAGGCCAATGCCATGGAATTATTACTGTATTATTGTTATTATTACTTAATATAAAATGGTTTTATATTAAAATTAGACAAAAATAGTTCAGTTTTACTAGTATTATTTCATATTTCAGGCTTCAAAGGGCTCATCAGACGTGGTTCTGCAGCCATGGGGTCATCTGAGCTCAAACTCATATTTGACTTGATTCATTTGAGGAAAACCTGTTTTTAACAAGTTTTATGATTTTTTAAAATAAAAGTCATTAGTGGAATAAACCTTTTTCTCCTGTGAGACGTAAAAAGCATCAAACTGTTGGTCAAACTGAGGTAAACCTGTCTGGTGACTTCATGCTTTGCTGGTGCAGCGTTCCCAAGCTGCACAACTCTGAATTTCCCTGATTTTCCCCGAGCCTAAGCTGTGACCCGTCCTCTGCCCAGCAGCTCTGGTCCTCTTTCATCACCCCGACAGAGGAGGTAAGTCCAAATGAGGAGAGATGTTCCAGCGCCAGAGCCGCTGCCCGCCTTTCCCCGTATTAAGGAGGAAATGAAACCCCGCTACAGTAACCGTCTCTTTGATAACCTTGAAATGATCGTCCAGCTGAGTTACGGACGAGCTTCATGCTCCGGGTGAAATCCCCGCCGGCTCGGCCGAACGGGTCAAACGGGGGGAAAGTGGTCCGAGCAAATCCTCGGGAATAAAAGAGGTAAAGGAAGGAAACCTGTGAGGGAATGTTCTCTACACTTCTACAAGAAAAGAACCATTTTTAATAAACAGACTGAATCTACAGCTGTAACCGGTTCTGCTGGTTCTGTTTAAGGTGAGGAACACAAAGCCAAGGCCTCCATGCTGGATTATCTCCCTGCCTGTCTCCTCTGGTGCCTCCAGGACTGATTAACGCAGCAGCAGAACATCACTCAAACGTTTAAATCTTATTATTATTACACCACACAAAGGCTCAGCGGCCCTAAACATAAATATGAGAGATAAAGACTCCTGATGTCGGAATTACGGGACTAATCCCGTTCTGATGATCCTCCTTATTGTTCTGCTGTGGCCTCTAACACACAGCTGGTTGTTTTAATCACCTGACCTTTCTTCTCTCAGGATGAGGAGGTATTCATTTTTTAACCACAGGAAAACAAAAACAGCTCTGAGCGGCCATCTTTATGCCCAGCTGACACTCCTCACTTCATCTCTGCTCCCTCAGCGCTCGGCTGCGGCTGATGCAGGACTTTTAATTTTCATTTGCTGTGTTTTCCTGCTGGTGAGGATGCTAGATGTGCGTGTCCCGACCGCATAAAGGCTGATTCTTCTTGCGTGTTCTGGTTTGCATTAGCGTGGAGGAAAAACAACATGAAGGATTGTGTTTTTCTTCCAAGTGTTCATGTTTTTTCTGCTGCTGGGAGCCGAACCCAGAGATGATATCGTCCTCTACAGGAGCTGTTGTTCGTATCTTGATACAGAATCCATAAAGGACACATATTCAGCTGCTTTTCACTCATTTTCTCTGCAGTAGTTTATAAAACAATCAGATGCCTTTACACTGGAAAACCCTCAAAACATTCAGGCATCAAAAGGCTCCTAACTTAAGGGATGAGCCTGAGTGCAGACGATTATTCGCCACTACAAAACTAATTTTAGCTCAATATTTGTAAAACTCACCTTTTCTGTTGGATAAAGTTGTTAAGAGATCATTTAGATAAAAGCACAAAGACAAATCAATTATTTTTTGCACAGTAAAATAAAAACAGCACAAAGTGTTCTTCTAAGCCCGTTTACATTAATGAGAATTCCTCCCAAAATGGTAAAACATCAACTATTGTCTGGTTTCTAAAGCGTTTAATGTCGAGTAAGAAAAGAGCACAATTTACATTTCAGTTGATGCACAAAGGCCTGAGAGCGTCCTGTTATTTAAATGACACTCTATAAAAACAAACACGACCTCCTTATGCTGTGAAAACACACATTATGTGAAGGTTATGAACAACAAAAACATATATTGAAAAAGCAATCTGACTCAGGTCCTCAAGTCTGAGTGCTGCGAGGAGAAAAGGCTTGAAATCAAACCCAAACAGTGGCGCCGCGGCACTCGGCTGAAGGTGCCGGCTATAAGGAGCGATGGAGACTCCTCTGCATGGTAATTGGATTTTTAACCCTTCAGAGACGCCCGTTTCCATCGCAGCTTCTTGTAGATTGAAGTGTTTTTTATTTTCGTGTTGAAAAGATACGGCTGATTGAAAATGATAATGCAAACAAACGAGAGCACGTGGAGGCGGGGGGGTTAAGGACTTCCAGCTACGACTGCTGCTGGATGGAGATTTCTGTCTTTTTAAGCCACATCGATTCTGACAGAAACCGGAGCGCAGATTAGACGGAGCGGCTCAGATCGGATCGGATCGGATGGATGAAAGCCACTTTTACGACACTTTGAATGTTATCTGTCTGCCAAATCTAAACTAAGATCCAGACTAGACTCACCTTTCCTCCTCCTTTAGAGAAAACTAAACTCAGACACGTGTCGCTCGGTTCTAAACCCTCCAGACCCAGACGTGGTTACGGGGCGCCAACAGTCACGCTTTATGATTTCACAGACCGAGTGCCGAGGCAAATCTGGCGTGAATACTGAGGTCCTACGTGTCACCAATCATTAAGCAGCCAAACACATGATCAGATCTGCTACCTGCAAATACAGAGTAACTAAAAAAATCATCCTACTGGGTCTGCAGGGTATTTGTATCAGAGTGGAGTTTAAAAACAAACTTATGCAAAAGACTCACGATAAGAAACCGTTTCACTTCAAATTTTCATACATTTACTTCTACTTTCCCTCTGGAATAGACATCGACCTTTCTAAAGTAGAAACCACTTCACCGCCTTTTCTAATTCTGAATTAATGTTGAATATTTAAGGTATTAAGGTACGTTATAGATGGCTGTGAAAAAGCACCTGCTCCACAAAATGTTTCCAATCAGCAACCAGACAAAGAGAACCTTAGTGAAAACAAAACCTCTGCTTTCAAACGTTTCATCGATAAAAAAGAAAAACAAAACCATCCCGAAAACGTCATTAAACCCTCAATAGATCACGTTTTTACCTTTAACCAGGTGAGTCGGCCATCATGAACCAACTATGATCCATCTGGAGTCAGTATCACCATGGCAACAGTCAGACACGGTGGTGGTAGTGTGATGGTCTGGGACCGCCTGATGGAGCCATGACCTCTGCTCTCTAGAACGTCTGACCTTTGACCTGAAACAGGCCGTTCCAAATCTTCAGCTTTTCATAAAACAGTGAATGAATTTTGTTCTGTTGTAGAAGAAAAGTGCATCAGTTCACTAGTAGTTATCACGTTGATCTGATGCTGAGATCAAATATTTTGAAACCAAATTTGCATCAATTCTGAGAGATGAAGTGAACAAAGAAAGTTTGCAGGACATGAGTTTGCAGTTCTGAAGAAAATCTATAAAGAAAATAGAGAACGGCTTCGGGTTGATTGAAACAGATGACCCAGATCTCTCAGTATTAGATGTACGGCAAGGCAATGCATCAAAAATCTGACACATCTCCAATAACCCCCCCCAAACTCCGTTGGCCTTAGACACAAATTTAGCTAATCTCATAAGTAATGTTTCAGATGAAGTGGTCGCTGGTTTCTAGTGGTTCGGAGAAGATTCAGGTTTAATAAATAAACGGAGCACAGTGAAGAAGAAAAACTTCGGCAAACAAGCCCCTTTTTGATAAAAACGAACCCAAAAACACTGCCTGTGAGTGTGTGAGGGTATTTAATAAACCTCTGGGGTCCAAACAAACCACTCAAAACTGCAGGAATAATCAAAAAGGAGAAGAGCAGCGAAGCAGAAGAATCCTTTTTAAACAACCTAACAGCGTCTTGTTGTTTACTGCTGATTGGCAGGTTGCTTCGGTTCACTGCCCATCTGTGTTCCAATAATCTCCTGCCAATTTGATCAAGCTTCAGCAATAACTTAAAGAAATATTTGCACCAAAGCATGAAAACCCCCGAACAGTTCATCTTCACACAAAACAAGCAGAAGAGCAGGAGCAGCGTGGCCATCTGGGTGAGTGGGAATCTCAGCGGAGGTCCATCAGCGTGTGGGAGCGTCCACGCGAACCACGTCTCATTCGGTTTCTTCATGTTCGCTCTGAGTCCATACATCTGATGTTTGTTGACTCGTGTCTTTGCTTGATGCAGCAATAAAGTCATCAGTTCAAGTAAATAAGTGTTTTTATCAATCGCACACGGTTCCGTCTGGATGGATGAACATGAGGCGATATCAGATTAAAACGTCCCAATCCCACAGGTGACGAGTGACTACAAACCAGAAATAACGGAATTTTTAATTGTTGCTAACGAAAGCAGGTTCATCTGTGTCCAAACTCTGGTCTTGACATCAAACAGGAAACAATCACACACTCAAGCCTCATTTACACCGAGTGGAGCAGATGTGGATTGGAATCTGTGAGGCTTCCGTCCAATCAGAGCATTCCCACCGGCAGCGGTGCAGCGCGATCCGGATGTGGAACTCTGGAAAGTTTCTGCATAGTTTCTATTTTTTCAGGATGCTGGATGTGGATCATGATGAAGTTGAAGAAATTACACGAGCCAGACAGGAAGTGAGACATGTTAGTGAGGTACATCTGGTTAATTTTAAAATAAAAGTCACGTTGCATCATTGTCGGCTTCTTCTGTTGTTATTAATGACCGGGATGTCGGTTCACAGTGTACGATGGTAGGAGAGGACGAGTGTGGCTTTTGTTTACCAAACGTAGTTATCACATGAACTCTCACAAACCCGTGAGCAACGTGTGGAGATGTTCCACACATGATCCACACTCAGTGTAAACAAGGCTCCAACCAACCCACCAACCAACCAACCAACCCACCAACCCACCAACCAACCAACCCACCAACCAACCAACCAACCCACCAACCAACCAACCAACCAACCAACCAACCAACCAACCAACCAACCAACCAACCCACCAACCAACCAACCAACCAACCAACCCACCCACCAACCCACCAACCCACCCGTGAACCAACCAGCCAGTCAGCCAGACAACTGACCAGTCAGCTAGCAAATCAACCAGCCAACCAACCACCAAGTGACCAAGCAACAGTGAGGATAATTCCAGATTATTAACCAGATTTGGGTGAAGCTAGTTAAACTAGTTATTACCTTTGGTGCTAGTTTAAACTAGCTTCACACTGAATGACCTGAATCAGGTCCAGTAGTCCCAGGTCCTCTGGTTCTTCTGGTTCCAAACCCAATGATTTCAACCAGAGAAACATCTGAAACGTGCAGGATGGTGACCCTCAAAGACACCAGTTTGACCAAAGTTTTAGAGACATTCACATTGGGTTTTAAATACAGACGGGACTGTCTTAGACGATATATCAACTAACTAATAAATACTGAACTTTCTAACATTTGCTGCCAGAGACAAAAAAGCACAAATCATGTCCACGAAGACATTCATTTCTTGTCTGTTTCACGTGTCAGCGTGTGGCCAAGTTGCAGAATCATCATGTTTCTCAGAGGAGCACAACATGTCGACATCTATTCCACCTATATTCACCCGTCGGCCCTTTTTCCTGTGTGCTCGTCTCATTTCCTCTCTCGTCTTGCAGCAGTCAGCCACATCGCTCCATATTCTGTATCATAACCTTTTCCCATTGATCATTTGAGTTGGGTTCCTCATGCAGTTCTACAATCAGACGTGTTATTCCGCCCACACCCCCACTGTTCAGAATAATTCAGAGGTTACAGCTCCACAGTTGGAGTGCTGTCTAATGACACTGTGCTGATTGAAATCTCACAGCGGTTGTGAGGTGGGAAGTTTCGGGGTTAGGGCTTTACGGTACCACGAAGACGTGCCAGGACCCATTCTTTTCTCAAAATAATAGAAAGAATTGTTCCGCTCGGCTCGGCGCGACTAGCAGAGATGATGTAAAGCGATCTCACCTAGACTGCCTGTCATTAACGTAGCTTCTGAGGAAGCTGCGTTCAGAAATGATCTCCAACTAATTTCTCTCTCCATCCAGTCGGTGGCAAATTAAAGAGCAGAACCAGTTCCAGAAGTTTGTTGCAGGAACTCACACGGCTCATAAAGCGTGCTCACCAGATTCAAGGATGCAAACTTTTCAAAACGCCACGCTGTTATGGAGATGAAAGGCATGGGGGAGTGATGGGGGGATCACATGGCTCCTTGCTCTTTTTAATTATGACCCAAACTCAATTACTTTGCAACCTGGTCGTTTAGAGAGCCACAGGAAATTGCTCCAACGGAATGACAGCGCCGTGTGATGAAAGCCGTCAGTAACATGAAAACGATGCGAGAGCGCGGGAAACGTCTGATGGCTTCAAACAATAACCAACAGCCCACCTCCTCTGACTGACTTATTTATCACACGCTGCCAGGGCAGCTCACGTTAGATGTGTGGTTCACACGTCCACGCGCGGCTCCGCTTCCACTGAACTCTGGATTTTCTGCCAACGCTGCAGACAAATAAAGCAACAAAAGGTCCGTTTAAATCCACACTCATGCAGAGTTTACGTGAATCCTTCCATCTCTGGCATCTTTAATTGATTATTAAACATTTTCTTGTGAGGAAAGATGCATCGTCCCTTTACCCTGGAGGTTCGGACCTGTGAGACTTTAGGAAAAGGGGACGGATTTAGGTTTGTCCCTTACATTGACCCTAAGGTCCCATCAGACTTGCTTTAGGAGTGTTTTCATACAAGGGGAAGCGGGACATTTCCAGCATCAGGATGTAGAACGTTGTGTTGGAACATGATGAGCATCGTTCCACATCTGTCAGTAGTCATAATCTTCTAGCTGCAGGGTTTCTGCTGATCTTTGGACCAGACTGGGCTGATTCGGGTGTAGAGATGGAGAGGTGGAAGTAAATGTTGGGTTTGGAAACTTTTGGGTGGGATGTGTGAGAACACAAAGTTCTGGTGAACAGATCATTTCTGTCTGATGTGATTAAACAGGATAGTGAAAAGCTGCTGAAGCTGAATTTCATTTGCATGACTCTGCAGGTTGTTAAAAATCTGCAAGAGTGCACCGTTTGCTGTGATTGATGCATTCTGTGGGTAGACCTTCCTCATACAGATAAAAGCGTGATCAGAAGTTAATGTTTCCTGCATGTGTGTTTTTGGAGTGTCGACTTCTTACTGCAGATGAATAACAGAGTAAAAATAATTTCTTTAAGAACATGGCTGCAAGGGTGCCGGCTGTGTGTAAATTCAGGGGCTGCGTCCTTTGAAGGCTGATTACATCACAGGGATGAGATGAAGGCTGTCCAAATCCCAAGGCTCCTTCAATGATGTCATTGTCCCCCGATTTGAAGGATGAGTCTGGTGTACTCGTCATGGATCATGCTTTACCAGGATTCAATCCGGGCAGAACGGGGGGGTTTTGTTAAAAACGGCGTGAAGAACAATGGTTCTGGTTACAGTTTTGAAATGTAAGTGTGTTAAAATCTGGTCATGCACCGTTAAAGTTTAGATTTAACTCCGGTTTAGCACCGTCAGCGTTGCTAAGCGACACTACAAATGCCGAGGAACAGGCAGGAATAAATACGAAGGCTAGACCGTCCAAATTGACAGCTGCACACTTACGGTTTCCACGGCTGAAGGACCTGGCTTAAGTCGACCAGGTAGGATGGGTCCTTTGAAGGATGCTGGCCCTGAATTTGGACACAGCCTCTGTAGTAAACAATCTGTAACAGAGATGATGCGCCACCCAACAAAACAGCTACAACAGAGGCCACATCCACCCTAATCAGAGCCTTAAAGGGGACCTGTTAGGTTATAATAGGTTTGTTCGTGTTCAGGACGTTCTTTGCATAAAAATCCCTCTCACATAGAGCCAGTTCAGCAGTTTGATTCTTGACTATTTCAAGACCTTCCAGATTGAGCCGTTTCAGGGCTCGGTCACTTTAAGGAAACAAGCTTATGCTGGCCACGCCCACCCCTCCCCTGATTGGCTGTTATGAGGCACGGACCTCCGACATCCAGGAGGGGCTCAGATTAGAGCCTCTGCTCCTCCACGTCAACAGGTGAGATGAAAGGTCTATGCCAATTTCCCTTATTGTGACATCACAATGGACCTGTTCAAAAGGCTTGTGAAAGAAAATGATTCCTGAAACCTGACAGAAAATGATTCCTGAAACCTGACAGAAAATAGATGGATTGTTTTTATTTGCATTTGGAGTGTTTATAGAGGCCGATAGAGACCCACATGGAGGCACAAAATGATGCAAAAGGTGAGTTTTCATAATATGCCCCCTTAAATGACACCTCTTCTTAACGGGAAATTGTCCGTCCAAATCAATGATTTATTGCAATTTTGCTTTTAAGCAACATTAGATTCTGTTCAGGTTATAGTTCATATTGGTGTGCTGGGAAAGACACAGCAGGGGTGGGGGTAGCAGCAGCTTGGACCCATCAGACAGGATGATGGAAACATGGCGGCTCCGGTAAACCATAACTGAGAGGTTGTGCAGACGGAGACGGGAGCAGATTGTGTTAAAATGTAGTGGTGCAGCTCCAGCTGACTGTAAACAAGCTCACAGGTGTAACGTTTACTTTGTTGTGTTTATCTTGTTGACAAACCTATAAACATGTTCAGTTTCTTGTGTGTTTGGGATGGGTCCTGCGAGGAAACAGCTGGATGTCGGTTTCCTAAAGCGGCTCTCCCAACACTTGCTGGTTCTGACTCAAATGTGATCAAGCAGCACAATTAGGAGATGAATGTCTCTGATTGAGGTAAACACAAGAGGCTGGAGATCTTTTACAGAGGAAGATTTAGTAAAGATTTAAAGCTGTTATAGCAAATTTGGAAAACAAATTAGCTTTTCATGCCTCTTAACAACGTTCTAACATAGTGAAGCTATAAATATGATTAAAAATAAAATGAATGAAGTGGTTCTCTCGCATTTGTCTAAACTCCTCCACCAATAACACGTTTCAGACCAAAACCAACAATTGGACCATCCGGTTGTCGGTTTCACCGAAGCGCCGCACTTCCCTGGGTCCTCCACTCATTCCACACTCACGTATTCAGCACCAGAACACCACTGGTGTGAGAGGTTCTCTGCTCAATAACATCAGAGAAGGAGAACCAGCCGGCTGCTACCACTTCAACTTTAGGACAAACTACCAGAGTCCCAACAAGAAAAACACACCATTTGAAGTCACGGACAACAAAAGACGTTTGGACCTAGAAAACGGAGACTGGTGTTTAGCGCTAGCTCGTTTCCTCTGGCATCGCAGGATTCCGGTTCCGGTGGACGCGGATCCAGGGAAGATACCCGAGGGGAGGGGTGAGTGTTCCGTGTTTACGTTTAAAACCTAGCTTGTTTTGTAGATTCGCTATAGCGGCTTTAAACAGGAAAAAGAATATTTATGAAACAAACGTTCGTTTTAATGGTAACAGATAATAAAAAAAATCATTATAAGTTATTGTAAATTTGTATAAACTGGAGAAAAATAAATGTGTTGAATCATGTTGATAAAAAAATCTGCTGTAGATCTTCATCCAATGATCAGCCAGTGGATTTTCTGTTTGCAAAAATGTTGCATAAAACACAGATCATGGATTGTGCTGTAATGATTATTAGCTAGCAAGAAACAAAATATACGTTTAAAATAATGGAGTTGGTGTTGTTTTGGTAAGCTGTGGCGGCCATACTGATTTGCATTGGATTGACTCCAAAAGGAATTTTTACATGTAAATAGTTCAGATCCATGTCATTATACGGTTATTATAAAACACGGCGTTGATGCTTCCGCCACGCCGAGGCGGAACGTCGGATGTTTACTGGGTATTAAAGGGAATATGTGAGCGCTGTTTACTTTAAAACTTTAAGCTTTTGGAAGAATCAAAGGAATGTTTTCTATGTTTATGTCACCAATGGAGTGGGTGTTTAGGAAGAAAAGCTTGGAAAGCAGAAATCAGTGGGAATGTGATATGATTTGGTTTTAATGAGGATCATCGGGGAATCCGAACACGAGCGGCTGAAGCAGGAAGTTTCAGAAACAGAGCTTCTTCTGTTTTCCTGATGTGAAGAAACGCTGGGAGCAAACGTTTGAGCCATAATTGGCTGAATAGTTTTAGTTTTTTTTTGGTTTTTTTGGCGTTCAGCAGATTTTTGTGACATATTGATGCTTTTTTATCACATGAACCAATTTATATTAAACCTGCAGAGTGAAGACATAAAATAACATCAGTATGTCGGCTGGTCGATGGTAAAACAATAACGAGTCTGTTGGCTTTAGGAAAACTCTCTGAAACTGACCAAAGGTCAAACGGAAATGTTCTCCCCATTAAATCTGCAGTCACATGATTACTTCCAGCATCAGAACTTTATTAGAAAAAAAGTTTTCCTCAAAATGAACCAAATGATGCAATAGCGTTGGAGCGGATGCCCGATTCAGCATCGTTTACTAGAAACGTGATGCTTTTCTGCATGAATGATCACTTAAGCTGCAATATCACAAGAAACAGATCCGAGATCAGATGCTTTCTTTCCGTGTAGATTTTCAGCAGAAATCCTTTTCCTTGTTTACATCTTGCAGGAAAACGAGTTTCATTAGAATTGCAGGACGAAAAGGCTCCCAAAGTGCAAATATTCAGTGACATATTCTCCTCCAGACAGAAGCAAAACTTTATTTTTATTTTGTTGAGTTGAAACGACCTGTGAACCTCAACAGATCCATTATTATAATGAAGGAATCCTTATTTCTAACTGCTACATGGAAACAAAAGCTCCGTGCATTACATCATATTAATGGGGTATTTTTCTAGAATGAATAAAGCAGCTGATTAAATCCCTGCAGCCAGCCTGTTTGTTCCAATTACAGCCTCTAATTTGAGGGATGTGCTGAATATTTCCAAAACAGCGTCCAATCACGCTCGCCTCATGCGGGTAGCGTGATTAAATTTGGCGCATCTCTGGAGGGGGAGAAGCTGCTTGATGGCGCAGATAACAACCGCGTCCTCAGAAGTGAAGCCGGGGGAATCTCACGGCTGGGATCGCCCGCAGAGTCGATCAAAAACAAAACCCAAACTGGAGTTTCTGACCGTCGTGTTGCTTTTGGAGTTGGTGCACGCTGTAGGATTATGGTAAACAAAAACCTACTGAAGGAGAATCATTGATATTAGACTAAATGGTTTGAGGATTTGAAGTTTAAGGAGATAAAATCATTTAAAACTAATGCAAAAACACCTAAAAACACACGTTCAACTTTTCTGTTTTAACTTTTAAAACACAAAGTTTTTGTTTGATATTTTAAGCATAAAAAGGGTCAAACGTCACTAAACTTACTTCCTGGTTTTGGGGAAACATGGTGGAATAAACGCCCGGATGCACAACACGCCGTCATATTTAGCAGAGATAAGGACACGAAAACACAAAGACTAAATAAGATTAATGTGTGACTCTTTATCTTTCAAATTAAAACTTGCACATGGCTGCACACACCAAATGTTAATGGGATTGCTGTAATGTGTCTGCTAATGGCCACGAATTTAGATTTAAAAACTACACCTCCGAGCACGTCCAGGACCTTCAGGCTCTCTCGTGGTGAAATATCATGAGAAGAAGTCTAAGTTGCAGAGTTGTTTTATTAAAAAGAGGCGACGAGGTCAGTCGGGAGCAGCGGCGGTGACACTCGTCAGCTGACAGCTCTGTCACTTATTTATTTAATCTGTGGCTCGGTTTGAACAAACAACCCAGCAGATGCCAGCCGGGGTCGTCGGGTCAAAGCGGAAAAATAAAACCTGACACGAACTTCAGGTGTTAATAGTCTGACTGTTTAGAGAGAAAGTTGACCAAAAAGTCAAAGTCAGTATTTCTTTCTGAATATGTAGAGTTTGTATCTGAATCCAGAAATTACAAACACTCAGAGTCTAAAAAAGTCATTAATCCTTAAAACTTCTGACTTCCACTGATTTTTAAATTGTCAAATTCAACCTCCGAACAAGAAAAACGAGATAAACTTGTGACTCACGAAAGATGTGACCGCAGGCAAACTTGCACTTTCTGCTTCGAGCTGCTTCCATATTCTACTTTGTCGGCGTTTAACCAATAGTGTCTACAATAAAGAGACGTCGTGCTGCACGTGTTGCTGTTTCTGTGTGGAGTCAAGTGGTCTAACTCTGTGCCAACACATAACTACAGATGTGCTAAAACAATGAGAATATACATGTATCCGAGTCCGGATCGGGAGGTAACGTCCAATTCCGCTCGAGTCTGAAAACACGTGATCGGATCTGGACATCCCTACTTTTAAAACTTGATTCCAGGTTTTAGTGTTTAAAAATAAGTCTGGGGACTAAATAGGATTTTTTTCCTCACAATGTTTTCAAATTTAAACTTCTTGTTGTTGTGAGTCCATTATCATTTCTAATGACTCGATTTTAATTGAATGACGGTTTGTATTCTGAAACTTGGTATTTTGTTTATTTTTTATGAATCAGGAGGATTTGGGTTTGTTTTTTATGGATTTTGCTTTATTTTGCAATCTAAAATGAAAACTGTTATTTTTCTCTAATTTACAGCTGGTTAAAGTCTTCAGTTGATATTTATATAAACCTGCCTTTGCTTTCCTCTTTTTGAATTATTACCATCATTTTTCTGTTTCCTACGGTGGCCCAGAAGGTTCAACCAAACAGAAAAGCCACGACACCAAACAACAAAACAACCGTAATATATCAGAAGTTACGCTAACACCATAGGTACGTTTAAAATGTAAGTAAACAGACAACAGCGTTCAGGACCGTGGAGGTTTTACGGTGTGAGTTTAACAAACGCATTTACTCACATTTATGTCTTTTTCCTGTATTGGTAAAAACTTTGGTCTTCTACTACTTCATTTCTGTATATATATATATTACTTTTGTTGTTGTATTTTTCTTTGTACTTTGTTGAACCTTCTGGGCCACCGTAGTTTCCGAAGATTTTAATGTTTTAACAACTTAAACATAAAAATAACTGAATAATCTGTTCTTCGTGAAAACAATACTTTTTGATTTTGCACCACTAAAACATTTATTCGTACTGTGACGAAGATAAATTTGTACATTCTCATTCCATAATAACATATTTTAAATTATTTTTATGCACTTTTTGAATGTGTGAGTGGTTTTGCTGATGCTAATGAGACGGGTAGATATATATAAACAAAAAACCTTGAAATATTGTGTTCAATGTGTTTTCAACCATACTTATTAAAATATAACACTAATATCATCTTTTAAATGTAAATTCACTCCAACTTATTCTAATGGAATACCTGGACACATTTTTTTAAAGTTGTAAAACCGACAAAAAATAACTAAAAAGTTGTTTTTACTTGTTAACATTAACTTTATGCTTTAATTTTTTAAAAATCTTTTCTAATGAAGAGGAATATTACCATTTATAGTTTTCTTCCCTTTATTTTTCATCCTTTGTGCAGGAACCTTAATTATTTCTAGTTTGACTTTTACTGAGAGCTCCTTTGATCGAGTCTTTCCACTGCAGCACCTTCTGGATGTAAATGTCACTGTAACAATCAACTCCAGACCTTTTATCTGCCAAATCGATACCGAAATGATGAAACTGTCCACGACCTGCCAATGAAACGGCTTTTATTTCTACATTTTAAAGAGCTGTACGCCCTAAAACCCATCCTCCTCTCCGGATGGATCCAAATTAAAGCGTCGACACAAGCAGAACATGTCAAATTAACGCAACACATTTCATAACAATCGCCATTTTCAGGCTGCAGCTTTTTGCTTTTCATAGCTGGACTCGACAAACGCGACCGGATTTACAAACTGGAGCTTCTTCACATTCAGCTCCTCTTCTGCAGGAACACTCGAGCATAGTTTAGGCGTACGGACGTGAAACCCATAAAGCGCGCTCCGTCCCAGAGGAGATTTATCATCGGGGCTCCCTCTCTGCTGCTGCAGGCACTAGATTACTTGTCAAAAATGGCCGAGCGAGCAGATATTTTTACCAAAAGGTAAAGGTGGAGGGAGAGAGCGCTCCGATTGTTCTTAAGAGTGATGGCCGACCGTAAAGCTGCCCGTTGTCGTCCAGGTGAGCCGCAGCAACAGAGGTGGTTTCCAACAAAAGGTTAGGAACCAAAGGCAAGAAGACACCTGAACGTCTCACAAATCAGACGGAGCGATTTAATGCAAACAAACTCTCCTCCAGGCTAAAAGAGCACGGAGCAAACGGAGTGTTTAAGTGGAGATCAAAGGAGGGAAATTTAACTCAACTGGAATTTCCTCTGAAATGATTGATGGAATCTAACAAACATGTATTTAAATCCAGCTTCAGAGGATCTGACATTGGTGACGAGATGTTGGAAAACATCAAACATCCTCTCGTTTCTCTCACAGCTCCAGGTGGAATCATTCACCGCTTTAGGCTTTTTCTAATTTGCTGCCTTAAGGGTTGAAATTTTAATAGATTTTAGCAGTTTGTACCGTTTTATCAGAGTCATAAAACCTTTAATAAGACTAAAACTGCTTTTGCACTTCTTGTGTTTTTCATTGTTAAGATCTTCTTCATGCTTATTTAAAGGTCCATCCTTCACTCTTAATTTAAACCCAATTCTCAGTAAAGAGAAATAAACGTTTTATTTGATGCAGCTTAAGGTTGACTGGAGTAGTAACCCTTCACCTGTTGGATCAGGCAGGATGTCCATTTAAAGCACAACGCTCACATGAGGACGCTAACGAAGGTTATGGTGAAACTGAAGGACATTTGGAAGGGTTCTCGTGATTTACTGGGTTGGTTTGTGAACGTGAGACTTGATGTGGACTAAATATTTCATAGGAGGTCATTAGCTGGAGCCTTTCGGATGTAAAAAGACCATTTTTGTTCAAGATGGCGCTACTCTGTCAAAACTATGAGGCTTCAAACGATGAGTTAGACTTTATTTACTATTTCCAAGTTTTTTGACAAAAGTATTTACGGTAACACTTTACAATAAGGGTCCCTTACTTAGTGCATTATTAAGCATTAATAAACTATTAAATAAAGTATTAACAACTGCTTAACCATAATATGTAGTGTATTACTAAGCAACCCCCCCCCCCCCGGCCCTTTGTCCTAACCTTAAGGACACTTAATAGTTAACAATGCCGGAAACGTTAATAATGGGACATTTTGGTTATTAATGCTTAATAATGCAGTAAGTAACGTTAATAAAGGGACCTTTATGGAAAGTGTTACTGTATTTACTGTCTACAGTTTTGATGCTGATTTGAACCAGAGACATGTCATTTCCTGCCCGTGGAACGCACAACGCCAACAGGTTCATTGTCAGAAAGATGGCAGGAGTGAAGCATAAGTGAAAATGCTACTCAAGTCATCTCCTGAAAATTCTCGTGTTTTTAAATATTGCGATATATATCAAAGGGTTAGAAAAATCGCAAAATAAATGTTCTCGAATATCTTTTCGCCCTGTTCTCCGGTTCTGACTCTAGCTAGGAAAGGAGGCGGCTACGTAAGGATTGGGCTACGTTAGCGTGTTCATATTGTGCTAACTTCATCAGACCAAATATTCATGATGCTTCAATCTGACTTAACCTTTCCCCTCCGTAGTCTCTGATAAACAACTAATTTATCCTCTCAAGTTAACTAATTTATTGTGACTTTCAGGAAAAGAGACCATCGTTCACTTTTATCAAGTTTTTATTTCTAGCTGTTTTTAGTTTGATAACATCAGATTAGAATCACGTTTGTACACAAACCCAGCCTTTATGTGGTAGTGTTATTTGATGAAAGCTGCAGAGACCAGCTCATAGCCCCAGAGCAAAGAGTTGCAGACCCCCGGTTTAGCTGCTTCACAGGAGCGGCGTGAATCTTTTTGCAAAATATTTCTTTTGAAACGACTAATTAAACTCCAGCGTTGGTGAAAAGAAGAGGTATAAAACATGAAATGAAGCTTTTTGCTCACGCGGTGGAACGAGGGGCTCATTAAACGGAACACCAGACGACCAAATTGCTCTACTGGATGTGAACGTCACGTTCCGAACGTTCCCTGCCGTTCCTGATGAGCTAATACCTGCAACCCGTCGAGGTCTGATTGAAAAAGACAAATTGTTTCTCTCCTGTTGTTAAAATAACAAAGTTGAATCCAGTTTTACATTTTCTAAAGCTGAAACGGGACGCTCCAGATGAACGAGGAGAGTTTTACGATGGGTGTAAACCACACCCCCACCCGCCGATGGGGGGGTGACATTGTGGCCTGGAGCTGAGCCAGAAACAACAAACAGCTTTTATTAGCGGTTTTATTCGCCGTAGAAGTGGCAGCTTATGCTGAAACAAATTAGTCTGATGGGATCATAAATATATAACATAAAAGTGACAAATCCAGCCATATTTTTCAGGTCAACGGAAGTGTTATTATAGAGTTTTAATGGGATATCTGGAGGAGCGGCGTCAGCTCTGGGAATAAACTTTAGCTATTTACTCAGACGTATTCGTCTTGCATATTTAGAATGAAAATTGGCCCAAAGTACAGGCTCTCAGCTCTAATTTGAGGGTATTCACATTTGAATTAAACAAATTAAAGCTCATTAATATGTAAAACCCTCATTTTCAAGAGCATGGATATAATTACACTAATTAGCATAACTGCACATAAAATGATTTTTCATACATTCTGTGGAGCTGAAAGTCTGAATTGAAGTTTTCTCCGCTTCCCCCCTCTGAGCGTTTTGGGCTCTTCCTGTCTTTGTTTTGGTAAAAGTTTGGTGGAATAAAGCGGCGATCAGGCCTTTAGGTCGGGTTCAACGATGGTTTTGGGTTATTTTCCATCTGTGGGGGGAAGTAAAGCCAGTCCAATTAGCGCTGCTGTATTTAGCAGAATCTGAAACGTCTCGGACTAAACACAACTGTGCAGAAGTTTTAATCCATCCTGTATAGTTTGGCAGACCAGCTGATCTTATAAACTGATCCTGATTGATAGTTCTCCAGACATTCTGAAGAGCCCAAGTTTATTTTTTTGATTTAGACAGATTCACGTGTTCTCAAAACCTTTACCAGACCATGACGGCGTCTTTGTGCAGAGTAAAGTGGACAAAACCCACTATCTCCAGATGAATCGCATGTTAAAGCTGTCTTTAGCTGCACCAGGCCAGGTTCCAACCCTCCACTTATCTGGAGTCAGGTCACGGGGGCAACAGCCTGAGAAGAGAGGCCCAGACTTCCCTCTCCCCAGCCACTTGGGCCAGCTCCTCCGGGGGGGATCCCATTCTTCTGAGTCTTATCACACAAACTGCAGTTTTTGTTGATTTGTGTAAAATCTTCTTAAACATTTTCACCAATAATGTCCCATTTCTGGAGTTTGTATGAACGTTTCTTTATTACTCTGCAAACATCTTTAATAAAAGTATCTGATAAATGTAGCAGGAAGGTGCTGGTGAAGGTTCTCAGTCATCCAGGTCATGGTAATCCAAAAGGGTTTGAGTGAAGGCAACTGGACTTCTTTGGTTTCTTGGAGACGTTTAACTTCTCATCTGAGGAGCTTAAGCTCAACCCTCCCATATTCCAGTCAGAACTGATGAAGCTCCTCAGATGAGAAGAGAAACGTCTCCAAGAAACCAAAGAAGTTCAGTCGCCTTCATCCAAACGCCTCTGGATTAGCAGGAAGGTCTTTATCATTGTGTGCGTTTAGATCAAAATACCTGAAAGAATTCCGGTAAATCCCTCCATCAAAGGGAGTTTTTCAAAGCTTTCCTCTTTGTTTAAATAAATATCAGGTCACTGAGCTAAACGGAGAAGCGTAAATCCTCTAACGGCTTTGTGCCTTCATAAAATCAGGGTTTTAGCTCTAAATGTTTAGTCGGTGTCTGTTTTACCTCATGAGCAGCAGGTGATGCCTTTGATTTGCTGTACGGACACGTTTGAACTGCTGTCTCTCTGGTAGTTTCAACACCTGCGCCCCGTTCACACACCTTCAGCTGTTTGGGAAGCGCCCAAGTGTCAGAGCAGCATATTCTCATACGTTTTCCACAGCCTGTTTATGTCAAACTCTTTAAAGAGAGAGATTCAGCTCAGCGCCCGGCTTTAGCTCAAAGTTCACGAGAACTTTTCACCACGCAGAGGAAAGAGTTTCTGTTTCCAGACCACGGATAGAAAAAAGTCCCAGTTATTCAGAAAAGAACAGAGTTTAGTTAAAACGAATGTTTGGTTTTCTGTTTGGAGGATGGATTCTGCCAAACCTGACAATAAAGGAGGAAATCAAATATTAAATCCAGGTCTGATGGGGTCATGACACGTAGCCAAACGGCTTACGGGTTTTCCTCAGAAGAGCCAGGAAGTTTGTGGAAGTTTTCTGGGAGCTGGTCGGTTGACTCAGTCTTGTAGCGTTGGAATGCATTAATAAATATAATTACACTACATATTTATTTCCAAATATGCTGGTTTTTCAATTTTATTTCCTCACATATCGAATTATTTTTCCTCATTGACTTAAATTTCCACAGTATTGTTTGTATTTATTTATTGTCAACTTCGACATGATCAGGCCCCCGTATGGGCTGAATCTGCTGCCCTAATTTAAATAAACTGAGTGTGAAAAAAAAAGTAATAAAACATTTTCTTATTTTGCAAATTTATTCATTTGGTGAAATGAGGATTATAATTGACTGTAAATTACAAATGATATAATATTAATTTTAATTTAAGACACTTAACCCGCCTTGCCTGCTGGTGGTGGTCGGAGGGACTGGTGGCGCCAGTGCTCGGCAGCCTCGCCTCTGTCAGTGCGCCCCAGGGCAGCTGTAGCTACGATGTAGCTCATCCCCACCAGCGTGTGAATGTGTGTGTGAATGGGTGGATGACTGATTGTGTTGTGAAGCGCCTTGGGGGGTTGTAGAACCCTAAGAAGGCGCTATACAAATACAGGCCATTTACCATTTACCATTTAATAATAACAAATTTAAAGTTTAACCTTTTATTTAAACATCTATGTTTGTTTCAGGATTTTTATTTAGTTTATTTTTTTCAGTGCGCGTTTCATTAAAGGGTTAATGTTAGCTGTACGGAAGCTCCAGATGCTAAATAAAAATCTCAGTTTCGTAACCTGATCTGACTTGGTGTGGGATCAAACGTATGGTTCTGGATGTCGTAACAATAAGTGATTTTACTGATCTAATGACTCATTTTTTTATTTCTAGCTGCTTTCCTGCAGCTCTGAGACTTTTGTACTTCTTGGCTGAGAAGGAGCAGAAAGATCGCTGATCCCTGAAGACGCCACGCGTCCCTCTGGCTGAACCTAACCTGGTTATTCTCCTAAAACACGTCGAGTTTCTGTCCTCATCAACGCTCCACATCTGAGCTCGTCACGGCCTGGCGAGCGGCCCGGATCCATCACTGACCATCAGCTTCTCTCCTCGCTCCATCGTTCCATCACTATCCGTCTCTCCTTACGCCTCCCTCTCACTCTGCACTATCATTCCCACATCTCCTTTGCCTCCCTGCTCTCCAATAAATACCCTCGATTCTGTGCTGCGGTACAGCCGCAGTGTTGTAATCCAGTCTGAGTTACATCAGCGCGGTCATCAATCACGCGGCCTTTCGCTCTCCTGCTGCCGGGCGGCTGACACAAACTTACTGTCACTCACAGGAACCCGGATAGACGCAGGTCGGTTCTGTGTCCTCAGCTGAACTCGGGTGGATCACACGCACACGCTACACGGAACGAGCACGCAAACATCTGCAAACATGTTCTGCAAATCAGAGCGTTCAGCCTCCGCTGCTGTCGGTTTTCAGTGCCGTTTGTTCAGGCGAGACGGGAAAAAGCCGCTCTGCAGCAGCAAAAAACAAACTGACAGCATCTCAGATCTCTGTGTGCAACGAGATCCACGAACGCTCCTGCTCAGGAAACGGAAAAACCAGACCTCACAAAATGGATCCTAAATTCCAGTTTGATTAGTTAAAATCTTCCTTTTTCATATATATGATTATTTTATTACATTATTTTAAATTTAAATAATAAAGCCGTTAACAGCTCTGACTCGACACTAACCTGATTGCTGCAAATGAATCGATGCAACAGCCGAGGTGCTTCAGGACTAAGAGAAGGTCCATTCTTATGGTTTAAACGGTTTTGGTAAAGTGTCTGACCATCATGCTGAAGCAGCTGCTTTATTTTGGAGGCAGATTGAGATAAAACTGGTCTCTGAGCGGGACACAAATCCAGCAAACGGCTCATTTTATCACAAATAAAACCCCAAAATACAGAAATCTTGTTATATTTTCCAGGCATGTTTGTGTAAGCGTCCTCTTCTTCTCACCGTTCCCTTCAGCTGATTTACCGACAACACAGCTGCACACATGGTGCTTGTTGACTCACGGAGCAGGAGAGGCAGTTCGTTTCCATATTGGCAGAAAGGTGTCGACTTATTTTTATTCCCCAGCAGAAATCCCGGCGCCGTCTCTGAGCTACAGGCTAACGCGGTAAAACCGGACAGGAAAACGAGGGCTGCTTTTCTTTCAGCTAACAGGAAGTTTCTCTTTTATGCATCAGTTTATTAGAACTAAACACTCTAAAAATCTAAAACATAAACGACTTTGTTTACGGCGCCTATCAAAGTCCACTTATGGTTTAAAACGCTGACACTTTACATTCTTAAATAACATGTTAGCTTTTCAGGAATCGTACCCTTCAAACTTAAACACCACATTTAGCCGTCCTTCTGTCTCTGAGTGCTGAAACGTATGCCATATAGGTCTAATAGTGCCTGGCTGAGTCAGCTCCTTGGGCGAACCCGATGTCAACGTGTCACGATGTAAAAGGTTTGCAGAAACGGTGGAACTACATCTGTTAAACTGCTTTGGGAGTCGAGTAACGGCAGAGGAAAGTGTAAAAACAAAACCTACAGGGGAGAAAAGTGGAGATTTTACTGTTTTAAAGAGTCTAAGACTCAAGAACAACTTCACATCCGCGCTTCGGTGACAATTAATCCGTTTCTTTGATGGCGACTGCTACAAACCTGCATCACTTCAGGTAGAAAACAGGCTCAAACCTCTGTCTGAAGACACGTCTGAGGACTGCTTTGTTCGTGAGGACCGCCTGGAGAAAAACTTTTCTCTGTGATCATCAGAGGTGTGAGAACAGCAGAAATAACAGATGTCTAATCTGGAGGCTTTTTATTTTTTCTTGTGTTTACCCCAGAACAAACGTTCACTCTGGTCAGGACATCTCAGAGAACCTGCATGAACTCCCAAACCAGGACGTCACTTATTGTCTGCTCTAATGTTCCCTCCTCACCAGAATGATCTGACTTTGATCTGATTTTTATTTGAAGGTCTTTAAATCACACCATAAAAGCACCACCAACCCTATAAAGCCTTAAATAACAAAATCTAGCTTATAAAACAGACCTTTTTACCATTTAACCCTTATATAACCTTTTAATTTACAATTCTGGTGTTAGAGCACAAAAACATGCACTAAGGGCATATGCGGGTTAATGTTGATGTAAAGTCTATACAACCTATTCTATTTTACTTTGCAATTCTATAACATTAAAGGGGTCAGCACCTGAAATCTTCACTTTTCCTCTTAAAAACATGTCTATAATGGCTTCCTAATGAGTTTTCACTGGCTGAGAAGCCGATATTTAACATTGGCCTGTATGGCCTGTATTTGTATAGCGCCTTCTTAGGGTTCTACAACCCCCCAAGGCGCTTCACAACACAATCAGTCATCCACCCATTCACACACACATTCACACGCTGGTGGGGATGAGCTACGATGTAGCTACAGTTGCCCTGGGGCGCACTGACAGAGGCGAGGCTGCCGAGCACTGGCGCCACCAGTCCCTCCGACCACCACCAGCAGGCAAGGCGGGTTAAGTGTCTTGCCCAAGGACACACAGCAGCATTCTCTGGTCGGAGCCGGGATCGAACCTGCAACCTTCCGGTTACTGGACAACCCGCTCTACCTCCTGAGCTACTGCTGCCCATTGACGCGTTTGTTTAATCTTGCCTTCTTCAACCAGCTCACACGCACCCCACGAGCACGCGCACTCCAACACGAGAACTTGAGTTCTGGCCGTATATGTCGGCACAACGGCCTAATATAAACAAATATGAACCACAACCAGCACAACAAAGCTCATTTCATAACGTGAAACGCATAAATTATGTCTTACCGACTCGTGTTATAATCCGTGTTACGGGAGACAAAACTCCGATCGGTGTGTGTATTCCAGCTTCACAACAGCATAAGAGCCGATGATGAGCTTGCTTTCATCCCAACTCAACAACAAAGGAGGACGCCATTACACAAGAGGCGAGGCCCGGGCTCGTAAATACACGGTTAGATCCCGTAGGTCACTGCCAGGTCGGGTTCAGTTATAACTTTTGTTGTTTTGGAGCGAGACGCTGAAGCCGCGTCCTGCTTCCTTCCACCAATGAACGCGCTCCTCAGTCCCGCGCGCGTCCGAGACAGCCGAAATATCGCGTGTGAGCTCGCGATATTTTGGCCCTTCACAATATAGGATTAAAAAATCACATTTTTTATTTATTTTTCCAATACAATTTAGTTTAATGGTCTAAAAGACTATAATAGGATGTAGATATCCACGGTATTATAGGTGCTGACCCCTAAACAAAAGTGGCCCTCACCACCTGCAGATCCTCCACTAGAGGGCAGCAGACGGCCACAGGGCTGGATATTGCAGGTTTCTGATGAAGGAGCTAATCCTGATGCTCCATCTGGAGCCGTTAAAGCCGGGATAGGTTTGATAGGAACTCGTGGTGACAGCCGACATTATCCCACACTTGTTCCACCACAACATGGTAGCAGAGATGGGATTCATGTGTTAGGTTAAATTCTAATTCACTTTAGATAAAATCATCTGCTAAATGAATAAACATAAAGACGGCTCTAGCAGACAGAGATCTAGACTACAGTGGTTACGTCTACACAGTTAATATACGCTGCAATTATGATTGTTGTATTGAATATTTTAGTTGATGCATGACGTCACCATCCAGGATTCAGTGGTTTGAACTCATTTCTCTTACAAGCAAATGATAAATTAAGCAGAACCAGCAGATTTACTTCAGAATCTTTAGATGGTGAAATCAACAAATGTGGTTTGAATTAACTTAAGAGCTGTTCCTTTAAACCCGGCTCCATAAATCTTGAAGTTTAATTTTAAAAAGTGCACAAAAACTGCATTATGAGTAAATTCTTCCGATTCGTGTTTTCCTGCATCGACATTCTCCGTCTCACCTCCTGGACACAAGGACGCCCAATGTCACTTCGTCGGGATAGGGAATCATTCCCCTCACACACTGACCTTGATAAGGAAGCAGTCACACACACACACACATCGTGGTGTGTGTGACTGTAATCTTTAACTGACAGAATCCAGCTGGAGAACGTTAATAGTGCCGGACATCAAAGGCCCATTATCTCTCTCTCTCTCTCCACTGAAAGCTCTGAGTCATGCTCAGACCTCTCAGAACGATGTTGAAACAATTACAGCGAATCGTTAAAGGTCACCAGTCACGGCACAGAAAATTCACCGGTCGTCAGGTTAATGAATATATCTGTGATAATGGCCGGGCCGACCCGCGGCGGCGGCGCTGAAACAAAAAGACGTGTCACTGCATCTTATCTCATCACTTCTTTACATCACAGCAACATTAGATTTGCTGTAAGTCACAAACACGAAGGCACGCAGTAGAAAACGGTGCTGCTAATTAAAATATCGCTACTGGAAGTTAGCCGTAGTAAACGTTTGGTTGATGAGTGATTCTAAGTTTGAGCTTCTGAAAATAAAACGTACACAAAAGCAGACAGCTCCTGATAGGGTTAATATCAAAATGAAACCTAAAATAAAATAATAACAGCAGGATCGACACCTGAAATCTTGTATCCATGAAATAAACACATCCCAAGGAGAGTTAGGACTAAAAATGCTTGAAATGCTCTCTCACCACATCCAGTTACCTGTATAATAAACTATTAGGGGTTTTCAGTTAAAAGATACATAACAAATGTAAATGCACTGTAGTTCTATAGTGCCTTCTCGTGTTCTACAACCCCCCAAGGCGCTTCACAACACAGTCATCCTCCCATTCACACACACACACGTTCACACACTGGTGGTGATGAGCTACAATGTAGCTACAGCTGCCCTGGAGCGCCCTGACTAAAGCGAAGGCACCACCGGTCCCTTTCGACCATCACCAGCAGACACGGAGGGTGAAGCGTCTTACCCAAGGACACGACTGTGGCAGACTGAGCGGGACTTGATCCCACAACCCTCCAGTCCTGAGACGAGCACTTAACTCCCCTGCCACCGTCGTCCCTAATTAAATAATCCTGTTTTATTTTGGTGGTTTTGATTATACGGCTTATCTAGTAATTAAACATACACACCCCCTAGTGGCTGGCTACAGTATTTTAAGCTTTAGGCCCCGCCCCTCTTGGAAACAAGCAGTCTTAGACATGTTAATGAGAATAGTCCCAGAAGTGATCCTTGTGGCATCCCTAGACTTAATGCTTGTACAGTTAAATCCAGATCAGGAGGGAGCTGAAACAAAACAGCCAAGCATCACCGCTGCATTCAATCATTTAGAATATTTAAAAAAATAAATACAAGCTAGTTGAACTAGCATGCTAACACAGCTAAAGGGAAACCATGCTAATGCTAGTGTCTTATGCTAACATTGACAAACGGAAAATTGCATGTGTTAAGGCCACTAAATTCGCTGACTTGTGTACTTGTGAGCTTCACAAAGGAAATCACCAAACAGCAGGATAAAACATCTCTAATAGAGCCACAAGGCAGCAACAACATTGTGACTTCCTGTTTCCTGTTGCAAAAGCTTCAAAATAAAACAGGTGTGAACCTACAACTAGGAGTCACATTTAAGAACTAAATTAATACAACAGTCTAATAGTTTTTCTGATATGTTCTCACGTCCAGCATCTGTGACTGCAGACATTTTAAAAAACAATTATTGTGCACAGGAATTTTATTCAGCTTTGAGCTGTAAATGTTAGCGCCCTGTTTGCAATGCATTATGGTCTATTTGAGTGATGTGGGGTGTGATGTCTGAACAGGAGAACATGGCTATTACAACAGCAGCAGAAAGCGGCTCAACGCAACAGTAAATGTTGAAGCGTCCAACTCAAATGATAGGCAGCGTTTTTCTTCCTGTGTTTAAAGATAGTTGAAGCCTGCGAGCGCCTGTGGCAGCTTGACCTTTTGAATCAGGCTGATGCCTGAAACGGTTTCACCTGTGATGTTCTCCGGCATGCCTCACCGCCTGAATCCTGAGCGAGCTTCAAAAGAGCATTTGATGAGTTACAAAGTCGTCCACCGAGGGAGGAACCCAGATATCGCTCAGAGGACAGGTGCATCTGCTTCGCTGCGGCGCCGTTCTTCCAAACAAAGCAATGACATAGAGAGTAGGCGGAGGCAGGAGAGGAACACGGTGGGTTGAAAGAGAGGACGGCGGTTTCAGTTCGGCATCCTGAGGCTCTGCAAAATCAAAAACGATCACCAGGGAGGGAAAAACGGTTGATTGTGACGCTGCTGCTGCTCAGGTTCTGGTTTTTATGACATTTGGTTCAAATCTAAAGAGAAGAGCGATCGTGAGGGAGTTTCTCAGAACATTCATGTTCCAGCTCTCAGGTCAAGGACCTGAAACTGAAAAAGCTGGACTGAGGGTTGGGACAGAGCCGCTCCTGCAGGTGGAGAAGTTCAGGTATCTCAGGGTCGTGTTCATTGATGGTGCATTGATCTGTCAATCATAGAAATTAGAATAGAATAGACTTTATTGATCCCACAGTGGGGAAATTCACTTGTCACAGCAGCACCATCACTCAAAAGGTAATTAGAAGAAGATAAAAAAAAACAAGGATACATCTATAAACACATAGGCAGTAATCTAGTATTGTAATCTTAGATCACTAAAAAACCACAAATAAAAGATAAAAACAAACTTGGTACCAACACTATGCAGCATACTGTAAGAGACACAGACAACAATCTGAATCCGGTATTGCACAAGTATAGAACACATGAATATTGCATTGGTGTTATTGTGTACCAGGATGATACCAGCACAGCTTAAACTGAGGAGTTATACACTCTTACTGCAGAGGGGATGAAAGATCTTAGATCCCAGCTGAAAGGAACTTCCTGTGAAGAGAAGCCTGAGTTGCTGCTCCTTGAGTCAAAGGATTCTGGACACCTTCCAAGGGAGGTGTTTCAGAAAAGTCCCTCTGGGAAGGGACGTCAGAGAAGACTCACTGGAGAGGTTATGTCTCCCAGCTGCTCTGGGACAACCGTTCCTCCAATCAGCTGAGGAGATGCAGGTTAGGAGACCTCTGCTTAAGCTGTTGCCCTCATGACCCGATCAGGTGGAAGGAGATGAAAAGATGGATGAACAATAATACAAATGTTCATCACAGGCATCTGAAACCATCCTTGGTTTAGTTTCTCTGAGAGCTTCAGAAGATGTTGGTGAGAGCACAAGAACCAGACCCAAGTTCATGATGAAGTGGAGCTTCTACTTGAAGGACCAAGCCACAAAAGTTCTCATGGATATTTTCTCCAGGGTCTTCGTCTAGCTCTGCACGGTGGTCGTCTACATGAAAATGTAAGGGCGGAGCTTCATTTTAATAAAAATGATTTTAGGACTTCTGAAACACCGCTGTCATGTCGACACGCGTCTGAAACTAAGAACATTTACTAAACATTCCTTCATGGACGCCGTAGGTGAGACTCACTGGTTGGACAGCTTCACCATGTGATGCATACGGCAAACTGAAGAGTCGCATGTACCAAGACAGTTAGAGTCAATCAACAGTAATCCGTGGTGATTAACAGGCTGAACAGGTGATTAAGCCGTGGGAGCAGGGTCCCTCCAGGACCAGGGTTTAACACCACTGATCTACCTCCTCTGCCTGCTGAGGAGACAAAATCCATCACTCTAAAAATGCAATTGGGGGCCACACAAAGTCGCTCTGTGGGCCGTAAATGGCCCTAGGACACATTTTGAACATCTCTGCTTTAACTGGTCTCAGCCTGGTGAGATATGAGCTTTGGGTCGCCGGAGCATCCTTTGTGATCCCGCAGGACTCTTCGGACCTCACAAATGAGCAGTGAAAGCTCTCCTGGTGCGCTAATGAATGAGGACAGGCAGATAAGGATTCCCTCTGCAGCTGAGCCTTTCTGGACGGGCCAGAACCTGCCCGTTAACAAGTATCTGAGTGTAACTGCAAACCATGAGGTTTCCGTCTCCGTCAGTGGAATTACAAAAGCTGGTGATCTCACTGGAGCAGAAGACGACTCTGACAGAAGCCAGCCGTTACTGCGGGAGTCATTATGTGTCAGAGGCTGCACCGAGGTGCATTCATCATGTTCCAGGCAGCAGCGAGCACCCATATTTAGCCTCCTGCTGCTTTAAATCACCTTAATCTTGTTTCAGACGCTGGGATTGTAAACAACGGGTGTCCCACTATGACCGCTCCCATCCAGCAGGAGGAGGGGCCGGCGGTGGAGATCCTGCAAGTTTGTAAAGATCAGACCTGGCTGAAAGTTTCCCCACACAACCGCCTCCAGCAGCTCAGAAAATATGCTTTTTATAACATTTATAAGTAATCAAGAATCCAGACTGTTACAGAAAACAAGCGTGCATTAGAGAAATCCTCTCGCCTGTTTCATCTGATCTGACTCCATAAAGCTAAAGGAAATCGACTCTTTAACAAACACGTCGTTTCCCTTCCCTCCTCTTCATGCTGTTTGGATAGATTTGTGTAACAAACTTCATCAGGAGTGCTGCCGTGTGTTTGTTCTCTCTAAAACCGTCTCCTGGGACCGATCCTTGATGGAAAGCTAATATGAGTTCATCTGTGGCAAAGGAGAAGAAAACCTCTCACTTTATCAGTTTCCTTTATCAGAAATAACTCTTTACTGCAGCAGGAGACATAAATCCTCAACAATTAGCATTTTCTGCTTCTGCAGGCACGTTTCTGCTGACATTCATTAAAAAACAAAACAACAACAGCTACAACATGGCTCCTGATGCAGCAAAGATACAGATGAAAAAGTGTTTGGATGATGTCAGCAGAGCTTCTGTGATCCTAATAAAACAATCGATGCCCACGAGGAAAGCCAAACGCACCTAGCTGTCATGGTTTTGCAGCCGTTAGTTTGTTTGGTGACCAGGCATTGGGTAACGGTTAGAAGTTAGGTGTCCCAAAGAGCCTAAGGATAAATGAAACATCAATGAAAAGAACATTTGATTTTCAGAATAAAAGTCCCAATGAGATAAATAATGAGACATTTTACAGATGTGAGGATGTCAGAACGTCATTTAATCCTCTAAATAAGAGTCTCAAACAACCAACAAGCTCATAGAACTGGTTTATTAAGATTATTGTCGACTAAAACTCAGCAAACAGCATCATTAAGCCATTTTTACGAGCTTCTGATGTTTGGAGGTGCATGTGCGCCCCAAACCCCAACGATCGCCCTCACCAAAGATAAACGAGCAGCAAAACTGGACAGAACATAATTCACCACCTTAATACATAAACGCCCTTTTATGGTGTTTGCAAACTCCTCATCTAATTAGTAATCTGATAACTTTTAATCGTAATGACAAGTTTTGTTATAACTTTTTGAGTTTTTTATAATATGCAACATGTTAAACTCAAGAGGAGCCAGTGGAGGCGGCTCAGTGTTCCAGAGACGACCCTAACTCTAGCCCTAACTCTAACCAGAGCTACAGGAAGACCCAGGACACACTGGAGGGACTATGTTTGTCATCTGGCCAGGGAACGCCTTGGGATTACCCCTGGAGGAGCTGGCCCAAGTGGCTGGGGAGAGGGAAGTCTGGGCCTCTCTGCTTAGGCTGCTGCCCCCACGACCCCGGATAAGCTTGAGGCCGCTCCACCGATGCAATCATCTGAAGGCCTGGTTGACCATCACCTCTAAAGTCCTGCAGCCAGTCACCCAGCTGCATCCCTCCATTCTCCTTCTCTGAGAAACTAAATCTAGATTCTCCTCATGTCTTTGCTCCGTTATCGGCATGCAGGTTCTTCTGAACAGCTTCTAGTGCATCATCGCTGCACTAACTCGAGTCAGAGAGAGAGAGAACGGAGGCCGGCCTTCGCTCTGATCAGCTGCTGGATATTTTTATACCCTATTAATTAAACAGGGGCTATTATGCATCAGCACCTTGCCTCAAATGGCAGATTTGAACATCTAAAGACTGGAGAGAGAGGAGAACATTTGCTCCTACAGTAGAAAATAAAGCCGTTTATTCCTCATCAGCGTCCGTGAGAATTACTGTAATACAATCAGTAGCTATAACAACGATTCCCTGCTGATTAGACACTGTGTGGGTTGTGTGTTTGAGCAGGATGCTCACGCTGAACAACAGTTATTTTGGTTTTTGATGGAATAAAAGGCCGATCCTTCATGGAGGCTCACCTGGAACGCTGACAGTAAAACCCGAGTCCTACATAATAAATCCATCCAGCTGCCTTAAGGCACGTTCAAACCGACACTCCTGTAATTATCTTTTCACCCACAAAAGAAAAGTGTTTCAGCGCGGGTAACTTCTTCATGATTTATATTATTTATCATTTCCTCTGCCTTTAGGGGAGCTTTTATTGGACGTTCATCACCAGCAGTTATTGCGTTGTCTTGTTTTATCGCTGACTGTGGTGGTAAAATAAAAAGTAATTCACCACAGAAATACAGAATATTATTACATTAGAATATTATCAAATCAACCTGACATCGTTTTTTTTTATCTCAGGAGCAAGAGGAGATGGAGTTTTGTGTTTTTACAAACTGCCGCTGCTCCACTTCTCCTTTTTTACGGTTGGACTGAGCGTCGGGACGTCGGGAACCAAGACTCAGATGATTAACGGATCTAGAACCATCAGAACTTTGCTCTGGTTCCTCGAAGACCAGAGAACATGTCAAACTTTATATAAGTGCCCTTAGATGTTTATAATTCCTCAATAAGCTCCTCTGATCTGTTTAGGCCTCATCAGCGTTGCCATGGTGACAGAAACCCAAAAAGACCCAGTTCAGATGTTTAAAGAGAAATTCTGTGAAAAAGTCATGAACAGTTATTATTTTATTGCTGCTTGGAGGATTTTTGTTGTTACTTTTGTGTGTTTTTGTCACTTATTTTGATGTGTAACCATAGCAACAAGAGATGTAATTATTCATTTTAAGATTAAAAAAATACCCAATTAATACAAAGGGGAAAGTAAATTTCTTCATGGAGTCATTGTGTCTCGTTCTAACTGGTTTTAACTGGTTCTAACTGGTTTGAAATTTTGCTAGTGGATTCTTGCTGATTCTGATTTGTTCTAGCTAGTTCAAACTCATTTTCGTTGGTTCTAACAGTTTCCATTTGCTTCTAACCACTTCTATCTAGTTTTAACTGGTTCTATCTTGTTTTAATTGGTTCTATCTGGTTCTAACATGTTCTATCTAGTTCTAACTGGTTCTATCTTATTTTAATTGGTTCTATCTGGTTCTAACATGTTATATCTAGTTCTAACTGGTTCTATCTTGTTTTAATTGGTTCTATCTAGTTAAACCACCAAATAGTTCCCGAGCGCGGCCACAGCTGCAGCTCACCGCTCCCCACCATGGGGATGGGTCAAATGCGGAGATGTAATTTCACCAGTGTGTGATGATGACTTGGGACTTTAATTTTAGTTCTAACTGGTTGTATCTTGTTTTAACTCGTTCTATCTGGTTCTAACATGTTCTATCTAGTTCTAACTGGTTCTATCTTGTTTTAATTGGTTCTATCTAGTTAAACCACCAAATAGTTCCCGAGCGCGGCCACAGCTGCAGTTCACCGCTCCCCACCATGGGGATGGGTCAAATGCGGAGATGTAATTTCACCAGTGTGTGATGATGACTTGGGACTTTAACTTTAGTTCTAACTGGTTGTATATTGTTTTAACTGGTTCTATCTGGTTCTAACATGTTCTATCTAGTTCTAACTGGTTCTATCTTGTTTTATCTGGTTATATCTAGTTCTAACTGGTTCTGTCTTGTTTTAACTGGTTCTATCTGGTTCTAACATATTCTACCTAGTTCTAACTGGTTCTAGCTGGTTCTAACATGTTCTATCTAGTTCTAACTGGTTCTAACATGTTCTATCTAGTTCTAACTGGTTCTACCTTGTTTTAATTGGATCTATCTGGTTCTAACATGTTCTATCTAGTTCTAACTGGTTCTATCTTGTTTTAATTGGATCTATCTGGTTCTAACATGTTCTATCTAGTTCTAACTGGTTCTATCTTGTTTTAATTGGATCTATCTGGTTCTAACATATTCTACCTAGTTCTAACTGGTTCTAGCTGGTTCTAACATGTTCTATCTAGTTCTAACTGGTTCTAACATGTTTTAATTGGATCTATCTGGTTCTAACATGTTCTATCTAGTTCTAACTGGTTCTATCTTGTTTTAACGGGTTCTATCTGGTCGTATTGAATTCTTGTTGTGGACAGAAATGATCTTCTCTACCACTCTGTGATGCCACAGATCTGAAGAAGTGTGTGAATTTTTGTGTGGGTGAATGACAGTTGTGTTGTAAAGTGTCTTGGGGGGTTATAGTACTCTAGATGGCGCTATATAAAAACAGGTCATTTACCATTTTTACCGTTTTAAAGAATCAATCCCAAAAGATGGAGTGAGTCCATCTCCGCCTCAAATCCCCATGGCTGGTACGTCGTCCTCTGATTCCATCAATATTTAACTGATCACATCTGCTTCCATGTTGGAGGAGATCATACGTTCTACACGCTAACTGGGACATCTCATCAACACGCTGTAAATAGAGCTACACGCTTAGAGAATAATGAGTTATCGCTCGTTGCTTTGATCCGTTTGCACGGATCTAATCTGGCTCAGAAATGAACAATATCCTCATACAAGCACGGCTGGCGTCTATCTGACTTGCATCTACTGAAATAACTTCAGATGCCGGGATTTCAGATTAAATCACTCTTTGATCCCTTTACTTTGTTCCAAGTCAGTCGGAGGCAAACAGAGCAACTGTGCACAAATTTGCAGAAGTTTCATGCAGGCTGAAGCACTCGGGGAAAGAAAAATCAGAGCAGCTGAGGAGATTAGTCCTTTGCAGCAACAAAAAACGAGATTTTTTTTGTTTAAAGTTGTGATCTTTTGATTTTCTTGCATTTGTTTTAAAATTATGATCAATGAAAGGTTGAATTAAACTACTAGATGAGCCAAACGGTTCATTAAAACAGATGGTGGATGTGGTGTGACTGAATGTAATGGTTACTGATGAGACTGCAGTTTAGAGCGTCATACGCTTAAAGGCTCCTAAATTTATCCCAAACAAACGTTCATGCAGCTTCGTTTTGAGAAACCCAACATAAGCTGGATTTGTAGAGCTTTTAGTAAAATAGTTTATTTTGCTTTTTACAAATCTGGTTGCAGAATTAACATAGGACATGTGACCTAATTGGACTTTTGTTAAAGGAGCTCCTCAGACTTATTTCTGTTGATTTTTCTTAATGTGAAATTTAAATAAATGTTAAATTTAATTTCTGGGGGTTTATTTACCTTTAAAGACATTTCAGTAATCAAAGCACATTATAAAAGTCATTTATTCAAACTAGAGAACTAAGAGGACTAAAAATTACTGTTGAAGTCACTAAAAATGTTTAATTTTTTGATTTTGACCCAAACATTTGACTGACTGTGACTTTGGTTCCGTTTCCTTTGGAACTTTTTTGAAAGCCTTTGCCTATTTTTTCTATTGCAGCATATTTGTCCATCTTCTTGTGCCTCATCTTGTTTTTTATCGTGGGTTCTGCATAAATTAGCTGAAGTTCATACCCACACTTGGGTTCGCCCACCAACAGATGTGCTCCATCACCGAGCCTCTAAACTCACCCAGACTCTCACCTGTATTCTACTAAAGTTTTATACCGGCATCATTTTAAAAACTGTAAAAAAGGAGCAACTGCTGTGGAATTATTGAGCTTCCTACGTGTTTTTGTTTTCTGCTCACTTTTTAAGGCAGGGTCCATCATTTCGTGCACGCGTGCTTTTGCAGCTGGCAGAAACGAGCAGGCTGCTCAAACTCCAGAGGCCATATTTCGTGGAAGCAGTTGAGCGCTCGGCGATAATTAAGTTATGTGTCAGGGCGGCACAAGTGGCAGCTATTTGTGGGGAAATAACCTCCAGGAAGAGGGGGGCCATAACAACCATCTGTTTCCCCTCCAAATATGAGTTGGTCTGAGAATATCAACAGAAACACCTCTATAGTGCGAGAACGAACAGCTGCACAATAATTTAATCTACGGCAGGCAAACAAGTGATAAAAAGTGTACTTGTTCACGAACTTGAAAAGTTTTTTTAAAGTAAATTCTTGATGCATACCTGCAGAAACAAGGTGAAGGCGGGCTGCTGATCTGACTTATGAGGTCCGAATGTCCGTCATTAAGCAGCAGGAAAAGCATCGTGGGATACAGGAATGAACGGAGACACCCCCCCTCCCCCCACTAAATGTGAGAGGCAGAGTTCCAGGTTGAATGTGACTTACTGGCGTTCTGGCGGTTGCACAAGACATCTGTTATGTAGCTGCCAGTCGACGTCAGAGAGTTTCACAGTTTAGCGGGTTTGTGAATGATGGCGGGATTTCTGTGTTTTGCTTCGGCACATGAAGAACTGCAGGATGTTATTTCCCCAAACTACACGTCTGTGTATATTTCTAGAGTAGCCTCTACTGCAGATACGTAGCTTTAAAGCACATTCTGATGTTTGCATTAGAATAAATGGGAATTTCTGTTGGGTGAATATCAGGCAGACTGGACACAGGGTAACACCACTGAACCAGTCAAACCGTTCTGGGATGGTTTTCACTCAGCTCTTGGGAATCTGGGATATTTGGTACCAAAGTCATGTTTAACTTTGCACATGGGGTCTAGATTTGTGTTAGCTCTCCTAACGACTGAAAAAAAGAAAACAATGGGTTAGTTGCATGGGATGCCATTGTACCGCACATCCACCTCAGCATTCCCGTTTCAGCCGTACGTCACTAAGAAGACAGATTTTTCTACTCAAGATGCCGCCGTTATTTTCCCAAAACAACAATAAGCGATGTGCACCGTTAATTATGAAACTCTCTCACTGTAAAGGTGGGACATCGGTCGTCTGACATGAACACAAATGATCGACTTACAGCAGTTCTGTGGTCTTATTCAACACAGATTTATGTTTTATCCTCCGGAGCTCCACGTGCTTTCACCCAAGATGGGCAGCACCGCTGCACAGCGGCTGGTTACCCAGACATGTTGCTCCAGAAACTCCAGAGTCTGCATGCACCCTGCAGCCAGAGGGAGTTATGACCTTGTGTCGTTTCTTACTGCACCTTTGACCATCAAGTACGCAAATACATGAGAGAGAGTTTGTTAGGTGAAAAAGTGTGTGATACTTTTAAAGTGTGCACCTAAAACACCGTCTGTGGTAAGTAGCTGGATCATTTTCAACTTCATAAGCAGAAAAATCTCCACTAGTTACAAACACCTGCTGAGTCTAATCTAAGGACATCAAAATAAACTTTTATACAGCAGATGGGAAAAACTAAAGTGTGAATAAAACTAGCCGATGACCAAAGTGAACCTCTTCATCTATCAAACACGGTGATGCTTGTTATGCTGGACCGTCTCCGTCCTCTGATGTCAAACTGATTTAAGGGTTTGTCCACCTGCTGAGGACACGACTGATGGCAGAGAAACCCGACGAGAGCAGAGCTGGATGTGGCTCAGCTGAGGGCTAATTGGCTCAGTGGTCTGGAGTCCTGAAGCTCTGAGGCACAAACAAAAACCAAACTAATGTTTGATGGTATTTTTGAAATCATATTAAATGAACAAATCGTCCTAATTAATGGGCTGTTGGTTCCCCAAAAGTCCTAAGAAGCAAAACCACGTCAAGTGTAAGTTTGATTCACAAAAAATATTAAGAAATTGAATTAAGATTCTGTTTTAAAACTGAATCAATTAAGAAAAGCGATTCTAGTTATACACGGCCAGAATCAAAAATATCAGAGTTCCTTCAAGATGGTTTTTAAGAAGCATAGAGAAGTTTTTAAATTTAAATTACTTCAAGTTGTTTCCAGAGTCGGAGTTCAGCTGCAGACTGTCTGATGATAACTTTAGAAATCTCTGGTTTCTAAAATGACTCAACTGTCGGTCATACCGCCTCTCTAATCGGGTCACATTTCCTCAGCTCTTTGAACTTTGGGTCACGCTGACTTTACTGCAGGTTTGTGCTCCAGATGTTCATCAAAACTGTCTTAAAATCATCGATTTAACTTAAAACATTCAACAGATTCAAACCCCGTTTAGCTTCCAAACTCTAGAAACAAATCCAGATCTTTGTCTTCTTGTCTGACTCTCTGCGCTTTGGGAGGTTTGCTCACTTTCATCTGAGTTGCACGATGGAACCAAAGTGTTGAAAAAGATTTGAAACATTGCTGCAACACTTGTTCGGAGGACTGTGTTTCCAGCGGAGGGACGGACTGCTTCCTGCTTTACAGCTCAGTTTTTGATGCAAAATACTTTTCAAATACCAGAAACTTAGAGTCATCGGGGGGGAATGTTAGCAGGAGTTTTTAGGAACTTCTGGCTGTAGATCTACAGCCTCTTTATATTTAGCCTGTTTGGCAACAAACAGCTGGAAAATATTGATAAAGATATTTTAGTTTGAGCTGATATCTCAGTAATAGTACAACAATTATATTATAGTTTTGCACAGCCATTAAGAAAAGGTTGGTATCCAATACCACGGAATCACATGGTCAATATTCTCGATACTATCCAGGTCATTGAATGATTTTACCAAACTGATTCATAGCCTAGAAATCTAGACCGACCGGCTGGTCTAGCCACCCTCCATTGTAGCCTCAGCAGGTCTACCATTGGCCTGATCAGTTTTGTGTCTGGCCAATCACAGCGCTCTATGTCTGTTAGGCGGGCTTAACACCAGAGCTGCGACTGAGAAAAACTAGGAAGATGGCGTTGGCTCAGGGACGGCGCTCTTTCAAACGAATTTGGCATCATCTTTGGACGATTTGGGCTTTTCACGGAGCAGATCGAGGTACTCGAGTCATTTAATAGAAAAAAGATGTATTTGCTTCTTCTTTGACCATATATGGTGGACTGCCCCGTTGACTGATTTCCATAGTGATGAATACGTCATGTTGTTCGTTGCTCTGATTGGTCCAACTGCAGTTTGAAAAACAACCGTAGATTCTGCCCCTCGACTGGGTAGTTTCAATGGGTCATGGCTAGACTATACGTTTAAATGTTTAGGATGGCTCGCTAGAATTTAAATCATAATAAAACACAGAACACTGATTTTAGCCAAATAAGAATGAATTATATTGACTTGTTTAATAGCTTCTCTCCGCCATGTTTGTTTACTCCAAAGTCTCGTTTGATCTCTCGAGACTTCCCGTCTGACGGGAATATTTGTGTGTGAAATCGGTTTGTGTGTAGTTTTTGCAGTGTTGCAGCTCGCTGTAGGACCAAAACCGTGCATGTCCACGCTTTATCACCACGCGTGGGGGTATCTCACAATTTCAAAATCCTGTTGTGTGAACCGGGCCTAAGCTGCTGGCCCCACACACCTGGTTCTGGACAAGCAGCAGAAGATAGATGGAGTTACTGAATTAATCAATGACAACTTCCTTTGTTCCTCCGGTGCTGTTTGTTCCCTACTGTTGGATTTATTTTGGCTCAAGAAAAAGCTTTGAGTCTCCATCAGACGAATAAACGATCAGAAAACTGTTTCCATCATTTATGAGATTCTGAATTAAAGAAACATCTTACTCTAGGTTAGATTAAAGAATAAAAGGAAGTGTCTGTTTTTAATCATGTATAAATCTGCAGCTCGGCATCCATGAAGGGTCAAAGACGGGTGATAAAATCACTTATAACTCAAATAAATTACATTTCTAATTGAATTTTCTGAGTAAACTGGGTCAGATTTTAAATATCTACATTTATGAAAAAGGTCATATTTGTTTGAATACCTGTCAGTTTTTTAAGACAATCTGAGAGTTTTTACCCACGAGACACCTGACAGACGCTTCATAACGCCGCTCCCAGAGGAGACGAGGGCAAACGGGAAGCAAAAAACAAAACCTCCATCTCAGCATTTCCTTTAAACCAAAAACAACCATCCCAGAAAATAAAGACGCCATTTCTTTCTGGGCTTTAATATTCCTCCTCACATGTTTGCTAAGGGTGAAAATAACTGGGACACATTTGCTTTTCCTCCCCAAAACCGTCTCTTTACACAAACTTCAAGTGTCAGAAATATAAAGGACAACTTCGGGAGAATATGATTAGAGCCTCGGAGATGAGAGGGAGGATATATGAGCACAGGAGAAAGGTTTGGGAATAAAAAAAAGAAATGGAACCTTATATAACGCATCTGTGGAGAAGAAGGGAAAAAGAGAAGAAAGGAGGAGAGGATTGGTGAGTATGCAAGCTGAAGATGACAAGATATAACTTATCTGAGGGTAGGAGGATTTTTCTGTGCCTATATGAAGCAGAAATGTTACACTTCTGCAGCTTTAGATGAGATCTTATCATGAACTGTGTTTAAAACACTGCAGATAGATCATAAATCTGTGTTTAGGTATGAAAACATGCAGAGCTTCAGAACATAAACACAATGCATGAACGGAAATATGCAAAGTGTCCCGGGAACGCTGTTCCTGTTTACAATCCAACCTGATTTTCTCGGTAGCGTTTCCTCTAGCAGAAAACAGTCCTATTCATGCTAAACGTGCACGACTGTTGTTCAATATTTTACACAAAGAGATAAGAGAGAAAAATCACCGTGTGACACCTGCAGAAGTCAGGAGTCACCTCCGGTTTTCTGCTTCCTGCCTGAGATTCCCAGAAAGTTTAGTCCAAACGTAGTGAAGCAGAATGCATTACGCTGCTGTCTCCTTCCCTTCCTCTGACAGCTGGTATAAAAGAAACCAAGAACAGTGGGTAGCCACTGCCACGACAAGTCTAATTTACATTAGAAACAAGAAAATGGCGCAGAAAGCTGCTCGGGAGAAAGACGAGGAGAGGAGGATGTCAAGACACCAAACTGTATCCCATTTGATTTGATTTTGTGCCTCAGAATTCAACAAACATGCAGAGAGTCTTCTTTTCTCAGCCTTGGCAGCTCCATTTTGTTCAGTTTGATTAAAAACTGGTGCCAAACACTGGCACTCATGTGTCACAGTTCCTTTAAAAAACATTAGCTCAGGGTGTTATCGTTGCCTCTAACTTAATGAAGACTAAAACAACAACAGCTTAAGCCCGGTTCACACAACCTGATTTTTGACTCGATGCTCCCCTTCCAACGATCTTTAGAACGCCCGTGATTACCGTAGTGTCCACAAATTATCACCAAGACATGGAGTCACCAGATCCAGGATGTGGTCATCATGTTGGTGTGTTAGAATGCTAGATTACTTGTTTCTGTAGATCTACAGTTTCTGTTTCTGTTCATGCGGTCGCTGCATCACTGTGCCGGATTGGTAGGGACTTTCCGGTTCTTCGGTAGCTTTTCTAAACCCGACAATAAATATGAACAATCACAAACACAACAGTAAAGATGACTCATCTTTTTTGGAGATTTAAGAGAAGATCTACATGAGCTAGAATATAAAGAGAAAAAAAGAGAAAAAATAAGAAAAAAAGAGAGAAAAAAGGGAAGAAATAAAAGGAAAAAAGAAAGAAAAAAAGAGAAAAAAAGGAAAAAAAAGGAAGAAATAAAAGGAAAAAAAGAAAGAAAAAAGAAGAAAAAAAGAATATACAGATCAGGCGGAGTGATACAGGCGCCACACCGTCTGAATTTTATCTTGAGAGGTGTTTTATAAAAAACCTTTCTTCGTCTTCTTCTGAGGTGATGTAGTGGTAAAACACATTTTTATTTATTTATTTAACCTTTATTTACCCAGATGAGTCGATTGAGAACTCATTCTCATTTACAACGACGATATGGCCAAGAGGCAGCAGCAAGAGACACATAGTTAGCTTTACACAAACAGATAAGATAAAAACCAGATAAGATAAAAAAAAAATGCAGATAAAAATAAGATAAAACAGCTAGATATAAAGACAAAGGACTGTTCTCATATATAATATGTACAAGCCATCAAAACAGACTTAAAACAATCTTTAAGTACTCAGCAGCACGCACATTGATCAGAAACTATTGAATGCAATGAATTATTGAAGGTAGATAATGGAACGTAGGTAGTGAGCTTTAGTGATTTTTGCAGCTCATTCCAGTCTTTGGGAGCAGCAAACTGGAATGAGGAGCGGCCAAAGGAGGTGTGAGCTTTGGGAATAACCATAGAGATTAGGTTACTGAAACATAAATTGCGCTGGTTGTTGGAAGTGATGAGTAATGAGCGAAGATATGACGGTGTTCTACCGATGATTGTTTTGTATATAAATTGATACCAATGTAACAACCTGCGGGAATGGAGTGATGGCCAGTTAACGAGTGAGTACAGATCACAATGATAAGTAGTGAAAGGGGCACCAGTGACGAAACTGATTGCTGAGTGATAAATGACATCGAGTTTATGAAGAAGGTTTTTGGAAGCAGTCCTATAAATGATGTCACCGTAATCTAAGATGGGAAGGATTGTCATTTTGACCAAGGTTTGCTTTGCAGAATGAGTAAAGGATGACCTGTTGCGGTATAGAAACCCAATCCTTGACTTGACTTTAGAGAGTAATGAATTAATGTGAATGTCAAATGAAAGTGTGCTGTCAAGCCAGATACCCAGATACTTATAGGAACTGACAAGTTGTAGTTCTGTACCATCCAGGGAAACAATACTAGGGTGGCAAGTTGATTGCGGTAAGTTACGGTTGAAGATCATGAACTTTGTTTTACTTGTGTTTAAATGAAGGTGAAGGTTGGAAAAGGCATGTTGAAGACAATTAAAGCTGTGCTGCAAGGAGGACAAAGCTGCATTCAAAGAAGAACTGCATGCATATAAAATGGTGTCGTCCGCATATAAATGTATATGAGAACTGTCAAAAGCATGAACAATGTTATTGATATAGATTTTGAATAAGGTTGGGCCCAGTATTGACCCTTGAGGAACGCCCATAGTTAGAGGTAGAGGAGCAGATTGGTTCTCACTGTTTGCGTACGGTCTAAGATATAACTTCTAAACCATGCCACGGATGCCTGAGAAAGTCCTATATGTTTGAGCCTGCTAAGTAAGATATTATGGTCTACAGAGTCAAAGGCTTTAGCCAAGTCAACAAACACAGCCACACAATATTCCTTATTGTCAATGGCACATATGATGTCATTTAGCACTTTAAGTGTTGCAGAGACACATCCATGGCCAGTTCTGACTGCATGGGGGTAATAATACTGCTGGATTCCAGATAGTGAGTTAGCTGTTTGTTGACGAACTTTTCAATGACTTTAAAGAGGCAAGGCAAGATAAGAGATAGAAACATCAATTTGATGTTTCTAGAACAAGAGTTCTTTTAAATGTCAGAAATTAGCCACTAAGTCGTTTTGGCTAGCCATGACTACAGGGAGCCTGAGTCTCTTCTTCATGTGTTTTAATTATGACATTAGAAATGTATAATGCAGAAACCTGTGGCATATGATGGATTTCTTTTTTGGAACAGTTAAAAGATATTTTATCTTTAAAGTCATATCGCTCCTTGCAGGGACGGAGTTTTACTCTAGAGATTTACATTAAGATCCCCTCATGTTGGGAAATAATAGATTTGTAGCCATTTTGAGCAAATCTTAAAAAAAGTTCTTCAGCTTGTTGGGACTCAGCATTTGGGTTGAGAGTTACTCAGTATTAAACATTAAATTTTAGCTCATTTGTTTATTTTTTTACCCACCTGTTCAGGGTTGTGAAGAGGATTAGGTAAGGGACACCAGTCCAATGTAGAGCAGCTAATTAACCAACAGTGCTTGTTTTTAGACTGGGTTATACCCGATTTTATGCTTGCTAAGGTTGATCAACTGTGGCAGGCATCTTGTATGAGGCTGACTTGGCCTGTGTCAAAATTCAGGGTCAGCATCTTTCGAAGGACCCGACCTGCCCGCTCAATGAGATCCAGGTCCGTTGACGATCACTAAGACGAACAAAATTCCCACCCGTACCTCATATACCTCGTACCTCACCCATACCAGATACTTACATTTAAAACTAATCCTCTCCCGCTGCATCCACCATTGTTACAAGACCAAAAATCTCCTGTTCGGGCCACCAAGGATAAACCAGGCCTGTCCTTCAAATTCAGGGAAAAGAAAGATGAGTTTGTTGTCAACACTTGGAGGAGCCCTGGGATTTGGACCGCCGTACTGCTTCGCTGTGATGTAACTGGACTTTAGACACGCCTTCTGAAAGTTAAACAGTTGTAGACGTGTATCCGATCAAAACATCCTAAACCCATCTTTGACATCCATCCGGTTGTTCATGAGATATCTAGCTAACCGAGTCCAGGAGTTGGTCCCAAAGTATTAGGGAAACAGAGCTTGGATTACGGGATTGAGGAGACTCTGAACTACTGCAGCATCAAATCTGTGAAACTGACCGAGTTTTCTCCACTTTTGTGGTGAATCCAGTTAGCTACAGCAGCCATCTTGACTTCACCTGACTTGGAGATGATTAGTTAAAGGTGAAAATCCAAATCCAAGGATTTTTCTGAGAGTTTAATTATTAAGCAGAGTTTTATACAATATATCTATAGTTATCGACAGTATCTCTCCTCTTCTGTCATGCTGAAGCCGAGAGGGTTTTGGAGAAAGTGTCTCAGTTTCAGTTGGAGAACCAATAAGAAAAGTGTGAAGCTGAAGCATAACAGCACCCAACTGTAAGTCACATACGACTACTTTCATGTTCAAAAACCGCCGGCCAAAAAGAGAGGAAGGAGAAAACTGTAGTTCTGAGAAGCCTTTTCTCCTAATGATCTCTAAGAACTGCAGCCTCTTACTGGCAGCGCTCCCAGACTCGGAGCGCCGAGGTTCCCATCAGCTGTGGCCCTGCGGCGACTGCAGTCCGAGAGGTGGAGGTCAGCCCTGTGGAGCATTAAACGGAGGAGGAGCGGAGCAGATTCCTGCCTGGGATGAATGCAGCACTTTGCCAAAAAGACAGCTTCGACGTGACCCATTTCTCTTTCTCTAGTTTAGCTCCACTCACCAAAGGACAAAAAAAGACTCGTGGTTCTGCTGCATCTTTTCATAAAAGAAGAATTTCTGTGTGACATCGGGCAAAGTATGAAAGCAGTATTTTACACATAAATTTGGTGCTGATGTGGGTAGAAGGCACAGATTTCATGTCTCATTATTCTTTCGGTTTAGAGCTGAGAGGATCAGTTGTTCAGTAAACTAAAGTGGCGTCTTTATAATCAAACATGAGCGTTAAAGTCGTGTTTTACAGTAACGACGCAGAAGTTGGCCGTTGCTCAGCTTTCTCTGCAGAGACAAATGAATCTGCTTCTGATTTCATTCATGAGGCTAAATTGAAAAACAAAGTCGTTGGCGCTAATAATCCCTTTAACTTTTAGGGATTACGGCTGCTTCGGTCTGGAAAAGAACACGCAGCTTTGCATCTGTTTCCATGGTGACACACCATTCATCACCAGAGTAAAAGTCAAATCTTTTACGTTTTCTTTAGAGCCTGAAGGAAGTTTAAACGATTCGTGTTTAAAACTCAACTTATAAAATATTACTTTAGTAAAGACGTGGTTTAACATCCTAAAGAGTTCCTTTTTCTGTTTTTGTCACTGAAATATTTCTGATCAGAAATCCAGGATTTAAACGATTAAGGGAACAACTCTAACTGACCTGGTCCAGAGGGAAAAACAAACCAACCTCCTGAATAAATCATGAATTAACTGATTTTACACATTATTAGTAAAGCTGAGTTCTGTGCCACCAGCCACACTCACACTTGACCAGCTCAGTGGCCTATAGTGGTATGAGTTCTAATCCCGGTCGGGTCATACCAAAGACCGAAAAATGGGATCCAATGCCTCCATGCTTGACACTCAGCTTTAAGGGGTTGGATTGGGGGGTTAAACCACCACATGGTTCCTGATCGCGGCCGCATCTGTGGCTCACTGCTCCCCCAGGGGATGGGTCAAATGTGGAGATGCATTTCACCAAACATCAGTGTGTGTGACGGATAATGAGACTTTAATCTTTAGACTAAGAAATCACTTCGAAGCCAGCTAAAAGATCTCAAAAAGCAACACACACCATGCAAAGAAACAAAAAACATCTAAAGACCTGCAGGCTTCACCTGGTTCAGGTGAAGGTCAGAGGTCAGGATTCAGCAAAGAAAACATCCTGATGGTCCCAAAGAGTTCTGGGTAAAAATCCTCTGGCCTGACCAGAAGGTGTGTGTCTGGAGTCAGGCATGGTGGTGGTCTGGAGCTGCTCTGCTGCTTCAGGACCTGGACCACCTGCTGTAACCGATGGAACCATGCATTCTGCTCTCTAGAACGTCTGACCTTTGACCTTAAACAGGCCGTTCCTGCTGGAAAAGCCTCCATTATGGCTGAACTCAGACGATTCTGTAAAGTAAATAAAACTCCTCCACAGAGAGGACTTATCTCCTTCTGGTTTGTAAATCTTTCTTCCTCTAATCAATAAAATCACTGTTTAAAAACTCAATTTTAATATTTGTGTCTACTACTGAAACAAGTAAAACCATAACAGCCCAGTAAGGGCCCAACCCTGTAAACCGTGTTTTTATGCTGTTGTTTGTGTCAGAGGGAAAAACCCAAAAGCTCCAGACGAGCTTGTGCGACTGCTCAGATTTAGAGATTATTATTGGAGAATATTTGCAGCCTTTTACAGCCCAAAAAGCACAGTTTCAGGTCACATTTACTTGCAAATGGTTTGAGTGAAATGGGAGTCATTACACAAATCGTTTACGCCGAGGCTTGTACTTTCTTTAATACGCCGACTTGCGTAGGAGGGAATATTGTATCATTCATCACTCGCCATAATGTTCCTACTGTACTTTAAAGTTCAGCATTAACATTTGCCTCCTTCGACGCCTCCTTCCCCCGCATTACAAGTGTTATCGATCAGCCTTAAGATCACAGAGCTCCTCCGATGTGCTTTAAATGATGTCAGCCACTTTCCACACCAACGCAGAAGAGCATCCAAGGTCTCCGTACCTAAACTCATCACATTATGCATCGCGTCCCCGAGTCTGCGCCCAGTCGCTGCTGCGAGGTTTGGATGTAAAGCGAATGATTCTGCTGCTCGTTATTCTGCGTGTGCAGACGCTGTGGGGCTGGATGGAGCCGGTGTCGTGCATTACTCGTGACCGTCTGAACCTGCAGCCTCCCTTCACACAAATCACTGCTGAGGTGATGATTTACTGCAGCGAGACGTGGTGCTGCTCCACCATCGCAGGCATGCAGGCGCACAGATTGGACTCTGCATGCATGTGGAGATGCACACAAGGACATTACATGATGAATGCACACACACACACACACACACACACACACACACACACACACACACACACACACACACACACACACACACACACACACACACACACACACACACACACACACACACACACACGCCCTGCAGCCTCGTCTTTGCTTCAGGGCTGACGGAGACTTTTACAGAGGTGAGTAAACAAACTCTCCTGATACTCGGAGTCGTTTTTAGTAACATCTGAAATAAATCCACTTTTCTTTTTATTCCGACCACACCTGGACGGTTGAGGAAGAGGAGTTCAGATTTAAGACCGTCTATAGGCTTGATGAGCCTCGATGATGTTTTAGAGCTTAAGTGTGGGACGGACGTGGCCCGGACGCCGTACGGCTTACGCAGAAACTAAAAATCATTCTTCCTCTGAAAAGTTTCCACATGGAGTCTACTTTTTCTGGACGCCGCATGTGGATCGTGATGAAGTTAAAGAAATGACACGAGGCAGACAGGAAGTGAGACGTATTTCAGCGAGGTGCATCCAGTATATTTCAAAATAAAACCTGTGTCTCATTATTTTTGCCGGTTTTGGTTTTACTTCATGTTATTTTTATATCTTTATACGTATCACGTCAAACTTCCAGTCATTTGCTCTTGTGGGAGCAGATATCTGGAGACGTTCAGAACACATCTGTGAACGGCAGTCCGTCTGGAGGCCGTACGGATACCGGATAGCCTCCGTACCGTACTCGGTGTGAACGAGGAGTTCGTCTTGTTACTTTAACATTTTCTAAACCTGATTGGAATAAACTGGAATTTAAATGATTTAGAATAGATTTTATAATAAAACTAGTGGTTCAAACCCAGCTCCATCCCAGTCTCTCTGCCGTTGTGTCCTTGGGCAAAAAGCCTCACCTAACTTACCTTTATGTAAACGGCAGCCTTTCATTCACCAGTGTGAATGAGTGAATGAATATTTGATTCTCCATGCCGTGAAAAGCAGCACAGATTATAGAAACAACAAGAACACACTCAGAATAAAACAAAGTTATTAAAATTAAAACTGAGTATTTAACTGAGAACACGTTGGTACATCCATCCCTTTAAGGCGAGTCCTGATTGGTTTCACCAATCAGTGACCCGTCCAACACATTCTGGGAAATGCACAAACACACACGGCTCCAGAACGATATTAAAATGTAAACAACAGACGGAGCCTGGGAAACACGACTAACTGGAGGAACTCGTTGTGATTTACTGTTTTCTGTAACAGAAGCAGCTTCTGAGACAAACGCGTCCGTACTTCACCACGCTGGTGGACGATGAGCTAAAAACCTCACATCACTTCAGCTTTTTATTAACAAACAGCACAGTCGAGTTCAAACAACGGCTCTGTAAGAAGTTAATCATATTATTTAACTTCTACCAAAACCCAGACTAAAATAAACTAGCAGCACGGATCTTTTTAGGTACTTGGGTTAGACGTTTGTGTGTTTTTAAGCAACAAATAATAAATTAGAGCAAGAAGAAAAATTAGATTTTACCAAAAAGCAAGAAGAACTACGTAAAACGTGAAGTAGGCGGAGCTTAAAAATAATGAAACCAACTACTAGGGGGTTTATTTTGCTTCAGTCCTGAAATTCCTGGTTGCACTATGTGGACCAGGTAGGCTGCGTCCTTCGAAGGTTGCAGACACCCCAACTATAACCCCCAACTACCGCTGACTGTTTGGATAAAGTCTTGCCAAAATGTGGTCGTTTTTCCAACAAGACCGTACAAAGACCAGCGATGTCCTGGGTGTTATTTTACATCATGACAAGAAAAAAAAAAAACAAATTACACTGAAGATATAGGCGACCCTTTTGTTTACAACTTAACTTTGTAGACAAACTGGCTTTGTCTCCATCTCCAACAACACGCTGACAACTTCCACGAACAAACACGTCCAAACACACTGCTGCAATTTAAGATAAGCAATTAGCATCCAGACCAACTCTTCCAGAGCCTTCAAGTGGATCTTTCAGCTTTTGTTTTTGCTGTTTTTAGGAAACAAGTGTCTTCCCATCAGACCAGAAGTGTGTGAGTGTGTGTGTGTGTGTGTGTTTGCAGGGCTGAGTGAGTCTCCGGCTGGCAGAGATGTTGTGGGTGGGCGGCAGCGGTTGACTACAAATGAGAGCACGCACAATGCACGAGTGTAATTCGTCACAGACGTAATGAGTGCATCCCGCTCTACTCCCTTAAGAACATACAGAGAGCGTTTGCATGAAACACGCACGTTGATGCATCTTCTGCAAAGCTACACCAAAGCAGACAGGATGCAGGAAGCGTGACGTTGACATGATTCAGAGCCGCAGGAGATTACTCACAAAAACAGCATGAAACAGATTCATAACAGCTGATTTATGAGCTAAAAGTGCATTTAGGCCAATAAGGGTTCAAGCACACACCAAGCATTTGGATTTGTCGCAGTAGCTTTGAGCAGAGCTGGTCTTAATCAGGGATTAGCTTCAAAGGAAGATAAAATAAAGGAAAATATTTTCTCATTGCAGCAATCTCAATGGCCGCCCAATATTCAACCACCAAATTAAAATGTAGTCTGCAGTCACATTTATTTATGAACAAACACCAAAACACATGGTTCGGTTTTGTAAATAAAAAAAAGAAGAGAGAACAGCATCTCTCTGCAGTTTAATGCTGACTAATGCTAGTTAGCTTCCTCCGTAGGGTGGCCAGGCTCAGCCTTAGAGGTAAGCCGAGGAGCCCAGAGTGGAGCTGCTGCTCCTCCTCATCAAACAGACTCATCTGAGGTGGTCTGGGTGTGTCCTGGAGGTTTTCCAGGTACAGAACCAATCAGAAGGATCGTAGCTTCCCTTTAGCCTAGAATGATAGACGGTAGCTCTACTGATGGACGTCTCTCACCTGTTTCCTCTGTAATCTTAGAATCTGTATTCCTAGGGTTTTCTAAAGGCCATTAAAGTATTTTCTTTGGATTGTGTCTGTTTATGCACTCAGTTTTATCCCTGTGCTCCACGATTTCCTGAAGATTTGAGCTGAATTTGTTGACCCACTTAGCGTTGATCCAACCTTGGGTATGCAATGTTTTTATCATAACCTTTATTCAATGAAGAAAAACTAACCTGCAACACAAATCGCTTTTACAAAAGCAAACCAGGTGGAAAAGACTTGCTGCAGTTCCTCTCTTGGACAGCAGGCGTCACTGCTGAGAAACTAACATCTAAAATGCATTTTCTAGATCCAAAACAGCTTTTAAACTTTCATGCATTACTTTCAGACTTTGGGAATTTTCTGTAAAATATTCCAGCATTCTGACGTGTTTTTTTGCACAGATCAGAAAACGATTCGAACCAGAGAACCTCCGTTCCTCATACTCACCCGGTGATTCGCGGCAGCGTGTCGGTCGAGACCAGGGCCTGGGGCGGCTTGTCTCGCTCAATCAGCCGGATGGTGTACTGTCCGCTTTGTTTCGGGTGGAAAAACACGGCCATGTCCAGGGTGCACAGGCCCTGACCCCCCCAGAGCCACGGACTCAACACCCAGGGGCCTCCGAAGGCCGACCCGTTCACCCAGAAGAACTGACCTGAAGGAGCAAGAGAGACAAAAACACAAACCACAATCGTAAGTGAAGCAGATCGAGATTCAGACTGATTATAAAAATGGACTTAAAAGAAAGGACGCCTGTAAAGGATCCAGATGGGAGAATTTTAGGGCTCAAAGTGACGCTTGATGAAAATGCTGCTTTGAAAACGAGTCGTCAACGACGCCCAGGACTCAGACACACATAAAAACCCTGATCTTTTGTTTCAAACCTGCAGAGCTCATCCAAGGTGTGAGAAGAAGCTGAAAGACGGTAAATCTAATATTCATATAAACACGGAGAAGAAACGTCTTTTTGATCTTTAAATATGCACAAAGAAAATCTGAACTTGTTTTGTTTCAGGAGTCACTTCAGGTGAGTTTGACGCAGCTGCAGGAATGAAATCTAATTCTTCTCTTCAGCAGAAGCTCGATGCCTTTATTTTCCTCGTGTTTTACCGTTTCTACTTCCGAGGTTTTTACTCTCCGGATAACGGAGACCGGAGCGAGCAGCGGGTCAGAGGGCGTCGATGTCTGCAGCAGACGTTTCCCTTTAAATCTGATTTACGTCGACTTTTGAGAAAGAATGAATACAAACGGTCACTTTATTAGGTACAGTTGTCCAATTCAACACAAATATCTAAACAACCAATCAGATGGCTGCATTTATTCATCTACATGACCTGCTGATGTTCAAACTGAGCATCAGAACATGGAAGAAGGGAGATTTAACCCAACAGCCTGCTCAAATCTACTGGGATTTGAACCCACAACCATCTCTAGGGTCTACAGAGACTGGTCAGAGACTGGTCAGACTGGTTCTAGATAGAGAGACAACAGCAGCTCTGGTTCCTACCAAGCTCTGCAGAACCCAACCAGCTGCTCCAGATGGACTCCAGCAACAGAAGAACAGGAAACTGAGGCTAAAATTTCCACAGGAGCACCAGAACTGGACCGGAACAGACTGGAAAAGTCTTTCCTGGTCTGATGAGTCACCAACATAAAAGCATGGATCCATCCTGCCTTGTTACCAATGCTTCAGACTGCTGGTGGTGGTGATAGTGCTGTTCTGGGACCCCTTTAGTTCCACCTGAGCCTGCCTGACTATTGTTGCTGACCATGTCCATCCCTTTATGACCACATGGACCCATCTTCTGATGCTACTTCCAGCAGGATCATGCACCACGTCACAAAGCTCAGATCATCTCTAACAGGTTTCATGAGTTCTCTGGACTCCAACGGCCTCCACAGTCACCAGATCTCAGTCCAGTCCAGAACCTTTGGGATGTGGTGGAGCGGGAGCTTCTCATCACGGATGGAGGTGATGCTGTCATGTCAGGATGGACCAGAACCTCTGAGGGGCACCTGGTCGGATACATGACAACAAGAATTAAGGTGGTTCTGGTAAAAGGAGGTAAATCACGTCCAAGACACCCATTTCAAATAAAAACGTCTCTTTCCCTCCATCCTTCTTTGAAACCTTCTGTCCGTCCGACATGAACTCATAACAGCGTGATTTGTTATTTTCTTTAAGAACTTCCTGTCACATTTATCTCCTCCAGCCTTTGAAGATCCTCGTCAGTAAATTGTCGGTTGTGTTGCTACGGCACAGCTTGTTCCTTTGCTGTGAAGGAGCTCTTCAAGGCTTTTATAGGTGCGTTTAGATTTATTATCCTTCTCTGAAAACACGGAGCACGTGTCTAAATAATGGAGCGCTGCCTCATATTGTCTAAGACTATAAACCCAAACACGAGTCTATAAAACTCCTCTAACTACACGTGACACGGGTTTAGGTTAGGAGGTCAGAGGTAAGGGATAATCTACAAAATATAACAATTGTTGCAGAAAACAAGCTATTACTTCTATTTAGCCACATTTAAGCATTTTTACTTGCGGCTTTTTGGGTTTTTTTACATGTTTGCATTACTTGAGATTCTAGGAGTATCCAGGTGGCTTTAATGCTATACAGACAACAGGTAGACGACCACTCAGCTCCTGTTTCAGGTCTTTGGTTTCAAACATGACTCAGAATCTGTTTGTTTGCAGGAATTTGATATTTTTATGCCTTAAAATTCTACTTTTTTCTCCGCTTTGATGGTCATCTTGCCCAGTCATGAGCAGGAAAACGGACCGAATCAGAGAGAAAAAGCTGCCAGAATCCCACCTGAAAGGCTTTCAGGAAACTTGAAGAACTTCTGATTAATACATCTTTGCATAAAAATGTCTTGGCTCTTGGAAGCAAAGTTTATAGAAATTAAAGGTCCATCATCTCCTGAAGGAATCCGTATCGAACCAGAGAAGTTAGATCATCTGCAGAAACATGACATACTCATTTTGGATAAATGTAGAAAATAAAGTCAAGTTGTGAAGATTCAGCTACAACTACATAAAGTATTAGCTCAACATCAGGGAAAACCCAGAGTTTGGGCTGTTTTTCTGTTGCTAACGTTAATTAGCTTTGGGGTCCATCTTGGTTTGGATCGACCTAATCAGCCGTAGACGTTTATCCAGTAATTATGAAAATATGAGTTTCATTAAAATGTGTCTAAGTCTCACACACAAAAACATAATCTGTCTTTGGGTGGTGGGTGAATATGAAGGTTGGCCTAAAACTTTTGCACAGTACTCACTCACCAGTTCTTGATGGGACTTGGGTTTAAACAGAAACACAGTATGTTCCTCTTTGCTAGGGTCTGGTGTCACTTTTAATTATAAGAAAATGATGTTTTTTATTCTTTATTTCTTTCAAATTGGTGCCTGGTTTTAATTTGACATCAGTTTGAAGTAAAGAGTGAGAGAACCTCGTTAAGGCACCAGAACGAGGATCACAGACCATTAGTGTCCACGTTCTCACAAGTGTTGCTTCCACTTTTATCCTCGGCTGATTTTTATCCTGTGAACTTTTGGAGTTTTCATATTTTTAAGACCTTTAAATTGGAGTGTTCCAGTTAAGCCTAATTTGTTCTCCTTTCAACATTTGCATGCTTCTGTAGCAGGTCTGGGTAAAATGGCGGTGGCGGGGTGAGTGTGTGTTTCCTAAACACCCAGCAGCTATTTGATATAAAGGTTCAAGCCTGAAGGAAAAGCCCCATTAAGTCTTGTGTTCCAGCTGTAATAAAGCTACAGGAAAATATGTGATTCCATTAGTAGATTTCTGTTTCAGCTATTGGAGCTTAATGCCTCTATTCACTGCATCACAAGGTCCGTTTAAACCAGAGATGTCCAAACTTATCAAGACAAGGGTCAGAATCGTCAAATTAAAGAGTAAGTCACCCCCTACATCATATTTTTAATCTGAGAAACTGTATAATTGAGTGTCTAATAGTGCTGTAGACATGTGGAGTCATTATTTTGGCATTTTAGTGAATCTTATTTATAATTTGAAAATTCAGCCTAAAATGGTCAGTGTGGCGTCCTCTTCAGGCTAAAACTCTGTACTACATTAAATTTGAATCAGCCATGACCAATGGCTACAAGGTACCCTGTGACGTTAGCCGGTACCGTATTGTGTCAGCTAGCGTTAGTCTGTCACTGCCACAGACCCGCCCTCCCGGTCCATCAGGCAATGCCTCCTTGTGGCGTATTTTTCAGGGAGGAGTAAGACTCTGGTAGGGAAGTGACATAATCTCCCTGCAAGCCACAGCTTTTTTTTTAAATTTTATTTAAAAAATGTAAAAACCTTTTGTATTTACACAACCTCAACTCAAAAATAACTTAACAGACACATTAGTAAACATCTTCTCGTAAAAACTCTCCGTTTACATCAACAATCTGCTGGAATTACTAAAATCCACCAATCTGGAAATGGAATTGGGAAACCGCACAAAATTTCTCTGGGGCCACACTTTGGACACGCCAGGTTTAACCCCACCGTTGACGTGTTTATTTTTATATTATTATTAATACTAATGTCTGCTAAAAAAGAATTCTGCAGATAGTAAGCTTTACTGCTAATTTTTGCTAAAAGAGGCACATCACCGATAGAGCTGTGGCTATTTCTGCAAACTTTGGTGTTAGCTAGCAGGTGACAGTAACGGTGAGTGTTAGAGATAGCTAGCTTTGCTGCTAACTTCTGCTAAGCAAAAATAGCTATTGATCTCTTGCTAAACTGAAAGTCCTAACGCTAATTAGCTTAGTTGCCAATTTTTACTTAATCAGAGGTGCTACAGTTAGCTAGCTCTGCTGCTAACAACTATAGACTTCTATGTAAATAAACGTGTAAAACAAACTCTACAGCACTAATTTATTAAATGTTTTATGTGAAACAGACCTGAGCTTTTAGTTGATTTAAAACTGCTGTAACTAGCCTTTAGCTCACTGTCCTTTTAAATCAAAGCTAATCTCCATATTTTCTGATTTGTTTCCACTGACTGGTTTGTTTCTGAAGTGAAAACATCTTTTTAGATGCATTTTTTATTTTTGAAGCTTTGACTCACAAACACAAGTTTAATCCACCATGTTGGAAAAATAGGATTTGATTTCCATCTCTAAAGAAGGGAAGCGCTGCCTCCAAAACATTTTACTTTTTAACATCGATTCTTCTGTTTTGTATCATCAAATCAAACCAGCGAACGCTTTTTCTTGCCTTCTCTGCCGTTCGCAGATTCAATCAATCCAGCTTGTTGTCGACATGGCAAAGCAAATCAGGCCAACTGTTTGAGAACAGAATTCCTTCAGGTAAGAATACTGCAACAACAGGGAGGAAACAAGTCACTAACACTGGATTCTTTGCCACATCCTGTCATAGTAAACTGAATTAACTGCTTGGCTACTGAACGTTTTAATTAACAAACACTAGAGGATGTTTTCTGTAGCCTGAAGGAAATCCATGTTGAGAATTTATTGAGTTTATTGTCAACAATTATTTCAGTAAAAGCCACAATTAAAGAAGACCTGAAAATGTGATTTTGAAAGAAAAACATGTCCCTCTCAGCTGTGCTTCAGCTCTGGTTTAGTTTCTGTTCAGGGTGGATCATCAGGATGCAGTTTTTAGAATGTTAGAAAAAAGGAAATTTCACAATAAAACTCTAAATTGAAAGGAATATATGTTGTCAGTCCATTTTAGGGAAATATTTCACATGAAAGTGTAGTTAAGTTATTTATAATCATTTTTATTAACCTTTAAAAAAATCCAGATATATCACTTCAAAATGTGAATAAACTTTATTTTGAAAGGGTGACAGAAATACACTTCCACAAAAAGAATCTATAGTTTTCTTGGTTTGAAAGTGAATATATGAACAACTAATTCAACTAATTCAGGTTCAATTACAAAAAATCTGTTTAAAACCAACTTTGCTGACATGATATCTGTGATAAATCCTGATAAAGGTTTAAATAAGTAAAAATAATGGAACCAAAGTAATAAAATGCTTTATGCGATCATTTTGCTTCAGCACAGATTTATGTTAATTCCTCTGCTAAGTTTTGCAGAACAGGTTTTTCTTAAAAATAAAAGTATTTGACAGTTGAAGTCTTCAGTTATGTAACTTCCAGAATATCCTGCTGGCTATTTAATTATCGTCTGTAATTTTCAGTCTTTAATTTAATTCTGATGAGCGAGACGATACGAGGACGGGGCTTTAGACAGCGGACTGATTACACAAAGTCGTGTCACCATGCCTAACAAAGTAAATAAGGAAGTCAACAGAGGGGCTCGGTAATGATTTAAATAGCGTTAGCGGTGGTTTCTGTCTGTTCACACTTGGAGCTGTAACACAATCTGGACCAGTCCCAACTGGACGAGCGGTGCCACGCGCCGGTCCGCGTTACACCAGAACATGTTCATGCTGCAGCCAAGCCGGATGGGAACGCATCTATCCTGTTTCCTTCCAATGAGATTCTTAAATTATACCAAAATCAGTTTTACTCTGCAAGCATTTCAATTAGGAGCATCTCAGTCTTACTCTAACCTTTTTACTATCTTATATGAAAAACCCAAAACTGCTCTAATTGATGTGAGGAAACCAATGCATCAGTGTAGAAATAGTAAAACCTTTCCAGATCATGTAATTTTTATTTAAAGTAACAAAAAGGAAAAAAAAATAAAATTACATGACATTAGCATGACCAAAATAACGTACCAGCTTGCCACACATGCAGCACACCGCTCCCCGCTGCTGCGGATCGACCAAGAAACGTTTCCACCTGGCTAATTAAAACTAAAGAGGCAAATCTTTAACATTAGGAAACTTTCACTTCTTCTGATTCTTTTCTCTTGTTGCTGTTAGCTAAACAGAAGCTAAACAAAACGTTCATGCGCTGCTAGACGGTGGTGCGCTCCATGAACCAAGTGATCATTTCACTCCTGATTGTTACAGTTTTAATGACTTTGTCAGTTTTGCAGCACACCCTCCAGTAGGTGGTGCCCTAGGGTCACTAGCACCTTCAGTGAAGACCAGTCCTGGTCCTCCCAGGCCACCATCCTGCATGTTTTATGTGTGGGTGATTAACAGGCTTCTGCAGAGCTCGATGACCTGTTGAAGAGGTAATTCAGTCATCGACTCGGTTGTGTTGAGCAGGAAAAGCACTAAAGCATGCAGGATAGGACGCCGCGGGACCAGAGTTGGACACCACTGAGCTTAAACCCCGGCTCTGGGTCTGCAGGGTTCCTGCTAACAGGACGTGAGTACGCTCTTCTGCTGCGAGCCACAGATAAACACTCATTTATGCAGCTGCACACCGAGCGGGGAAAGTGGATGGCCTCTTCAACATGTCAACCCAACAGTTTCCTCCTTCATTTGTTTCTTTCTAACAAACGATGCTGGTCTTTCAGGAAAACCTTCTTATTGGATCGCTCCTGCTTTCACAGACTTTTATCATTACAGAACTGATGCAAGTGGATTATTTCTAGTCTTTGATACGAAGAGTAGATTTCATTAGAATAGGGCATTTCTTTACCTTACTCTTATTTTGGAAGGCTATCTGTTTTACAGCAGCACTTTTTGAGTTTTATTTTGAAAATCCTGTCTGAATCTTTGTAAACCTTCAAACGATTCACCTTTAATCATAATTCTACATTTTCAGGCACCTGAAGCTGAAGCTTAATTAATTTCCATGTCGTAAAAATGAGACAAACGATTCTAAAAAGACACACAAGGATGCTTATTAAAAATAATTACAGCCAAGGATCTGTAATAGTTTAATAGTTGATTCATTTAGTCGAGCGCTCAGGTTGAACAGAGACAAACGTGTTCCATTAATACATTTAAACTAAACTTTCCTCGTTCTGCCGCTGCCAAACCAGAAAGAACTGATCTTGATTATTTTAATTTTCTCGTCTTTATTGGCTCTTTATGTTTAACTGAACCACATTTATCCATCTCAGTTAAAGAGTTTAATTCAATGATTCATTTAAAATGTGCTCACGAACATCAGTTGTAAAATAGACCGTTAGTGAATTAGAAAAAGAGTAAAAAATCTTTTACTTTCACAAACTTTGGATTAATATTAAAAGTTTAGTTTAAAAAATATGTTTTAAATTATAAAAACTGTTTAAAAAGTTTAATTATCCACAGTTTTTATATGTTTTGGACACGTTCAGAGCCAGATGAATAAAAGTCCGAGCGTCTTTCAGGATCAGATTTCAGCTTTGTGTCACGACAGCGGCGCTCGAATGACGTCGTCCTTTTATCAGAAATCTGAGTTTTCATCACTAAAGGTGGGCTGATGCAGGAGAAACGAGGATAAAATGATTTCAGCAGCAGGTTTATGCAGGTTTGCTTGGAACTGGGCTCAAGTTCCTGCAGCTGAGGGAAATAAATAAAGAACTGGGACACGCTGCCTTTGTAGTCAAGACAAAAAAGAATGAATACATAAATTAGCGGATCCTCTGAGCGGAAAAAGCAGCCGAGTGTTCATTAAGAAAAAAAAAATCCCTCCTGGCAGCAGCTATCCGGTCGGTCTGAGCCGGTGGATGAGATGGTGAGTTGATTACTCCCCGGTCATGATGGTATCGTCTCCTTTTGGCTTGGGTTTGATCTGATTATGAAACATTGGAGAGTGGCGGTTGTAATAACTCGTTTAGAGCCTTCTCGGTTGTTTCTACACTCCTCCACAGCCGCCCCGACGTGAAAAACCATCTAATGTGTTCGTATTCTGCTCCCGTCGGTGTGGCGACGGCGTGCAGTCTGCCTTCTGTGTGCATGATTAATTGTTTTACCCAAATTAGAATGAATGTGTTTGTGTTTTCGTGTGAAAGTGCACGAGAGCGGCGCGTTTCCACACGAAGGCGGTTGTTTGTGGCTGTGTGGGATCGGCTGCAGAGCGAGGGGCCAGCCAGCATCCTCTCAGTTCGCTAAAGAGAGATGATGGAACACGGGCCACAGGGGGAAAGTCAACACTTCCTCCCCCCTGCCAACACCTCCTCCCTGGCCCGGCGGCTGGAGAAATCCCAGAGCTGCTCTCAACACGAGGCCTGGAAGCATCACGCCGAGGCTCGGCCAAGACCCACAGGCAGGGCGAACCAGGTGGAGGATTTATGAGACCTCTCCACCGCGTTAGCGAGCGGTTTGGACTCAGTTCAAGCTCAGACCCGTGGGTCGGGGAGATGAGACGTTTGGAGACAAAAAGGACAATTACACAGGTTTTCGTTTAGCTTTCGCTAAGATGGCCGCAGCTTTCTGTTTCCAGATGATGATGGGATCAGCTGATCGCTGCAGCAGAGGTGAAACTAAACAACCAGAAAAACAATCACAAACAAATGTGTGAATGCAGATCTGAATTTATGACCCTTCGGCTTTACGTACATTTCCACTTCTCCCGGTCTGGCTTCCTACCAGTGGCGGGTCATCAAAGGTTGCAGAGGTGCCACCCTCCCAGGTGTAGAGGGGAATAAATATAAAACATCAACATCATTTCTGACATGTTTTATTATCAATGTGTCCGTTTCTCTTATGTGCAAATATTTCCACCATCTGCCTCATGGTTGCTGTTAAACAGCCAATCGTGTGTGGTTGCTAGGGAGATCTCATAACAAGTTGACCAATCAGCAGCTGATTTTAATATCTTTGTGGGGCTACAAATTTCAGCCCTGCCGGTGTGACCGAGAACAAAAGGTTGATGAATTTGGAGCCACCTACTGGTGGTTTGGTGCAGCTGCAGGCAGCCTGGTTTAAAGGCACCTGTCTCAGGTATTTCTGTACTGTGAGTGGATTTTGTGAACGTCCGCCATGTTTGTTTTGAAACAAAGACTAAATGAATCAGGTTAGCTCTTGAGTCAGATATTCTCATTGTCTCAAATCCTGAACTCCACGAGTGGAGACTAACGAGGTGCGGCTGTCATTGTCCATCAGGTTTTAGAGGTAAGCCCCTGACCCAGACGTCCCTCTGCCCGGTGACCTTCTTCATGTCCTTCTGGAAAATCCCAAAGCGTTCCCGGGTCAGGGAGGATACATAATGTGTGTCTGCTCCAGGTCTCGTTCCCAATGGGAGCACCTCCTCAGTGAGGAGAGAAGTTACTGACCGTCCTCAAAGTCCCCAGGTGTCTCAGTGTTGTTGTCCATGTAATCATTTATGCAGTAGAAAAATGTCATAGGAGACAAATATTAAGTAAAAATACATCAAATGAAAATCAAAGCACACATTTAAATATCTTCTGTTGAAGACTTAACTCTGACCCTCCTTCATCCAGACTAACTGGATGACTCAGCATGAATGCATCGTTTATACAAGGTCTGGACACAGCGAGGTTAACGCCTCCTGCTACTGGGAGGACTGGGATGCCCGTGAGTGCTTTGGGGTGACAACGGCACCTGCCTGAAAATTCATCTGGAGAAACCGTAACTAGATTTGTTTTTGTCAGAGGAGACCTAATCAGACCACCTAAACACCCCCCACACACACAAAGCCACGCCCACATAGGCTCGTTAACGGTAGACATTTTGACTCTAACGAGTACGGAGGCTCAGGTGTAACTGGGGCTGAACTCCATGTTGTTTTTACAGAACGAGCAGGTGCAGAAGTGGAATGCAGCCCTTGCTGCTGCACCTGTGAGCCCAAGCGTCTGGTGTGATGAAGCCCAGATCCGTTGGCATCGAGCCAAACTTAAAAGAAATCCTAACGGAGCAACAGGAAACAGCTTGAAATGTGACTTTATTTTAAAGTGTGATCAAATGATTTATTTAGCTCTTTATTGGTTTTCTACTGAACTGTCACACTAATGTTCAGTCTGCAGATGCTTAAGTAGTAAACAGCTGACTTCTAGTGAAGTGCACATCCTCACTGAGCGCCTCTTTAACCTCTTTTATGCCTCGGAGCCGTTTTAGTACAGAGAATACATCTGCCTCACGTCAGACACGTGTTTAAGTGCAGTTTGTTTACTTTAGGGTTTACATTTTATGACAAAGTTATTAAAACTGTAAATATCAGAAATAAAATAAACCTTTCTGAGAGAAAACCGTTATAAAAACAGAAGCTAGAAGGTAAAGATGGTGTTTTTATCCACACATTTCATGCGACTCGAGCCTTTTCTGACCCTCACTGGCTCTGACGGAATCCATGCCGCTCACAGTTGGTGTGAAACCTGCGACGCCATCCGAGGGTGTGATGCTGCTGATGATGTGTGGAGTCCTGCAGGCGCTGGCTGGTGCTCAGAGAGGCGGCGAGTCAGGAGACGCTGGTAATTTAGTGCGAGTCTCTGCAGAATGAAATCAACTGCAGGAGCACTTAGTCATGCTCAACGAGTCTGTGTTTATTATCAGACGGCAGGCATCACTTTGCGCTACGGGTGACAAAGTCTTTTCCATATATAAACACACGGGGATGCTGAGAGAAGCACGCAGGTTCGAGGCACGCTCGAATGACCGCGTTTCTGAAATAATTTGCATTTTTTGCACTTTAGAGTCACTTTATTCCACCCAAACGTCGCCCCTCCCGTTGGTGCAGTGGCCTCTCTGAGGGGTTGTGCGCGTGTTTGCACGTATAGATCGGTGGATGCGTCCTCTATTGTTGCAGCCACTGGATTACTTAAAGACTGAACTGTCCCACAAACACGTTATTGATCAGGCAGAGCCACAGAGTCTGCTTTCAATTAAACCACAATAAAAGGAACTTTAAAAAACATAAACACATGAATGGATTCAATTCAGAACGCTTGCCCACCCATTTGAGCATGCACGGACTTCAAAGCATCACTGAAGACACACACACACACACACACACACACGCACGCACGCACACACACGCACACACACACACACACACACACACACACACACACACACACACACACGCACACACACACAAACACGCACACACACACAAACACTCGGCGAAGCTAATTTAATTAGCTTTCCTCCCAAACAGGAGCTTCTTTTAATTACTCGCGGCTGCACCCTGCAAAGTCTCTCAGCGTGCAGAATAAGAAACTCACCACGGATTTCATTAACTAATGCGTGCCGTATACGTCGGCCATAATGGAACGGAGGAGAATAAGCAGAGTCAGAAGCAGCATGTGTCTGTGGAGATATATGAAGTAAAACAGAAAAGTTATTAAGCACACTTTGTTCCTGTGATGGAGAGGACGGGGCTGGTGGCGAGCTGGCCTTTGTGTTAATAGATCACAGAAAGCAGCTGATATGAGGAATAAAACAGCAGGGTTAAAGGCTGGAGGAGATAAGCTGAAAAAAAATCATTTTCCCATCAAGCCTCGTGTCACAAACCCGTAAAATCACAAACAGGTTTCACACGATAAGCCGGAGAGAACAATGATTACAGCTGGAGAGGCTGAGATGACGGTTAAACTGATGAAGCTCATTGATTCCCTCTTCGTCCTGTCAGGAGCGGCCGTTTAAAGGCTTCTAACTGGAAATCCATCAGAGATTTATGCAGCACAGGAAGTCACGGCCATCTGGAACGCGTCCCACCCCCAAAAAGTCTCTATAATTAAAGGAGAAGTTCAGATCTTCCTGTGAATTTCTGTTTTATCTGTGATGAAATGAAGAATTAAGAATATTTACTGCACCAGAAGATCATATTTTATAATTTTATTTTTCTAAATTCAGAAAAAAAGATTTGATCAAAGCAGGAAGTGAAACATAAGGAAGGATGTCCGAGCCCTGGACGCCATCAGCAGCACCTGCTAGCTGATCAACCTCAGCTCGGATAAACAGAGATTAGTTCAGACCAGATAAATGAGCTAACAGCTAATCCCAGCTAATCCCAGAAGGATCTGTTCTAAATCTACTTTAATCCAAACACACTTCACAGCAGCTCCTCAAAACAAACTCACGTTTCCCATGATGCATTGTGGGAACTTCCACCATGCTGACAGGGATGCAAACAAACTGAACATGCAACAACTTTACCAATATGGAACCATTAGGGTCGCTATGGTTACGTGGCCAGTGTATGTTTTATCAATTATACATGAAATAATATGAAGTTCGGTTACAGCTAGCTAGCTAGCTAGCTAGCTCGTTCCTGCTGAAATTACATTTGAATCTTCATGCTGCCAAATTTCAAATGGCAGAAGTAAAGCGCTAGCCATTAGCTTGTCAATCCTGCAAACATTTTATCTACTTATCAAAGCTGAGGCTGTTTAAAAAAGCAACCTACGGCAGTCATTGTTCACGTACGAACTGCTAACGGAAACGCTGAAACCCACAGTGCATTTGGTCAAATATGATAAAAATATATTTATTAAATTTAATATTTAATGAACTGGATGGATAAAGTACATAATGATGTTGATTAAAAACGTTTGTATGTAAAAAATGTGTAAATTATTTATTCTCTTCATTAAAATTTTAAATACATTTGATTAATTTTTCAGTTTGAACGTTTCTCTGTGGTCAAATGTAACTTGTGTGGATTTTATACTTGCTATAAAATATTTGTGTACGTAATGAATGTTCTGAATTTAAAGGCTCATAATAATATCTAAGACCATAACCAGTTAATATTTATTATTATTACTTACTGAATTCCAGTCCTAAGTTTGCTCCTCCATCAATGTGGTTGCTACGGTTACGCAGCACCTCCTTTCCTTTTACAGTACCTGGATGTGTTTGTTGATCAGTTGCTTTAGTCTTTTTTGAAGAACATCAAACAAACGTTAGTTTTCCCTTTTATAAAAATTGAATGTTTTTTTTTAGTTGAATTTTGTGAAAACTGAACCTGAATTTAGCTGCAGACATTCTGGGTTAAATCGGGGCTGCGTGTAGATTCAACACTGAAATCTGGTGCATCTCAGAGGGATAATAGGGGTGAAGAGGCTCTGCCAACAAGTTCACATCACCAGGACTCAAACAAGCCGCGGAGCTTATTAGAAATATATTTTTTCTGTATTTAATCTGGCAGCAGAGAGCCGAGCCCAACCCCGGAGGCCCAAATCCGTCTGTGTTTGTCTCCGGTTTAATGTGCTCCTCCGAGAGCCTCTCCGTGCATCTCTGACGCTGCTGTTGGTCCGGCTTCGTTTGTGGGAGAAAAGAGGAGAAAGTGATCGCCATGGTAACCGAACCTACTCCTCCGCCGGTCTAAAACCAGTGAGAGCGAAAATCAACAGACCCACAGATCCACAGAGCTCAGGGCGGCTCGGAGGGCAGAGATCAGACCGGAAAAAGTAATAAAGAAAAAAAGAGTTTAACTTTGTTCGACTCTGAAAACCAACATGAGACGTAATGATCTGGATTTGATTGGAGAACTTAATTATTTTTTTCCAGCACAGAAAAAGAAAAAACTGACAAGTGAAATTTGAAAGATGCCAAACACACGTTTGTTTCCCACACCCCTCAACATTCCTGGTCACACGGACGTAATGTGTTTTGTCCCATGGTGGGACGTTGGAATGCTAAAGGGATAATCAATACTTTTACCATTTTCCATCTAAAGTAAAAGTACTTTTTCCCTCTACTGGAATGTATTAAACAGTTTTTACATTAGTCTAGATTTAGCTCAAAAATAAACAAATAAATTCGGGAGTTTTTGTGATCGCTCCGATCCAAAGGCATCTTATTTTTCCTCACTGCCGTCTCTGGAATGCTCTCCTGATCGGGAACGCTGCACCACCTTTAAACTCAGAGCAGCAGCTCTTGACACCATCTGACGGGAGATGCAGCTAACATGGCGTCGCTCTGCATCCAGATAGCGGGTTTTCAGACAGATGCACTGTCAGTCTGGCATTTAACGCAGCCGCTGATGGACACTAATAGGGGCTCGGCTGCTCCGGCATTATCCTAAACAGAACCTGTGTCAGCAAGACTGGGATCGGCTACGTGACCCAAGGTGTCTGAACACGTCTGGGATTGATCGCGGGTCAGCTACACAACTTGCTTTGGACTTCACGTTTGCTAGTTTCAAACTCAAAAACAAAAGCTGTGGTGTGTTTGTGTTGTGTAAACACCGGCGGGGAATTCAGAAACGCTGCACAGAGCCTCTGTTCCTCCTGTTTTCTGCTCCTCCTCAGCATCCAACAAAGCAAACAGCGCTTGTTACAAGCTAGCACAAGGTTGGAGCAATTAGCTGTTGTTTAGCATCTGAATACGCTGCACAGACTGAAAACAGAGGAGAGACACAGAGAGAGAGAGAATCTACCCTGATGATCATCCCACAACTTTGGGGTTTTGGTGAAAACTTCCAGAATCTAGAAGATTTTAAACTTCAAATAGGGATGTTCCGATCACATTCTTTTGCTCCCGATCCGAGTCACTTGATTTAGAGTATCTGCCGATACCGAGTCCCGATACTTCAGCAAAGCATTAAAAATAAATAAATAAAAAGGGGGAACCACGTCCAAGTTTTCCTTTTCTGTATTCATGTCAATTCCTTAGTTTATCTGCCAAAAACACCACTTGTTTAGGAAGCACACTGTTAAAAAATGTGTTAATATTATGAATAGATTTAAAAGTAGCTGAGATGCTCATATTTCAAATTGTTTACGTCCTCATTATGCCGCTGCTGAGTGATGCGTGTTTCCGTGACCAGGAGGCACGTGTGTCAACACGTTGGTTTTGTGTTGAAATCACGCACATTTTTCACTCATAAAGTACACGTAGTTGACGCGCTGTTTGCGTGTTTATTACTCGTTAAAAATGTGTACTTTTTCGTGAATGCTGCGAGTTTGTGGCACACCTGGCGTTCCATCGGTACGCGGTGCCACAGCCAGCAGGCTAATCTTTTCCTGCACAGCACCATGAAGCTAGCGGCGCCATCACGTGATTGGATCGGAGCATCCCAACTTTAAACAGCAGCAACACAATGTTTCTATTTTTGTTACAGTTTCGTACGACCGTCAAACGCATCACTGTAAAAATTAATGACTTGAGTTTTTTCCTGACACGCCTGCCCCGTTTTTGCGAGGTGACACAAAAACCAGCTTTCAGGAGTCGGTATACGTTTTATTCTAAATGATGGAAATAGCAGATTTCTTTAACATTACTCAGCAAAAAAAAGCATTTTGTCTGGCTACAATTTGACCTGAAACTGACAAGAGATTAAATCAACTTAAATTCTTGAATTATTTATTTTTCAAAGAATACAGTTTGGTAAAACTGAACTTGTTCTCAAATATTATTTTAACAACTATCTAATATTCTGTTATATTCTATAACAATAACGCAGAAATAAAATTGGCCCTTGCTACGTGTAGATCCTCCACCAGGGGGCAGCAGACAGGTATAGGACTGGAAATGGCAGGTTTCTCATGAAGGCACTGATCCTGATGCTCCATCCGGATGATTTTAGCCCAGAAGTGGCTTGATGTAAATCTGCGACAATAAGTTCACGCTTCACAAACTTTGTTGGTTTGAATCTGGTCTCCACAACAGATGGTGGCAGAGGTGGGATTCTCAAAGCGGTTTTATGCCTGAGCAAACATCGCTAAAACATCGCTTTGGATGAAACCAAACTCTGGCTGTGGCTACAAGGGTTTACTGAAACTAGCAAGAATAAAATCTGTTCAGCTAAAAATGTTGACATTTAAAAAAGAATCACTGTTTATTTGAAGTATTAGATTAACATGAATGTATTTTATATAATCAGTTTATTTGCTTTTGTTTTGTTGGCCTTTAGGAAAGTGTTTTTGTTAAAATTAGGAAATGTATTGTTGTTTTAAGCTGTTAGAATGAGGTGTTTTTCATGTTTCCTACATATTATCATAATCCATGACAGAAACATTCATGCAATCAGAGCCCTTTGTGAATGTTTTTAGGAAACATTACATGAATAAATGATGTTTAAATTGAGTTTTGAGGGTCAGAACCTGAGCTTTCTGCAGTGTTTCAACAACCGTTTTCTACAAAACACAGCCAGCGTGATAAAATCCTCACTGCGCTTCTGAAACAACACCTGTGGAGTTTGCTTTTGATGTCGGTGGAGCCTCCGACTACCTCACTGACAAACTGATTTGTTAGAGCTGCTGGCTGCAGCTAAAAAATAAAATCTCAGCCACAGTTCGTGGATTCAGTTCATCCAACGATCGCAGCATCTCCAGATTTCCCTCATTGCGCTCAGCGTGTGATATTAACCGCTTCGCCGCTTAAAGCTGCTATCATGTTCGGCATCATTTCAGTCTGGAGCAGCTGGACTGGAAGGAGTCAGATGAAGTCAAATCAGAAATAATAAAATGCAAAAGTAAATTATTTATAGACTGAAATGGATTCGTCGTATTTGATGATTTCAGGGGACTTTTATTATCTACATTAACTTTTTATTTTCCTGCTTTCCTTTCATCATATAGATTAATTTAGTTCTGTCAGATTCTAGATGAGGAGCAGAGAAACGTAGAGGAAACAGACGTTCTTGTGCTAATTTAAAGTGTTCTTCATTAGTTCTCCAGGGTTTCTGAAGGTTTTTCGCTGAGCGCTGGATGCTTTTATTTCTTGGTCCTTTTACCCGATCAATCTCAGAGAAACGTTCTATTTTAGTCGACCTTTCAAACACTCAAGTGTTTTATCAGCGGACACTTGGTCAAGAGCCAGTTTTAGACTGGATCTTCAACAACAGCACCTGATGCTAATAGACGCTAACTCCTCAGAGCTCTGCCTCTGTAACAGGATTAGCACGTTCCTTAAAACCTGGCTCACTCGTGTTCTTAACCACTAGGGGAGCTGGCGTCCATCTCCAGCAGTCATTGGGTGAGAGGTGGGAGTCACCCTGGACAGGTGTCCAGCCCATCACAGGGACACACACCTGAGATGCGTGTTGTTGGTCTGTGGGAGGAAACCAGAGCACCCTGACAAAACCCACGACAAAACACTACTGCACAGCTGGGATTTTAACCTGCAACCTTATTGCCAACATCCCAAATCACCTTATTATTATTTCCTAAGAACCGTTCTGATTCCGACTAGGGCTGGGCGATATAGACCCAAACTTACATCTCATTATCTTGTAGCTGAATTCTGACACACGATATAAAACGTTTCTGTGAGTTTTTCAGAATAGACGATCACTTAAGCCCCTTTCAGACTGACATTCTGGAATATGTGTGGACAATTCAGTCCGGTCTTTAACCAGAACTGTGCTTTCAGACACACCACGTTTGCACCGGAACTTGTCCTTTCGGCTGCTTTCACACAGCAGGGAAAAGTTCCAGACGTCTGAGAGGGAGGGGGTGGGGGGTGGGAAGGGTGTACCCAGATATTGCATAATGCAGCGGGCGTACATGCGTCATTTCCCCAAACAAAGCTAGTATGTGATAGAATTCCTCTCATTGATCGGATTTACGTTAAGCACAATTCTGCGCACACGAAGACACATAAGAGACCTGGATGATGAAGCTTAATGGTTAATAAAGGAATCGCGGAAGCGCTGTGATGCGCTCCGTCGCGCATCCAGGAACGGGCGCATGGTAGGAAGCGAGCTACCGTGGTTCGCCACATGCTACAGGAGCGAGCTACCCGGCGTATATGGAAACATTAACGACCAAGTGGTGAAGTTTTCTGGTCAGACGTGTTGAAAAACTTTGCCTTCCTGGTCACGTGATATATGTAATCTAGGTGCGCACCAGCGTCCCCCGCTCCCCTCCTCCTCCTCCTCCTCCCTGTCCAGAACTCGACCTCACCAGTCTGAAGCAGCCACCCTGTCCGGGACGAGTCCGGTCCTGTTACTAGGGGCTTCGTCCGGTCTAATTCAGGAAAAGGTTTACCGGATATTTGCATTCAGACACAAACGTCTTACGGACAGAGTCCCGAACATTTCCGTTTTTCATGGCCTGTCTGAAAGGGGCTTTACAGTCAGAGAGCAGCAGCAAGCTAGCGGTAGCGACACCTGCTAGCTAACGATTCACTGGTTGTATATTTATATTGATTTTTGTTTCAAATCGAGATTTAAAAATATTTCCTACCACTGCCAATTCAGATTGCATGGCTTCCTGATTGTCTGGTTTTAAAAAGCTTTTAAAGACTCATCTGTTTTTAGCTGCTTTTAATTCAGTTTGAATTATTTGTTTTAAGTCATGTTTTTATTTCTTTTATTATGAGTCTTTTATCGTAACTTATTTTCAGCATTTGAGCAAACTGCTGTTGTTTTTACTGTTTTTATTCTGGCTTGTTAAGCACTTTGGTCAGCCTCCATGCTGTTGTAAAGCGCTACAGAAATAAAGTTGACTTGACCATCTTGTTTGTGCGATAAAATATCTTTAAAGGTTTTAATGAAACGTTTTCATCCTGCTGCAGAAAACGTGACTTTTTCTTCTCCTCTCGATAGGCTGAAGGATCTCCATCTGAAGCTGCTTCTCTTCTCATGATCGCAGCTTCATTCTTCTGACTGTTGATCGGTTGTCAGATGCACGCGGGGCGCCGAACGCCGTCTTCTCCCTCCATCGCCACAGATCCCTCTCATTCCTGGCATCCATCTTTCCTCCAGCCTCATATTATCCACACATCTCTCCTTCTAATCTCTCCTCACTCCATCAGCACCTTTGACAATATTTCTCTCTCATCTCGTTTGTCTCTCTCTCTTTTCTATCTCAATGCTCGCCATTTTTCTCCTGAAGCTTCGGATCTCCGTGTCCAATCTCTCTCTTAGCATCATTATCAGCTCCACTTTTCTCATTCCCTTCCCTCCTCCCGTCCCGTATAACTTATGCTTCTGCCACCGCCGTTCCATCTCCTTTTCTTTCCATCGTCTCACCTTCACTTCTTCTCTTACATCTGTTATCCAGCCGCGGCTCTGCGGACAGCCCCCAGCCTTTGTAGGGAGAGAAAAAAGGCCCTCAGTGGTTCTGAAGAGGGTTCTGTTTTCTGCCGAGAGCAACACAACTCACTCGAGGCACTTTAAATTTCAGAGGCTGAGGCAACAAACCCGAAGCCAGCGTGAAGACGCGCCGCAGCCTGACACACGCATGCAGAGCTGGAGGAGAAAAAACAGGAAGATGTTTGACGTCTCTGCGTGTTCGCCCATTAAACTGGTGACAACACTTTAGAACGGGAGTTTACAACATGAAGGTACGAATAAACACAACTTTCTCTGTTTTCCTGAAGGATTTTCTGCTTTTCTCCACTGTTAATAAATTCCACGTTATGTTTTGCAGCCTCAAGGCAAAAAAAGCAACAATTGTTGGTATTTTATCAACATTCTTGCACCCAGAGCTCACAGATTTGGACCTCCAACCGTCTGCTCGGCGTCCCACGTCACCTGAAGTGCTTCGCCGGTCGGCCGAAATCTTTGAACTCCTCGCTGGTTCAACCTTGTCCTCATTTCCAAAAAAACCCAGCTAATAGTGTCGAGGAGTGGAGTTATTTTCCACTTGCTCTCCATCTAATTAGAGTCAATGCTCAATTCCTCTTCTCCTTAACGTGGCACTCACTGTCTTCCCACCCACCTTCAAAGCTCTCGGCACAATTAGGAGAGTAAAGCCAAGCGAGGAGAAAAGAGGAGAGGGGAAAATAAAAGGCAGACGTTGGATCTTTGAAGTGCAAAGTGAGATGGGGCAGGTAACCCTCGTGTTGGGTTTGCAGCTCTGCTGGCAAGTGGAGAACAAGCACTCCAGATCAGTCTGAACAACATCCACCCTGATGTTTGATGCTTAACCACATGAATAATTAAACGGAGAGTACACAGCCGTAAATCCCAACGAGCCGACGGCGGCTTTCGCTGCTGCAGAGATGCGATAGCAGAAAGACTCAGATGCAGGTTCTGGTTTCAGATTCCTCTGCTGGAGGGAGACGCTTCCTGAGCTCCGGTTCTGTGGTTCGGAAAACAAGCGGGTGGAGACCGCCGGGGTCGGATCCAAAAGACCCACGACGACGGGACGGCCCTCTCAGCAGGAGGTCCGGTGAGCAGAAACAGAATCATAAATATGAAGGTTATCCGTTGGTTTCAGCAATAATTAAAGCAAATTAAGAAAAGCAGCAGAAACGACGCAGCGTCAAAATAAAAACACTCTAAATCAGATGGAAATCAGTCAAACACCAGGAGCGTCTGCAGCAGGAAGAACGACTCTCCCCTTTCTGGAGTCTTTAATCCGTTTGTTTATTTTTTAGGCACTTTGTCAGTAAAACATAAATACAAACTCAAGCATGATGATTACTGCAGTCGGGGGTCTTTGGTGGTTTATACTTGCTCCAGTAAATAAAGAAAATGCTTTCAGCGTTCACGAGTGGAAAACGACAGGATGCTGTCAGAGTCGGAACGACTCGTTTAACAGACCTGGAGGAGAGACACTGGTCCGGGGGTGGAGGACCGTCACCTCAGACTCTAAAACAGGTCATGAGATTTTTCAAGAACCTTTACACCTCTGTCAGGTTTTTATCGGAGCGTAAAAAATCAGCAGCAGATAAACATTTCCTAATGTTTCTGCAGAAACGACCAAACTTAAGCCACTGGTTTACTCATACTAGCCGTTAGCCTATCAGTCCTGATCAGGAAGCGTCTACGGGGGTAGGAGTGAAACATTTGATCTTTACTTGACTGTTTCTGGAGGAAATCTGACTCCTCGCACCACCAGAGCCTAAAATCTCACGTTTGTCTTGAACGAGCATCCTGCGTAGAGACCTCTGCTCCTGCAGGACCATCCGGCTCCTCAGGAGGATTACCTGTAGCCAGTCTCCACAGTTCTCCCATCATACGTGAGGAAAAACCTTTGAAACGAGGAGTTCATCTCAATTCTCCGACTTCACAGCGTTTGGGACGGACGGAGGAGTGAACTCTGCAGGCGTTTCCTCGCAGCTCGATGATTTCTTCAGAGGAACTAATGGAAGTCAGCGACCCCGTGAGACCGAGCATGTGTTGGAGGAGGAGGAAACTGATAGTGGAGTCATTATACCGGCTTTGCTTTAGTTTTCTCCTCATCCAACCACCTGCTGTGCATCAGGAACCCGAGGACCCAGGGAGGGTTTGGACGTGAGGAGCTAGCGAAGAGGAAGAGAAGTGGCTTCATATCAGGTTAAATTAGAGGTAATAACGTAGGAACAGGAACTGATAACAGAACTGTTATAAATCTGTATCTGATACGTTTCTGAGTCCATCTTCAGACACGATGAGCTGAGAGTTTAGGTCATTTCTGTCTGAACCTTTTAAACGTCTGAGGAAGAACGGTGGTGTCACCGTTTCTGATTAAAGTCAGAAATGAAAACAATCAGCTAGACTCAGAACATTTAAAGACATGTGGAGATATTCACATATTTAGAGTATTTCTGTCATCATAACTCTCACATTTACATCTAATAACAAATCTATTCTATAGTTACCTTTTCTAACTCTTTACACGGCCGAAACAACAAAAACGAGCTGCCTGCAGAAACATCACAAGTGTTCAGCGTTTCTGTATTTGATACAGCGCCTTCTACAGTCCTAGAACCCCCCAAGGCACTTTACAACACAATCAGTGCACCCATGCACACACTGATGGTGATGAGCTACATCGTAGCCACAGCTGCTCTGGGGTGCACCGATGGAGGCGAGGCTGCTGACTGGCGCCATTGATTCCTCTGGGTTAAGTGTCTTGCCCAAGGATACATCAGCAGTATTCTCTGCCGGGGTTGAACCTACAACCCTCCTGAGCTGCTGCTGCCCACCAGTGACATTTGTTTACTTAGTGGCAGACAAATTTAACGTGGATTTTCACGTTGAAACATCAGATCTCGCTCATGGCAGAGATTGATTTACTGGTGATTCACCCTGATTTTCTTTCTCCTGCTCTAAACACTAAATGAGGTTTTACAACAAACCCGTTTCTGCCAACAGGCTGCATCAGTCAGCCCTGAAACTTTCCATCTGAAGACTGATGTGATGAGCAGAGAGGAGGTTAAATGAATCAGCTAAGTGACTAAGATGGACTGAAGTCAAGGGTGACTGGGACAGAAAACAACCCGCTGTACGTCTCGGCTCCTTACGCTAACTCGAGTCGCCTTCAGCCATGTGTTGGTCATGATGTGTTTCAGTGACTAACAACCCGGCTGCAGGATACCAGACTCCATCAGGCTCCTCGGAACCAAAACGATTTCCTGGTTTTCCGTCATGACTGCCGTTTGTCATCCACTGAACGACTGGAAAATCTGACAAAATGTAATAAAGTGCTGCTTCAAACAACGTGTGTAATGTTTCTAAATCCGACCCAGCGTGTATGAAATCTGTGTTTGTTCGATAACACGCGGAGATGTTTACACGCCTGCTGCATTAGAGGAAGCCGCTGAACGCGTCTGCAGGTACAGAGAAGTCACGTATTTAATGTTTGTGACCAAGGAAACATAATGAAGGTCAAAACGCTCCAGAGCGGAGCGGTAATAAAGGAAACATGTCATTATTGTCTGTAAAGAGCTGAATTCCTGCTGCCTCAAAACCTGTCACAATGCAGTTTGCTCTATAAAACACAAACTAAATATATCCATAACGATATATGAGACGAAACGTGAGATTAAGGATTCACAGCATGAGATGTAAGACAAGGCATGAGACATGAGGTGAGACTAGGATGGGATCAAAGGAAATGAGACTTGATTGTGTGATCGATGAGACGATACATTTACAAGCTCAGAGGAAATATTAGAGATAAGACATGATTAGATAGAGGTGTAAGAAAATATCGATATGGCAATATATCCTGATATTTTCTCCTGCGATATTATATCGATATTCAAAAGCCGTGTATCGAATTTTTGGAAGAATTTACATGCAAACATTTGTGTATTTTCTTCTCTTTTGGTTCAATTAAAATGCCGACGGCTAGTTAGCAGCAGTGTGCAATGGGTTTTGTTTCCACCATTGAAATGTAAATCCCTCTATTATGGTTCAGATACCTCATGTTAAACATGTTATGTATCAGTTTGGACTGTTTACTGAATTTTCCTACAATAAATTAAATCGCTAATATCGTCTGGCTGAATGTATCGTGATATATCGTATCATCTCCCCTGTATCATGATACGTATCGTATCGCCAGAATTTTACCAATACACATCCCTATGATTAGAGATTCATGAGACGAGACGTACAAAATGAGATATTAGACACATATATGAGGTAAGAGGAGATACACGAGACATAAGATAGACAAGATATGAAAAAACAGATATTTGAGAGACGTAAGAGATGGGATGAATCATACAAGATGAGACTTGAGATAAAAAATATACGAGAAGGGATGAGATTTAAGAAATGGGTCCTGGGAAACGACATGAACAAGATACATGAGATGAGATGAGCTGGCACTTTACTGATCGGGCTTCCAGCAGCTCCCAAAGTTGGGATCAGGACCCAGAACAAAACCTAATAGATGATTTTCACTAAAAATGTTGTGAAAATCAAAAGTACCAGTTTACAGTTGAGCCATTTCCAATACGTTATCTATATCTCTGAATCTATCAATTCAGTCGTTTATGTTCTAATTTAGTAATTAGGAACTAAACAAACAGCTTACCCCACATAACAATGTAATGGGGGCAGCAGAGCAGAAAGGTTCTGAGAGTTTAAACGATGCTTTTCTGCTTTAATGAGACTTTTATAATTATGTAAGTATAATAGTTCTCTTAGTTCAGTAAATGACTTACATTGGTTTGGTCTAATGGGGCTAAAGAGAAGATTTAACTATCACCCACCTCGAATATCTCCTCAAATAAATAAATAATAATAACGGTCCGATGAGGTGAAACTGAAGCCGTAAGAAGCTGATTATTGATTAAATTCTGCTGCTGAGTTCATCTTCTACACAACATAACTTCATCTGAGCGATTATGAAGCATGCTTTGATTGGTAAAATGTTTTAAAAAGTCTAAAGAAAACCTCCTGACATGAAGAAAAGTTAAATTAAAAATGGTAGCAACAGTTCCTGCATAGTAATCAGAGCTTTATTGCTGGAAAAGCCAATAACCATGAAGGTCAGAGCTCTAAAACATGGCATTTTCCTCTGGTATTTGACTACAGCTGCTTCTGTGGCATCTTCCTCCTCGCCGGGTCGTCTGAGTCTTCCTGTCCTTTTCACACGAGCGTCGTCGCATTCATTAGATCTCAGCAGGTGGGGTGGGGGGTGCTGTAAGAGCTAATCATGTCGGAGACCACCCATCCTTATCAAACAGGTTGACACTAATGTCGTTAGGCGAGATGCATCGCTATGTGAGTTCATGAAATTAGAGCTGAGCAAGTGCAGGCGCCGGGGCTGCCGCGCACACGCCGTATGATCAGATTAGCCGGGCACGCTAAGCGCTGACAGGCCTCATCGGTTCATATCAGGACGCTCCCGCTGTGAGGGAAACCATACCCCCCACCCCCGTCAGCACGGCCAGGACCCGTCGGTGTTTGTGTTCAGACTGATGAAACGCATCAACAATCAACAGGATCTGAACTCTGCCAGGAAAAGGCCAGATGTTCCACCGGCGCCGGTGCCAGCGCCATTAACAGTCCAGCCAAACACTCTTGCAAATCCGTGTTACTGATGGCGAAGCTGATAGGTCAAATTGAGTGTTACAAGTTCCAGAAACAAACGGACGACCTTCCTGCAACACTAATTACAGCAGACAGGCGCTGGATGGAGTTCTGAGGAGAGCTCGGACCGAGCCTTTCTCTTTGTTTTAGTGGATCTGGGTCGGCGTGACCTTGTTAAAGCAAAACACATCAGCTGCTGCGGAGGGGGGGTTAAGAGCTGCGCCGGCCGCAGCATCGAAGGCAGCTTCAGGGACTTCCAACGGCACGGGAAACATCCAACAACAAGAAAAGAAGAGACGCGAACAGGTTCCATTAAATAAATCTGCACAATATCTTCACCCAGTCGCGTTTCAGGGGTTAAATTTCAATCCCCCCAAAGAAACCGTGCCCTAGACTGAATCTTATTACAATTTCCACCGTGTAAATCCCTGAAAGATCCATGGGATTTCTGAAGCAGCAGCGAGAACATTTGTATTCCTGAATAAGACTCCCCTTAGGTTCCCTTTCCACTTGGAAAACCGAGAAAATAACCGACCGACCGACGGAGCAGGAAGAACCTGAACCCTAGGAACCACACGCAATAAAATTCACACGATTTTACAAAATGTAAATCTTTTTATCACCGAACAGTTAAACCGTGACAGGAAATAATACGACAGCTTTTATGATTCAGGATCAAAGGTGTCAGAATTTAAACGACGCCAGACATTTTCCTGTCTGGGACTTAAAATAAAGATGTGACTCAAAGGACATCAACTTCTAAAGAGGGAGGACTGACAACCCTCAATGTGGTCTGTTTGAAACGTTTCATGTGTCTGGATCAGGAATAAAGAACAGTTATTGTTTAAAAGTGACAATCTGACAACACTCGGTGTCTATTAACTCCAGTCTGACAGTTAAAAGATGGGAGAGCAAAGAGCTTTGTTCATGAAGGTCTGACTAACTCAGTAACCTTTAATAAACAACACGAGCTCCATTTATCTCCATCTAGCAGTAAACATTCAGGATTATTTCAGGTTTTATCATCACCCTACGCAGCCGAGCTGCAAGTTTGTCTATTTTCTGCTCAAGAATTTCATTCAAAGATCAGAAACTCACTCCAAGAACGGGCAGAAGGACTTCATTAGGTTCACAAAGGAAGTAAAACGGCCTCCAGGATTCATCTAATTGCTTCTAAAGCGACAAAACGGAGTCGTTTCAGTTCTCTCGCTCACGCGTGCCGACTCATCTCCTCCTTATGAGCGTCTTCACAAAGAAGGGCAAACGAAGAACAACCCAGACTCCTCTCCGCTGCTAATGGACCCGTTCTCTCTCTTAAGAGTAACGAAACACAATAATGAGAGAACTTGAGACGGTTCCAGACAGTCTGAAGGGCGCCGCCGCCGCCGCCTGAAACCCAAACATGCATAAAAGTTTGTCTTTCAAAAGGCCGACAGAGAACGGAGACAAAATACCCAATAAAACTAAAATCTACAGAAATGTTAAAGCTGCTGCCAGTGGCTGCTTAGGGTCACCATGGCAACCACACGCCTCTGTGTCTTTCTACTTGTCAGAACCCTCAGAAGAAACCATAAATCTGACAGCAATAAGCGATGCACCAGGGGAAAGAAGACAGAAATGTCGAGGTTTTGATGTCTAAAATGTGAGAAGTGTGAAGTGTTTTGAAAGTAAGACGTTTTTTTTATAAAATAGTTGGGAACAGCTGAGAAGTTACAGCAAAAAGTCCGACTCGTTTAAATTTAGTCTCTCTAAAGGGACGTTTACCTGAGGTCCAAAAGGGGGCGGGGCTTTCTCTCTCATCATGTAAACTGTTGTTTATTTTTGTTTATAGTTCGACCATAATGAGAAAATTGATGAAGAAACTAGATCAAGGCACATCAGGTTCTTTAAAACCCTCTTCTCAACAATCAGAACCATTTTTAATCTCTATTCTGCTCCTTGTGGTCCCCTTTCCTCCCAGACTTCTCTTATTTAATGATCTTTGAGCATCGTTTAGGGATGCTTTCTCCTCGTAGCCTTTAACGCAACGACATCATGATTAATGATGACTTTAGAGGGAAACGTTGAAAATGTTTCATGGTTTGTGCGGTCGCGGGTTCCTGTTCCTTCAGAATCTTTTGTGTTTTAAAAAGCACACGGCGTTATGAGGTTGACTGTGCTGTTATTATTTTACAGAAGGGTTTTCAACAGAAGAAAGATGTAATGAAACATTCGGAGTTTCCATTTTTCTCTGGGAAAACTCGGAACACTGACATATGTGAGAATTATTCTGTAATTCTTGATTATTGCTGCAAATCAGCCCTCATCCTGAACCAATGAAAAACACAGATCATAAAGAACTGGGTCAAACCACAAATTTAACATTAATTCAGTTTAGTATTTCCAAAACATCACTAAATGTTATACTTCATCGCTGCGATGATTCTGTGAGGAAACGGGACCACAAATCATTATCATTATTCTATTCTCACCAACATGGTGTAAAAGATAAACGACTGATGCTTCCTTCGTTTAAAAAGCACTGACTTGATTTATTTGTGACCTAATCTGAGATTTTACTAAAAAGTCAAAGAAATTAATGAAAAGTTTGTTCAAATTTTGCTGCAATGAACTTTTTAGGTTTTACTGAAGTTTTCAGGAAATCCACACGGCAGCAAATTCCTAAAAACCCAACATGCTGCTGGTGGATCCTTCAGAGTAGGGCCGTGCGATTTGACGATATAAGATCGTTAAGGATTTTAATGTGATGACGATCTACCAAAGCTCGGAGATCGTAGAACCTTGTATTTGCATTCTAATACTCGTTTATGCCATTATTTCTGAACGCGGCACACATTTGTTTTGTTTTTTTCTCAGCCGAGTCACGCCATTTGCTAGTCTGCTTCTGTCGGCACGACAGCCACACCGATGAACCAATCATAACTTTAGGCAGCGTGTTGGTTTGTTTAGCTGGGTGCTCGGTAGAGATGAGGAAAATAATCTAATCGATGCATTAAGATGATGACAAACAATTATGAATATTTGAAGAAGCACACCATAATCGATTGTAGCGCTAGCCACTAGCACTAGCTGCTATCTTGCTCCGTCTCTAAGCGCTAATTACATTCTCACGCGTCTGCTCAATCAGGAAACCTCTGGGTCAATGTTCTGCTCTAAACTTTGCATTTGGCTTCGTGTCTTTTAATATTTGGGGACGTTCGTTCGTATTTTAGCGAGCCTTTTCACCGTGGCTGCCACCGGAGTTTGTTTATCCTGTGAAGAGACGGGCCAAACCATAGATATCATATAAACACTAGATGCCTTAACTGGAAGTCGACAGCGTCCCTACACGGCGGCCATCTTACCTCGGACAGCTTACGTTCCGTTCTCAATGGTAGCAGATGGAAGGTGAGTGAACAACTTAAACAAAAACACTCTTAACTCGATTAAAAATGAACGGATTTACAAGCCGGTTGCATTATTACAAACCTTATAGCACATAGGCTTGATAGGACATACTTTAACATTTTTAAATAAACGGGCCAAATCCGTCATATTTTACAGCCACATCTCTGGTGTTTATAACAAACCAAACCGTTTGAAATTCGGTTGAAAATTGAGCAAGTTAGAGTTATTTAAATAGTACATTCACCATTGACACCAATGTTACGAAAGGGGGCAGCTGTCCGAGGTAAGATGGCCGCTGCGTAGGGACGTTCGTCCAATCGACGAACAGCGCGGGTAAGGCATCTAGTGTTTATATGATATCTATGGGCCAAACCCCTCCCTTGTAGGAAACATCTACGGAGAGCAGCAAGTCCAAAAAGGCAATGAGCGTAATCCTCTTGTATTGGATGCAAACGCAAACACATCATGAATTTAGATAGATTTTTTTTCTCTGGACAAGAAATAATTACTAATATATTTTGGATGATAGGCTATGAGCCACCTCTAAATAGAAGTTCAATTATTTTTCATTAATTATAAATATATAATAAATAAAAGTGCCTGTGGGACATTTGAGACATGCCATTAAACAGAACTTGGTCCATTCTCTAACATTTCTGAACTTATTTGTTCAAACAAACAAATAAACTAAGCCCTTTAACTGTGGCATAACTATTTGACTCTAAAGCTACTCCAAAGACATTAAAAGCTAATATATGAACCCATTATGGATTTTTAAATGAAAGGCATTTTTTGTTTGATCATGTTTATTGTAATAGAACAAATTTGCTATTTTTCTTACCTAAACTAAAACAAGTGTTCAAACAGTACCCTGTCTGAAATATTTGATCATATTTTCTGTGAAGGGGTATGCTTTTAAATTGATCTATTTCATCGGTAAATAACTTCCAAAATGTATGAATTGTCGAAATGGAAAAAATCGTGATAAAATCGAGATCGTGATTTTGCAAAAAATAAATCATGATATGATTTTTTTCCCATATCGCCCACCCCTACTTCAGAGCTCACATTGCCAAAGGCATTCCTGCTTTTTGTGGGAGTTTTCATGGGAATGCATGTGAGAACATTCCACATCCGACCCTGCTGAAGCCCTGAAACCTTTTACTCAGGCGGTGAGTAAACATTTAAGGGCCTCGTTTTAAAGACACTGGGAGAACCGTAGCATCTAAACTAATAAAAATACTCCAAAATAACGTTTTAAAGGTAAAAATACTCAAATCCAACCACTGAATATCTACTAGAGCGAGTCCACGTCCAGCCTAACAGCTAAAAAATAATAAACCCTTCAAAATAAAACCTGCTCTTGACCCATTCCTCTTCATCTCTTGTCACCAGGCTCTCAAAGAGACAGAACATTTAGCCAGTTTTTAGGATTTCAGAAAACTTTCAGATTTCCAGAACCAGACTGTTCCATTTCGCCTCCACTTAAACGGTTTTGTTGCTCATTTTCTGTGTTTTTGAGCCTTCATGCTAAACGATGAGGCTGCGTTCCTCATTAACGGCTGCAGTTCGAGTAGATTTCACACCAAAATAGCTGCAATTACCAGTAGAAGCTTAGAAGTGAGTCACCAGGCAGAAACAGCTGATGATGAACCCACCAGGTTATTAAAGTTCACGTTCAGATTTTATCATATCAAACACAATAAATGAATAAAGGTTAAAAAAAGTGACAAAAACATAAAAATGCCTCAAAACTTAAACCATTAAGTCAAGATATTTAATCTCTATTCGTGTAATTTCAGAAAAAATTTGGTTCAACAGATCCAAAAAGACGAGGAAATAAAAGTTTTATATCAGAAAGAAAAAAAATCCTAAATCTCATAATTATTAAAATAAAATTATGCCAATTGAAAATTTCTGATAAAATTCGCACAAATGAGATCAAACAGAATTTCTTTAGTTTAGAGAGAAAATCAACAAACGTTTCTGATGAAGATAAAAGATTAAAAAGCAAAACCAGTTTTTGTAGGACAGATCCTTCCCTCCTGTTGTTGAGATCCGTAACTTTATAAAAACAGAGATTAGCTGGGACTAGACTAGATTATTATTATGAAATTAGCCCCTAAAGCCCTTTAGGTTTAACACACACATCCAGGTAATCTACAGGGAGGAAGGGCATCACCATGACAACCCCATCAATACCACAAATCCACCGATCAACAGTATGACCAACAACAATATTAGATTATCACCTTGTGTCGTCTATCCTAACAGGTAAAGGAGATTTTTAACAACATTTTCAGAATATTTCTTCAGATTTACCAGAAAAATTACTTTTTAAAGGTCAGAGCTTGTTTGTTGTTAAATGTTAAAATCTAGACTGTAAAATGACCTTTAAAACACAGAAAACGTTAAACTACATAACTAAATCAACCCATTTTGACCTAGTAGAGTCTACATGCTCTCCCTCTCAGTGTCCAACAGGCCCTATCACTGTATCGAGTCAAGTCTGTGCTGAAGGCCTATTTTATATCATTTAGCTTTTGATCAATGATCGGGCTTTTAGTGTTTTAGTCTGTGGTATCTCACCTGTTGACGTGCGCTAACCTTTTAGTATGTTTTTAGTTGTGTCCTTGTCTATTCTCTAGTATGTTTGTTTGAAATCTTTTAATTTATTATCCCTTTTATCTTTTATCTGATTTTTTATCTTGTTATTTCAGGGTTTCCTTCTTTTTTACTACTGTACAGCACTTTGGTCAGCTGTCATGCTGTTTTTAAATGTGCTTTATAAATAAACCTGGTATGTGGTACATCATTTATACATTGGTGCGACGGTGGCAGAGGAGTCAAGAGCCCGCCCCGTAACCGGAGGGTTGCAAGCTCGACACTTAACCCGCCTTGCCTTCTGGTGGTGGTCGGAGGAACCGGTGGCGTCAGTGTTTGGCAGCCTCACTGCTGTCAGTGCACAACATGGCAGCTGTAGCTACATTGCAGCTCATCAGTGTGTGTGTGTGTGAATAGTTGTGTTGTAAAGCGCTTTGGGAACCCTAGAAGGAGCTATATCAAAGGCCGTTTCTTCACTATCTTGTCGGATTCATCAGACATTCCTGTTTTTATAAAAACGTTCTCAGATGAGAGTTTTGTTTACTGTAACTAAAACACAATGTGATGAAGTTTTGGATTGTTTACGTAGTTACGGTACCGTGAAATGCACGTGACCTCACATAGTTTTTATAAAAACCTGATAGCTGAGTTTACAGATAAATCAGCCGTAACAGAGTCTCTTCTGCCTTAGGTCCTGTTTCGTGTTACGGTCCCATCCACAAGAGACGGTGGTCCGGACATCCACGACATCCAGTAACATAAAGAATTGTGGGTCGTAGTTGGTTCTGTATGTTGACCGTTAACAGATGAACTGTTTTCCCAGTAAACTGCTGTTTTAATAATGCAGCTTCACTTCTGTTGATGTTGATCTGTTTAGTAAAAATTCCCTGGATTTCAGTTCTTTCACCGTCTGATTTTTTCCTTCATCTCCGGTTCTGTTTTGGATTTGGTTTCTTTCTCCCTGCATCTCTGTGACTGCTGGGATCCCTCACAAACACAGAGTGCATGATGGGTAAATATAATAAAACCGTTCCCCTGTGGAGCCTATTTGGGATCTTATCACTAAATCAGAGAAACATGGAGGTGAAACATGTTCCGAGTCTGATAAGCTTTTCCTCAGTGGGACCAGAACCAGGATTAAGTCCTGCATTAATCTCAGAATAGATTTTAGTCTTAAATCCTCAAACAGGAATGAAACTGATCTCCGTCTCTTTTACTATGATGTGTGTTTGTTAAGTAGACGGTGTGCTGCACTAAAGAGGAAAATAAATTAGTTTTAAATTTTTCTAACTTGGTTTCTGAGACAAAAATAAGACTGAACTCATCTCATAATAAACTCCTAATAAACCCACATTAATTACTTTAACATTATAATTATGACATTTTATTTGATAAAAACTTTACTTGAATTCTGTGTCCTTTTAGACACATGCAACAACAAAAAGTAGACAGTGAAGCTGAAACAAATCAAGCGCCCTCTAGAGGCTGGCTGTAGTGTAGGTTTTAAGCCCCGCCCCTTTATGTTAATTAATGGGAATGAAAATATAAAATTAACACATTTTTCCAGCTGTTGACAGTTTGACTCAAGTAGAAAATTAATTTATGATTATTAAAGAATTCTACAGTAAAATAAACATAAGGTGATACTGAAACAGATTTCCTTCTCAGCCAGCTGGGGGGTTGTCAGTTTTTCTCACAAATGGTCAAAGAGGGACGTAGTCATTGTTTACACTCTGTGAGCCCTCGAGGTTACCGAGTCTGCACAGAGCTAACGCTACAGTACCGGCATTTGAAATTTGACACCGGCAGGCAAAAAGCTCTAGAGTTGTTAAAAGAACCGAAGCCAGTAAACAGGAGCGACCCAGGAGTTATTTTTTGTACCACTAAAAAGCCATGGCATCTTTTTGTTTTACTCCATCAGGTGAAGCAGGCTAGAGGCTAACATTGAGCTAACAATGCTAACAGTGAACTAGAAACAAATGGTTGGCTCTAAAAATATCTCAAGCCACTTTTTCAATTAACCAACAACTCGATATTAAAGTAAAATGTGTGTGTGAAGTGAATAATGAGTCAATCGTGGAGTTTTACTTCCTTTAATGAGTCGTTCAGAAAAATAACAGCAAGCTAACAGCAAGACGACAAACAAATCGTCGTGAGAAAGTGTCTTTTTGTTTAGTAAAATGGGCTGCAGTAACTAAATTTGACCACAGGGTGTCATTCTTACTTCATTCTTACACACTGCACCCTTAACTTTAATAAGGTCACCATGATGTTTTTCTTTGAACTTTTATTAGTTATCAGATCGTCGTAAATAAGAATGGGTTCTCAATCGACTCACTTGGTAAAATAAAGGTTAACTAAAAATACATTTGTCAAATGTGCTTTTTGAGATTAAATTTTCTATGATGTTGCTTATTTATTAGATTAAAAAATATTTAATTGCAGGTTACTGAGCTGACATTTAACACATGATGTTATACGTTTAATATGTTTAAGTTGTTAATGTTTTTAGATGCTGATAACAGAGGAAGGGTCATAAAATGCACCCCCCCGTCTGACGCTGACTTTTGCACCACAAGTTGATAACAAAACAAACAAACTACGTCAAATGAAATATGAGCCACAACAAAACAAACAAACCAGAAATCCAACAGGAAGTTTTTTTTGCTCAAAGTTTCTTTGACGCTTTGTTTTTTTTTTTTTTACATATTTGATAAACAGTAAAAACGAGCAGAAGCAGTGAGATTATCTGCAGCTGCTTCGTTGGCTCCATAATCACTGAATTTATCCAATTTTATATTTAAAAATAACCAAGATGAGTTTGAGCAAAAGTAATTTTCTGTTTTGAAAATAATTGCTTTCTGCGTGGCTGATGCCTGATATACAAACGTTATTTACACTGGTGTTGATATCGCTGGTGTTTAATTAGTCCATCTCTGGGTCACTTCCTCGCCGTACTTTTGCTTCTCCGTGTGGAAAGACGTATTTCATAAGAATAATTTTCCATCTCTGCACTCTGACGTAACTTCAGCTTGATCACACATAACAGTTTTTTAATATTTAAACAAAAAATCTGCTACTTTACATTGAAACAAAGATCTTAAAACTTCAAAAATGCTTCATTTCTAGAAACTCAAGTTGATTAAAAGTAGTTAGGAGGTCTGAGAAACTTCTCGTTAAAACTCATTTAACTCCTTAGATCTTATAGAAACATGACAATAACATATACATGGAGGTGATTAATTAAAATGTTATATTATAACCCGTATTATCCCAAAATATGTCATTGCATTCTTCTTGGTGGGGACATTAACGCTTTAACTTCCATACTAAGCACAAACCAAAACAGGAGTTAAAAGGTTGAGGTTAAAAATGATAAATTGATTAAGATAATAAATCATGAAGTATTTTAGAATAAAACGGTGTTTTGTGGTAAAATATTTGGTCAAATCATGTTGAGAAGTTTGCAGACGACCCTCTGTTGTTAGTTTGATCTCCAACATGGACGAGCTTAAGTAAAGGAGAGAGGAACTTCCTGATTAGGTCATAATAATGTCTTTTTGTATCTTATTAATTTTGTTCTGCACAACGCTGTTCACCAAGATTAGTGAACAGGTACCATGTTCAAATTCAGCGAAATAGGCTGTTTTTGCTAATGGTTGTTAACCTGGTCGCTAAACTCAACAATGAGCAAGCCCTACTGGTTTTCTGACTGTTTCAGCTGGAACACGGCTGGGTTAGAGATAAATGGAATACAGCGTTAGCTAGGGGTGTTCCAAAAAGGGTACTTCACAATTCAATTCGATTATGGGAGCTTCGATGCTTCGATTCTAATGGTTGTTGGTTCGATTCGATTACTGGTGCCACGATTCTTCGATTATTGACATTTTTAATGCTTTTTTTCATACGAGATTGATTGTCTTCTTCTTTGTCTACATTTGTAAATAAATAACCTATCAATTACCTCAGTTCCTCTAAAACTACTCTCAGTAACTAAATACTTTTTTTTTACATTTAACTATTTTTCAAAGACAAAATCTTATTTTATGACTGTATGACTTGTGTAAATATTTGCACTTTGACCAACTTAACTTTGATCAGGGAAAGCTTTAAACATTTAAAACCTGCTAGGGAAACATTTTTTCTCTCCTTCCTTTACTTTATTTAACAACAGAACATTATTAGAAAACAGTTCAATAACATGCAAAACAACATGCTATCACCTCAACTGTCTTACAGCTTTTGAGATATTGAATAACATTTCATTTCTACTGGTAACAATGTAATGGTGGCATGTCTATAATGTACGGGTTGGCAATAATCCAGTTTAAATAACGTCCACAGATAGAAGTGTTTGTGAATTACATACTACAGCAGCTTGCCATAGACCTGGAGCGGTGTGTTGCGCAATCTCGTAGCAACAACAAGATGAACAACAACGTGAGTCCCGGTAGCTGCTGTGGCTCTGCTCTGCGCTGCAGACAACTACGAATAAACAGGATTGTGGGACTTTTCTTCTGCTTGTAGAGTTTAGTCATTCTTAGTTCCAAGATCATCGTGTTTTTTGGAACCCACGGCGTGAGTCTGCTATCCGCTAGCTTAGTTAGCATTAGCCAATCTGCCCGTAGCTGCGCGTTTGATCCCAAACGTTGGACCGTTTCTGCTGGTTCCTCTATTTTCCTCCACAGCACCTAGATTACCACATTGTGCGCCAGTAAAAAGCATCTTCCTTACACAAAAACAAATAACTTACATTTGTTAAGGCTCCGGTTACGTGTATTTTTTTTAGTACCGGCTTTGCAACACAGCTTTCACGTTATTTATTTTTTTAAGCATCGACGTTCATTAATCGATTCTGAATCCTCACGTGAAGCTTTGCGATGCATCGCCACATCGATGAAACGCACCCACCCCTAGCGTTAGCATCAATGTAGGAACCAGAGAGATGATTACGGAACTGGTCAGGGAACAGCTCTGGTAAGTTAGGGCACCAGTCTGGTAACTCGGTGAACTGGTGAGGGAACAAGTCTTGGAACTTATCCGGGATCTGGTCAGGGAGCAGATCAGGTAACTTGTCGGGTAACTGGCTCTGCTGAGAGAGTTAAAGCTACTCACAACGCAGCAGCCTCTCTTCTCTAGGATGTTTACACCATCAGATCCAGACCCAGAACTAAGAAAATTGGAGGAACCATTTTTCACCATTCTTCCTTCAGACAACTGAGCACCTTCCAAACTCAAACAAGGCAGAGGAACCTTTCGCTGAGGCTATAAGAGTCATGACCTCTGACCTTTGAGTTTTATTCTCCATGTTTGCTGTTGAATGATGACACGCAGCACTTTTAGGATCATTTTACAGTTTGAATTGTTGGATAATCCATGTTAATTCATATCAGCTAAGAGCTTTTCAACTGGTTATGATCAGACGTCAACAGACTCTGTAACCACGGAGATCCACCTTGGCTCAGAGAACCTCCTTCATAACACATAAATAAAGTTTATATCTGGCTTCACTCTGGTGGTTGCTGGTGTTCTGGAGCCAGAAAAAGTGAGATGAGATGAGGGTGGAGTGTGAGAAATTATTTTTTACCGGTAAAAAAAATTAAATAAACACTAAGAGGTAAACTTTGTGCGTAAATTGCATCATGAAAATCGGTGCAACTGCTGCAAATTTTCACAAAAACACACGTGACCCAAAAGTATCATTTGTAATAATTCAGCGTTAATCCATTTGATAATTGTGGGAATTTTCTTACATATTTCTTTACTACATCTTAATTTGTAGTACAAAAAGTTTAAAAAAGAAATAAATCTTCACACGTGTAATGTTATATTGATGGGAATTGTCATAAGGTAATATTTTTACTCTCAGCAGAGGGAATTCTGCTGCATGGATGATGTCATATCCATAAATATTCCAAAACTCCTTTTTAACGATGCTGCTACTGTTTTTAATGCGAGTACTCCAGAGCTGACCTGCAGGTTTTTATTGTTTTTTATCCATGAAGTAATCAAAGCGAACATTAAAACATATGAGCTCCCCTGTTCTGCCGTCATTCCTCTAATTCCATCTCAGCCTGACAGTTTTCCCGGTGAAGCGTCTCCCCGGATGATAATTACCGGCGTAAGCTCCGGAGAGCCTGTCACTGTCTATTCTCTCATTCTGCCATACTTTAATGAAGTATAAAGACAAATAAAACAGAGGGAAGCAATTACAAGTACAACACACCTTTCAGTTGCTAAAAAAATCTCATTATCTGAGCGTTCATTCTTATGTAATTAGGATACAGTCTGCACACGATCCAATTAGTGTTCCTGCGCCGCGCCGCTGACATATTGACATCTGTTGTGTATGCACTCATAGGTGTATTGTTTTGTACTGAGCCTGCGGTGGCTTTCTTATAAACATCTTTAGGGGATAAGGAGTCAAAAATGATCGAGCCTGAATCTCTGCGCCGGCTCCTGCAACACAACAGATTTAAAAGCGTTGCACGTTTCCGGGAAAACTGCAGGAAAACTTTTCCAGCAGACCTCCACACCCTGCAGGAAGCAGGAGTAGATTTCTGTCTCTGATATTAAGTGGAGCCATTTTAACTGCCAGATGCTTCTCACTTTCTCTCCAGTGGATCATTGATTTGTAAAGGTCAGATAGATCGGTTTCTTGAGGGCCGATGTCGTCTACGCTCCGTCCCGTGGCCACATCCTGCCAGCTGCCCAGATATCCGTCTTTAATCAATCAGCCTATTGATCCCGACCCAAACACGAGGCCAATGGGGATGTGTGTGTGTGTGTGTGTTAAAGTAGATGCATTCATCCACAGAATTACATAAACTCGTCTAAATTATCTGCAGAACTTTGTCCAGTTTGTCGAGTAAAAGTTAAGTGAACAGATGCAGTGGTCGACGCATGAGGGGGTTTGAGGCCTAAAGGTCAACTTCACTCATATTTCTAACACATCTGCTGTGGTCTCTAGTAGGAACGAGCCTTGGAAGTCGCTCTCTGGGGAAAAAAAGCTCCGGTGCTCCTGTTTGAGGACATAAAAGTCAGCTGGAGGAGAAAGTAGCTTCAGACGGCAGGATTTGGAGTCGTATTCCTAAATGAATGCCTTGTGAGTCGATCTCTGTGTGGAGGAAAAGCTCTGGCGCTCTTGTTTCAGGAAATAGAATGGATCTACAGCAGAGTTGAGCAGAACACGGCAGGATCTGGAGTCTTACTTCCTGATATGTGGACATCTCTCCTCTGATTGGCTAACAGCAACACGACTCTACCACTGACTCTGTTTGCTCTGCAACGTTGATGTTTTATCTCCACCAATAACACAAGCCTGGAGGAGTTCTGCTGTGTGGTGGAGTTGCTAATGCTAACGGTTAGCTTCTACTAGCCCAGACGTTCTCTGCTGTTTCCTGGACGCTAAACCAACAACAGCCTTCCCCGTCGTGAGTCAAGATGGGTGAGTCCATGAATGTTCAGTGACAGTGTGACGTAGATCTGTCAGGATTTTCTAATCCTAGAGTTTCACCTAGAGTCTATTTTCTATCAGAAGCTGATGCAGGAGATAGATGGAGGAGACTATTTTCATGTTCAGCCTGCAGGAAAAACAATTAAAATGTTCAAAAATATTAAAAACAGAAATGAAAACGAGTCTTTTTAATATCATAAACCTCCTCCTATAATCTAGTCCATTTCCCAACATGGCCGACTTGTTGGAGTATCACTCAAAGTGTTTGTTAGAATTCTGAAACAGTGAGTTAGAACAGAGATTTTAGTTCTGCAGAGGCAGGGCTGGTGTTGAACATAAAAAAGTACAGAAATATGTTCAAATCCCTGCAAACAAGCCGCCTCTGGAGCCTCCAGCTCTCGGCGATTAGAGATAACTGTTATGCTGTGAATATTTTATTGAAACAGTATCGCTCTACAGCGAGCTCAATCCACATCCGATACACTTTGCTGACCCAGCTTTTATTGGACGGAGCAGTTAATCAAAGCAGTAGGACCTGAGTCGGGCTATTTACTGGATTATCGACAGCGAACCGATTGTCTGGTTCTCTGACAACATACTCGACACCAACCGACGGTAAAAGCAAAGCCTTCAAGGTCAGAAAGTCTCGTTAGAACACGGTCCTTCAACGCCTCTCGGTTCCTAATGATGTGGGAACTTCTTAGATCAGTAAAAAGCTCTCAAGGTTTCCTCACTGATGCAGAGAGAAAAAGAAAGACAGATACTTAGCAGCTCATTAGCAGGAGTTTATCAAGTCAGCTGGTGGTTGAGAGAAACGCTCGCTGCTGCAAGAGCAAGAAGACGAGGTCCTGGGGTTCAACGTTTAAAAATGTGTCCTGCCTCGTATGCCTGAGCAAGGCACGTTTAGCAGGTTGTGTTCCAGGTTCTGGTCTGGTTCGCGTTATAAACTGGAGCCATAAATTACAGCGGATCTGAGAAGAACAGGCAGGAAACAAGTGATGTGTGAAGATGTTATGAAAACAGGAGCAGGTATTTGTATAGCAGCTTCTAGGGCTCTACAACCACCCAAGGCACTTTACAACACATCCGGTCATTCACCCACCCACACACATTCACACGCTGGTGGTTATAAGCCACGTTGTAGCCACAGCTGCTCTGGGGCGTACTGACTGAAGCGAGGCTGCCGTACACTGACGCCACCGGTCCCTCCGACCACCAAGGCGAGTGGCGTGTCTCGCCCAAGGACACAACGCCTTTGACAGACTGAAGGAAGATTATAATTTCAAACTCTGGAACCTGGAGCTGGTCTGAGAAGTAGTGATGGTCAGAGAACTGGTCAGGTAACAAGCCAGGGAACTATTCTGAGAAATGATTAGGGTCAGGGAACTGGATCAGGGTCAGGGAACTGGTCTCTGCATGCAGGAAAGTATCAAAACTTTCTGAGATCAGGGGGAAAAATGAGAAAAAAACCACAGTGCAGATGCAGACAAGTTCTCCCTTTAACTGAATAATTGGTTCATTAACGGACTCAGAACAGCTTCAGTGGAAACTCAGATCCTCCGAAGGTCTCTGTGAAGTTTCACCCTTTAACCTCTTTAATCCTCCGTTTAAACAGAACAGCACATACGTCTATTATCCTCTTCTAATCTGTTTTAGCACACAGACATTCAAACCCTCCTAGTTTGTTTACTGTCACCATTAATCCATCTGAAAGTCAGTAGGAGGCTCAGCTACATTTGACTTCCATAGTGTTGGATTGAGGATCTTAGGATTCCTGGCTTTAAGGCCTCATCTACTTCAAGACCCTCCCATTCCCAACACCCAGTGTGTTTACATGAGCATCTAAGTCGATCTACAGCAATAAACTGGAAGCCTTTATCTTAGTTTTCATGTATGCTAGAAAACTGAACTCTCTAATGAAGTGCGTTCCACTCCACTACGGTAGGTGGCGACGTGCTCTTTCATGTCAGCATTCTTCTGGTTAGCTTATAGCAACATAAATAGTAAACAAACGCTGGAGGGAATGAAGTAAAAACAGGATATGCACAATGGTCAAAGAGATGGACAACAGCAACGCTGCAGCACAGATTACTGTTTGATGGTGTTACACGTGTTACTTTGTGGTGATGATATTATCAGAAGACTGCGTCCGCGGTCTCGTCACTTCCGTCATAGGAGTGTCCAACCGGACAGAGCTCGACTGAGCCGTTTACACCCAGAGGAAGTTGGGTTCCAACTGTATTATCTGGGTACTTCAGCTTAATTAGAACCAGTTTGCCGTCAGCCAGACTAACGCGTTTACATGCTTTCTAAAAAAAAACAATGTCAGTCTGTAGTGTATAAAATATAATCATCTGCAAAGAAAAGCATTCTGCAGGGATTTATAAGAACTCCAGTATATCCAATTGGACCAGAAATGGTTTCCATATATTTGATCAAAACCATAAAATGTTGAGTCACCATGTGAATAAAAACCACATCTACAAAAATGTTCTTATCCGAGTTCTTTAAACTTTTCGCTAACAGGAAACAACCAAAGTTCCTCCATAACCCTTTGGTTCCACTGCATCGTTTTTCTCCATCTGACACACCAGCAGACGGGAGAAAACTAAACGTCTTTCCTGAATTCAATCTTTTTTCTTTTTACTGTAACAAGCATTGTGATCTCATCCACCTTCTGCTGAGAAATAATGCTCGTTTGTCTAATGTGGGTTGTCATGGCAACACATGGTTTAAATGTGGATTTCACATTAATGTTCCAGCTTTGACAAATAAAACTTACTAATAAATTTACAGCAGCCACAAACAAACAAGGCTGATGTTGCACTTTAAAGGGTGATTACTTATTTTTACACTGGCAGAGGTCAAAAAGTGTCTGAACCCTTCATAAAAAGACGGTACAGTATAAATTTGTTTGTTTCTGATCCAGTCTGGAAAATGTTCACTGATTAGCTCTTCGTGTGTTGCCATGGCGGCAGCCATTTCCCTCCTCGTCGTGTTCTGGTTTCACCACGAGCTGCGGGTCAGGCTGCAGATGGACAAACCAAACCCAAAGACCGTCTTGCTTCAAATGCCAGAGCGATTATGTTTTAGCTCCAAAACAGATAAGTAGAACAAATTGCCTCTCATCCAGAGTAATGGTTCATAATTATTTGCTCAGATAAAAGGGTTTCTGGGTGCAGAAAAATAGCACTGGATGGCTTGTTCTGCCTGTGTGGCAAGTGGACCATTGATCCATCTGGATGCAACCCGACCGGTCACAGGTGAACGCAGCGATGCAACAACAAGAGTTTATGCTAGCGTGTTTTAAGGGAAACTTTATAATGAGTGGTTAAGCTGATAAGGTCATTTAACCAAAGTTTTAATGTTACAAAAATACCTGATTTTTCTCCTAAATAGGCCTTAAAATTAACATTTTAAGGTTGAGTTCATGCTATTTTGATAAAAATACATTTGTTTCATTATTATGTTCTAATATCTTTTAATCACCACTAAACAGCTCAACACCGCCCCCTGCTAAAGGAAACCGAAGCGCTTGATAAAATAAAATTGGATATTTTAGGCTTCACAGAATCTGAATTTGTTTTCCTTTGAAGAGACGAAGGGTACGTTTCTGATGGAAATTCATCCAAAACAAACAACTAAGAATGTAAAGCTGGCAAACGTAAGAACAGATCATAAGACAGAGACTAGTGCGCTCTGCAGAGTGGTTTTTCTGTGTTCAGGGCTATTGGACGCTCTTATTTTGACAAGTCATACTGCTGCTTTTGTGTCATGTTTGTTGTTTCTAAAAATAAAAGCAGGTTGTTCTTTCAACTCAATGAGTAATGGTGTTAAATAACTGTAATTATGATCATTCTTATATATATATATATATATGAGTGAGAAATACGGTTAAGGTAAAGGTTTTAGTTTTTGTGCCACTCTGCTAGCCTGGAAAAGCCAGCCTATATATGTGAATATAAAGTGTGACCACGACCCATTAACGGAGCTCAGCCATGAGGCGGGATCTACGGTTGTCTTCTGAACTGTCTCTGCATGCTATTGGACAACAAACAGCGTGACGTACTCACCGCTACGGATGTCAGTCAATGGGGCAGTCCACCATACTCAAATCCATCCTTTATCTAAATAGAGGACTTCAGTACCTCTATCTGCTCTTGACTCAAAGAAAAGCCCAAGTCTAAATAGTCCAAAGTTGATGCTGAAGCCATTTCAAACGAGCTGCAGCCATTTTAGTTTCACTCAGTCGCAGTAACATCCCGCCCACCAAACCAATAGAGCGCTGTGATTGGCCCACCAAACCAATAGAGCGCTGTGATTGGCCCACCAAGCCGACAGAGCGCTGTGATTGGCCCACCAAGCCGATAAGTGAGCTGTGATTGGCCCACCAAGCCGACAGAGCACTGTGATTGGCCCACCAAGCCGATAAGTGAGCTGTGATTGGCCCACCAAGCCGATAAGAGCGCTGTGATTGGCCCACCAAGCCGGTAAGTGAGCTGTGATTGGCCCACCAAGCCGATAAGAGCGCTGTGATTGGCCCACCAAACCAATAGAGCGCTGTGATTGGCTGGGGGGCAAAGGTGATTGGCGAAGGTTTCAATGGGGCGTGGCTAGACCGACATGCAGAGCAAAATCATTTTGACAATGATATCATCTCCTTTTTGACCAATACAAAACAAAATTTGGTCCATTTCTTCTCTAACCTGTGGGAACACGGGCGTTGATGCTTGTACGTTCGACTGATCTTGTTGTTTTCTTCCTACATTGTATAAATATTACTGTCTTAATTATTTACCTTTCTACTACGGCATTTTAATTTTTTTCTATGGACCTCATTGTGTCTTGAATAAAGTTTGATGATGATGATACGAGGAGAACTCAGTCCTGTAACTAAAAAATGTCTGAAAAGCAAATGTTTCTGCTTGGTGTCTTTGTGTGCTCCTACAGACAACAATACAAAAACAGACATTTATTGAGATGCTGTTGTAAAAATCAACATCAGGGACAAAGAGGCAGCGTCTGTGCTTAACGGGGAGAGCAGGAGGTGGAATACTGAAGCTAATCCTCCCCAACATTTTGCATGTTTGTCCTGAATCCTCCGACACTCACAGCAACCAGGTGACACCTTGAGTTGGCAGATGACAGACGGCCTCGGGGCCACTCGATCACAAATAAATAAATCAACTGCTCCAGCAAACGGCGCCTTACTTAATATCTCCTCCTGCCACTCAGCTCCTACTCATGCTTCTCTATTATCTGTGTGAGCGGCAGAAATCAATGCGTTATCATTTTCACTGTCTTTGGCTGCACGTGCACGCTCACGTGCACAAACACACATTTTGTGTCTTTGTTTTGAATCCGCAGAGGCCTAATTCACAGTCTGTGTTGAAGTCGTCAGAGCCGACTCATTTTCAATCAATTAGCGACACAGGAGATTGGGTTGGCGCGGGAGATTTTGGTTTTGCATTGTTTGAAACAGAGAATGCTAATTTCTTAAGCCTTATCCTCTCTGCAGAGGCTGCTGCAGGTTTCCACCTGTTCAGAAGCCAGTTTGCTTTCAGAAAGAGAAAAACTGTCAAGCTCACTTCCTCTCCTGGTTCAGAACAATCGTTAGAACTTAGAGTTTGAAACGTTGCAGAATATTTCTCTTTTAAACAGCATTAATTATACCCCGGGATACACAGAGCAGTCATTTTAGCATGAGAAATAAGCCTCTTTCTGGTTCCTGCTCAGTCCAGGTAGCCTTAATGATTACTCCACTTGCATCCACCCAGCTTAAAGCCAACTACCAGCATCTCTGGATAAAAGCACCACAGCCTTCTTACAGGCTTCAAAGTTGCACATCTTAGAGCGTCTGAGTCTGGAGCTGCAGAAAACAGCTCCAGCATTCCTACAGATCACAGCACTTAAGTATTCATGCCTTTTTTCACCCTCTCATCTGGTCTAAAAAGCAGCAGTAAAATGTGTGGAGACAGCAACTCCCCCGTCTCTATTATTCAAAACACACCAACAGCATCCGAGCCAACAGAAGACTAGTCTGATTTATGCACATTACTACATTTTATACCAGAGAATGTCCACCTTTTCAATTTTTTGTTTGTGTTCTTTTTGTGCATGCTCTTCATAAAGTTGCAAAATAGTAAAAATCAAAAAGCATGAAAAGCTGTTGCTGTTAGTTGATGTGACATTTATGTATTAAAACATTAAAATCACAATGTGCTGATGGACGTTTTGTTCCTGGACTCCAGGAGAAAATGATGAATGTCTCAAAGTTTGCTCTCTGTCTCTTCATGATGTTTGAATTCCAGGACGTTCCAAATAGTTGATCAGATGAATCACCATTACAAAGTTCCCCCTGGACATGAAAATGTACTTAAGCACAGCAATTCATTTCCACTGAGTCTATGAAGAAGGCCTTAGAGGGCTCAAGAACGTCCAACAAGCTTCAGGATCAGGGCACCACCAACACAGAGCTGACAAGATACAAACAGTTACTATGGTGACCTACCAGCTAGTAGCAGGGTTAATTACATGCTAGAGGCAGTTACCATGGTGACTTAAATGCTGATAGCAGCTAACATGGTGACTTAGACGCTAGTAGCAGCTAAAATGGTGACTTACACGCTAGTAGCAGCTAAAATGGTGACTTACCAGCTATTAGTAGATCCATGGTGGCTTACAACAAGCAATTACCGTGGGAACATTAATGACCCACTAGTATTTATCTTAGTGACCCGTAATGTGGTTACCATGATGACAAACAAGCTAGTAGCAACTAGTATAACTAATTAGAAATAAGCAGTTACTAATGACCCACTAGTAGTTATCATGGTAACTTTAATGAACTTCTGGCAGCAGTTTTAACATTTCTGTTAATCTGTGTTTTTAAATTATTCTCAGTCTGTTTAATTTGTTTCTTTGAGCTTAAATGAACACAGAAAGGTTTTGAATCCGTGTTATGGTTTATTGCATGAAGCTGGTGTCTGTTGGACCTTTTTGGGTCGTAGCTGGCACCTTTCAGACTTCCTTCAGAAGTTACCTCATTTATAAGTAAAACTAAATGTGCAGAAAAAGAAATGACAGCCATCAGTCTTATCGACCGCCCAACCCTTAACCAGGCGGTATCATTCATTTTTTTCAATCTTTTCCAACTCACCACCCATCTGGTCCCAGAACTTGTAGCTCATCACAGAAGAAAAATAAAAACATTCAGGGAAATAAATAGACCCTTCAGTCTCCTTCCATTTCACCATCACCTCGGGAGATGAGGTAATACAGCATGAAAATAAATGATGCTGCAGGACGTGAGAGGTGTGAAGGCAGGAGAGAGAAGTCCAATCAACACTGCTGCTTTATTGTTAGAAAAGTTCATGTCAGCAGCTGTTAGCTCGCCTCTTTCTGTAATTAGGAAGCTTTACTCAAACACAGCAGCATCCCATAATACTCCACAGGAAGCAGAGGACAGTTTAACATGAGCAGGCACAGACAAAAGATGAAATTCCCCTGGAAAGAGGGAAGGTGATACCTTCATTCTTACCTTCCTCCCATCCCTGAGGACTTCCCGTTTTCTTCTCCGTTCTCCCATTCCGCTTCTCTTGTAGGTTCCCGTCTGCCACGATGCTCCACGTGAACTCTGGGGTCTCCTCGCTTTGGGGGTCACATGTTTCTCCTTTACCCGGACACTGATGATCTGATGGAATAAATCACATTTATTTCAGAGAGCGAAGACGGACACTGACGATGTTTAAGAACCTAAACTGCCACCATGACAGCTTCTCCAAATCACCTGCTGTTGCATTATGGGTAAACACCTCTATCTGGGCGTGTCTCCAAGTTATGACTCACATTAAAAACAACTTTAAATCTTATTAATTCTGAAGAAAACTCCAGGCCCTGACTGAAGGGTGGAGGCTGATGTTGGTTTCCATGGAGATAAACTGAGGACCACTGTTGTTGAATCTGGGATTGATTTATCAGCCTTGTGTCTATTTTATTGGGTTCCATAAAGTTTTGCTTTGCTGACATATCTGTAGCTAAACTCTACAAATGTTCCTATTTAGAGGTTTTTTTCCTCCAAGCCTTCCTGTCATGAACTTTAACCTTTAACCTGCTTCCTGAGACCTTCAGAGTCTGGATCAGAGACGTCGTTGCTCCTGTGAAGATGAACCATCGTTCTCCTTTGACCCTTCATAGAACTGCATTATAGTTTAGAGTTTGTTTCTTTTTAGGGATTTAGAAATATTTGCTTTTAGTTTAACGGATCTGAATCTGAAGTCGAGACTGGGCTGGTGCTTCATCTGTCCCTGTGGTTTGGTAAATCACCTCTCAGAAGCTCGGCCCTTCTAAACGACGTCTCACACTAATGCTCAGCAGGAGACAAACTCAAGTGTTGTATAATAAAGTCACATCGTTAGACTCTGACTGAATGGAAATGTTCAATAATGAAAAACTCCCCTGTTGGCTAAAGCTGACCCAGATCAACATCAATGGGTTTTTTTTATAACATGCAACAGACTCAGGGTCTAAGAAGGCTAAAACGATGCTGTTTGTGCATTTTTTATACATGTGATAAAGTTTAGTGACTTATTAAGTTTAGTGCGCCCCAGGGCAGCTGTAGCTACATTGTAGCTCATCCCCACCAGCGTGTGAGTGTGTGTATGAATGGGTGGATGACTGATTGTGTTGTGAAGCACCTTGGGGGGTTGTAGAACCCTAAGAAGGCGCTATACAAATACAGGCCATTTACCATTTACCATTATCCTTCACTTGTAAAATTTACAACAAGTTTAGTTTATTAAAACAAATATTTGCTCCATAATTAACATTTTCGATCTCCTAATTTTGTTCTTCCAGGAGAAATGATGCATTTTCAGATCCAGATTTTTACAAGTTGATTATTTTTAATCTAGAATAAACATCTTAGATATAAAAGCAAAAGTTTCTATCAGAAGAAACTTCCATTTCAGTCAGGAGTTCTCAAACCTTAGACCCGGAGGCTCAAATCTGAGTTCTGGACAAGGTCAAAGGTCAGGATGGAGTCTTTTCTTGTTTATTAATCAAAAATTTGAGATTAAAGTAAGAATTTCCCGTTTCATTTTGGGTCTAAAATTAAATATTTTAATTGTTTACTTTGACAGGAAGAATTGCATTTCTACATTATATGGTACATTTGCTTACCACACTTCCTGCAACTGATGGTTTTCCACAATAATGGCATTTTCTATACAAAGAATGTTTGAACAACCGGTGAAAATGGTCTCATCATGTTCTCATTTTTAGATTAATGTTACCACAATAAATCATAACATGTATTTTAATTAAAAATGATAAAATATGTAAGTTTTCATATTTTTTGTAATTTTTAGTAAATGCATTAAAGAGTTAACAGCTACTTCTGTACATTGTGCAGTAAAATAGTCATTAAACAAAACTGCTTCTGATTCAGATAATGTTCCATCTCTGCAGAAATGAAGATTTCTCGTGACTAAAACAGTTTTAATTCACAGCTAACCTGCATTAAATGCACCCTGGCATCACATATCATTGAAGGGAGATGGAATCCAAAATGTTTATTAAACCCCCAACAGAGACAGAAGTTTGGTGGACTGAACATTTTAAAGGAGCTTCATCCAGGTAACATTTAAATCACAACACCTGAGAGCTTCCAGAGCCATTACTCTTCTAGAGCTTGTCGTTCAGGTAAAACTCTGACTGCTGCGTTCGTCTCAGACCTTTAAGTCGATGAGAAGTGGAGAGAAAGGAAAGTTCACGGCTGCAGCGAGAGCTTTCCTCCGTAGGTGGAGGAACCAGAGTCCAGCAGGTTTTACTCCTTGTTCTGAGCTCAAGTAGATAAAGACGAGAACTTTCTATTTCAGCTTGGACTGATGGAAACGCCCACCAGTAACCACACGTCTGAGTGTGAAGTTTTTACCCTGGAACATAATATTTAGGAGCAAATCACTACAGATTTAACAAGATTAGCTGAGCGTTTTCCAAACAAAACACCAGAATCCTAATCAATAAGTGAAAATACAAAATATACCTTTGGCAGATTTACTCTTTCATGGAGAACCGGAGCTGAAAATCAGGCCAACGAGACGGAAAATAAACTTTTAAAAAGATTTTACAGACTAAATCTGAACAAACGTCAGGAACTACATGAAATATGCAACGTGTGAAAATAAATTAGCATGATGAGATGATGAGCAGGTGAGCTAACGAGTGATTCAGATCAGGTGTGTTCAGAGAGCAGCAGGTAAAAACAAACTCAACCCAAAACCGAATAATAACCAACCTGCAAACGTCAGAAATATTTATCAGTATTGATTTGTGGTTCATAAATAAAGAAATGATGAAAAATACATTTTAGTGAAGATTTGGACTAAACTGCATTTGGTAAAATGACCTTGAAGTTAAAACTTAGGTTTCTCAGGTAAATAAAAAGTTTCATGCATAAATAACTTCTGTCCAACAGAATAAAACACCTGAACACTGATCTGTATGGATGCAGGTTTCCATCATTCTGAGTGACTGCATCGTGTCTTTTGTTACGTCTGAAAACCTGACAGGAACTGAGGCTGTAGAATAAAATATGTGTGAGGAGATTCTTCACAGTTTGTTGTTGGTCTGAAAAACAATCTCTCAGTCGGACACGCCTGAATCAGACATAATCATCCTCGGCTGGTTGTTTTAAATAGAAATATTACATTTTGCCCTAAAGAAGAACGTAAATCTGTGCATGAGTCAGAATTTATGTGCATTTATACATAAATCTAGGTTTTAATGTTTTGTCAGAAGCTGATTGCGTGCACACATTTGCATCTTTTGTGCAGACATGTAAGTTTTCCTCGGATGTCTCATCACGTTTCCTGCTGCTGGAGATCACGTCACTATTCATGTATGCAGGAAGCGGCTTGGCGCGCTGACAGGAGCCGGCTCTTCTGTAAACTGCCAAATGTGGATGAGAGATACGATTCAACTGCTGAGAGCCCAGATCCAAAAACTGTCATTTCACTTCTCCAGCCTTCTGCTCGCATCAAATTACTGAAAACTGATCAACCGCCAACCCTCCACAGCCAATGGCTGCTTCACTCACAGAGACACTCGTCATTTTTTAAAGCAGAAAATGGATTAAATTTATTACAATAATGTCGTTTTTCGACTTTCCTACAACCTGCTTCATTTAACATTTTAATATACCGCTACACACATTAATCACTATGAGTAGAAAGGTTATTTAGAAAAATGATGGGTGCCATTAAAATTTATTTCTCCTTTTGGCCGTGTTTGCCCGAAACTACCCTCCGCTGACTCCTAAAGTGCTGTTAATTAGGAACAGGTCACGACAAACAGAATCCCTGTAAAATAAAAAGACTGACTTGTCCCAAAGTGCAGACAACTCCTGGAAACACCGTCTGAATTAGAATCAGGGGCTTGCACACGGTAACATTCCTGAGCTTAATGTTCGTTTTAGTGGAGAAAGTGAAATAAATCATCCCACTGAAATAAATAAATCCAGAAAGTCTCCAGATTACGTGCATAAAGTCAGAGGGATTCAGATAAAAGTGGCGTATTCTGGTAGGGAGATATCTCCAGAACCACTGATGGATTTAAAGTAACAATAAATAGTTTTTAACTTTAAGCTAGCGCTTTAACATTGATCTCAGTGATTGTTGAGTTAGAAACTTGACCAGTTTCATATCTGACACCACTCTGCTGACCAGATACTGCACTAGATAGTTTTGTGGAGTGGGTAGGTGACCTGTAGGGGGAGCTCTTTACCTGCTTTATAGCTGTAATGCTAGCAGTTAGCATTTTCAGTTCGCCAATAAAAAGCACAAGAAGAAGAAAAATAAGAAGTTTGCTTTTTCTGTTGGCATCATGGCGGAGCCTGGAGGTAAAAGTAACAGAGTAATGTCTTTGGAGGTGAAGCAAATAGCTAAAACCAGAGTGAACATCGGCACGGCCTACGCTAGTTTGAGGGAGCTAAAGGAGGCTACAAAATCACGGAGTGATGGTGACCTGGCTTTGTTGCTACTGGACGTGTAAGGAATAATATTTCAACAGTGTGGATATTTTTACTTCGTGGTTTATTTTGGTATTAGTTGGCTCATGTTAGCGTTAGCTTGTTGTTAGTGCTAGCTACAGCAGGCTGCAGGAGGGTTGTTTATGAGAGCTGTAATTCCACTTTCAACCAGTAGGGCGGAGGAGCAGAAAATTGCTCAGTGTTACTTTAAAAAAAGCCATCCTTTAGAAGCAAGGAGATTCAGGATCAGAAAACAGAAAAAATCCAGTCAGTCTAACAGAAACGGAGCGAATACTTCAGCTGAGAGTCCTCTCCGACACCAACTCACCAAAACAACAACAAATCCATCAATTATCAACACGATGATTAACTATGATGAAAACCAGTAGAACCCCCCCACATTTATTTTGGTTTAGTCCAACCTAGCTAGTTGCCAACTTAGCCTGTGTGTCGCTATTGTTAGCATAATTTCAGACCCCTCTTGCGACTAGCAACAAATTATTTTTTAACGGAGAGTTTCGGAGACTCCGGTACATTTTTCTGAAGTGGAAGCAGGAGGCATTGAGCCCTCCACATGAAGAGGCAAATGATTACCACACACAGTCACCACTGGACAAAAACATTAGTATAAATAAAAAAAAAAGTTGTTTATATTTCTAATTATATTCATGATTTTTGATTCTTACATGACATTATTCCTCTGCTGTGGCGTCCATTATAGTTAGGTAAAACATGGCCAGTGCCATGATGATGTCACTCAGTGACTTCACGACTTCTAAAGCTAAAAGCTACTTTCCTCACAGAGGAGATGGTAACACTCACTAGCTGCTAGTGAAGCAGCATTCAGATTTAAAGTTAACTAAATTATTTTCCTAACCAGACAAAACTCAACAGAATAAAGGATGTTTTCCTCTTCAGGAGCAGCAGATTCCCACACGTTCAGGAAAACCAGCGTTGACGTCCCTCAGGCTGATGTACGCAACACCATTTATCAGATTTAATGCATGAGGTGAATAATTTCGGCTTCAACACTAAACGACCTGCATTAACATGATAATTAGCTGCAATTAATTTCTACAATCTCAACTGAAATCTCTTCAGAGTTCCTGACGAGTAACTTTGGTTCTTCACCAGAGTCGCTATGATAATAATTATTTATACAGGAGTAGATACACAGCTAACAGGCTTCGGTTAGATCTAATATTATAACAGTGTTGGCTTTGTTTGGATCAGCTGGACGAGGCACTTAAAAACACTGAATCCTCCCGACACGCGGCTTTAAATCTTCATTACACAAAACTCTGTTTGGACTGTTTAGATTTAAATAATAAAACACTGAAGCTGCTTTGTTTTAAATGTAAAATCTGTACACCCGTCTGACTAAAGCATATCTAATGTGTCATTCTGTAAAGAATAAAATTAAAATGCAGATCTATTATTATCTAATATGTACTTATTCCCACTATGGTGGAAATAAAACTACATCCATGAACTCAGTGAAAGCTAAAGGATGTAATAAGTCATGATGAGTTTTGATTGTCAGCTTAAAAAGAAAACAGAAATGTGTTTCTAAAATATGTTTGTGTCCATTTTTCTATGCCAGCCAAAATAAATCATGTGGCATTCTATTGAGTCAGAATTATGTAAAACTAACCATGACTTCACACTGGAGGCATCAGTGGCGTGGAACGTCAGCGGAACGTCGCTGCTTCAAATAAAATCTATTATAGTCTACAGAGTTGATCCAAACCAGCTGCGGTGCCGGGAATTTTCAGGCGCATCCCAGAAGCGCCATGCCGCGAAAGATAAGGTTGGGTTCTATTTTTGCTGCTTGCCGCTTCTGGGACACGTCAATTTCTGCAGTTAACATAGGGCTAGACAGGAAATCACATACAGTTTCAGTGTAAAACGTCTAGTAATTTTCAAAATAAAAGACTATTGCAGTGATGTGATTTATGTAGATTATATCTATACATGTAACCTAATGGCTTATTTACTCCCAGCATCTTTTGAGGAGTGCAAAGGATGCTGGGAGTGATTTCATTCTTCTTCTTTTCAGTTCATTGGCGGACAGCATTAACAAACTGTGACCTTTGAAGTCTCGAGGGATTTTGTGATCTCGGGAGTCCGGCGAGGAGGACGGCAGAGAAGCCGCTCTGCGGTTGAGACTCTCCCGGTGTGGACTGATGTGCCTCGAAGCACACTAGTAAAACTTTCCGCTGCCATTCCGTGTCGCTGATGCCTCCGGTGTGAAGTTGGGGTCAGTAATAATAAACAATCATAATTATAATCAAAATCATAACTATGAGAAACAAAGTCAGAGTTATAAGATTCACAATCATAATTATAAGATTCATATTAATGAGGAACAGTCAAAATTCAATCAATTATAAGATACAAAGTTATAATTATGGGTTTCAAATTTATGTTTACACCTTTATATTTACGATTCTTGCAATAATTAAGACTTTGAATCTCTTAATTTTTATTCTGAATCTCACAGTTATGGCCATAAACTTTGGGATCTTTTGTTTTGGAAAGCAGAAACTTTCCTTTCCTGTGACATCTAAAAATGGTCACCTAATGAGAAAAATACATAAATTAAATCAAAACGCTTCAATAAATTGTCTTTAGTCCTTAAATAAACGTCTCAGTCAAAATAATTCAAAGTGTGACTCAAGAGGATTTAATGCTTCAGTCTCTGATCTGCTCTCATCCTAATGTAATTCTATTAGTCCAGGAAAACAACAGATTATAATCCCATTACTGTTGTTGTTTTGTGGATTTGTTAGTCAAAGCTGGTTTTTATAGGCTGGTTTAAAGAGCTGAGAGGAGATCAGGCCCTGATCATGCTTAAAACCAGAAACGGTGTTTACTGTTACGGCGTGGAGCCATAAAGCCTTACGGTGTTGGGAGAGGACAACGTTAAAAGGCCCAATTAACTCTTACTACCTCCTTAATGTCATTTCTGATGAAGGAAGAGGATTATAAAGTCGAAGCAGAGGTGGAGTTGACCTGATGTGACCTGAGAAACCAAACACACTGGGATTGGCCATATGATGTCACAGCGACACGTCTGGTTCTCCAGCCTGTTCCACCAACGGTGACGAGACTGTTCGTTGATGTCGCTTTGATAAAATCAGCGTCAGGCAGAAAGAGTCACCAGATCTTTGGTTACAAGTCGTATAAAAGAGACGTGAAACTAGGGCTGGGCGATATGGCCTAAAATCAATTATCACGATATTTTGAGGCGTTCACCTCGATAATGATAAATGGACGATATGTGCAAAAACAAAAGTTGTCCGCTAGATGGGGCTGTCACAGGTATGACGTTGAGTCACGCTGACATGTGACTCGAGGTCGTACAGCTTCTTAAAGGGACATGAACGCTGCCAACCTACACACATCTTTTCATTTATTACCAAATTTACTGACATTGGAAAAACCATAAAAGTCAGACATTACGATAACGATAAATTTTCGATTTATTGCCCAGCCTTACATGAAACCATAATAATCTCTGTACTTACATGTAAATAAAGCATTCTAGAGCTCGATACGTCCATGGCAGAGGCAGCGCTGGTAGACCTTTAGACAGAATCAATATTTTAACGTGAACGAACAAGTCAGCTGTTCTGATTCTTCACAGCGACTGTAGTTACGCCACCATTTAAAGATATGCTTGGAGTAATAATTTATACACGCCCACTAGGGCTGCACAATATATCGAAAATTTATCGTTATCGCAATATCGGCCTGCACAATAGGCATATCGCAAAGAACAGAAAAATATCGCAATTAATGGTCATCTCAGATTTTTGCTACACATAATGCATTTTGTCAATCAAATGGAAGCATGAAGTTTTTGACAAATCAAATAGAGCCCTTCACCCATTTGGCCAATCGGGTGGGTTCTTATAGGTTAGATGCCTTGGTGCCTAGGTGGACGGCACTTCATTTGGATGGCTAGCAAACACCTGAGTTAGCTTAGAGAGCGTCACAATGACTGAGGGTAAGACGTGTGTGGTAAATGTTAGCGAGAAAGAACTCATAATTCAAACAGCTTGACTATTATTACAAAGTACTTGTGTTCAACAAACACAAGTACTTTGCAAGACATGTCAAACACTTGTGGCAACCATGAGGAGAAACAAGACAAATCTCCGTTGTCACGTCCAACGCAACCATAAAGATCTATATACTGGGCTCTAGAAAGCTAGCGTTAGCAAACCCAAAGTCTCTGACGTTAAGACAAGTAAGAGCACAACAGCCCAGCAGATGCCCATGGGTGGAACTCCTTATGAGAAACCATCAAAGTGGTACAATAACGGAAGTAGTCAGTAAGTGCTACGGGAGTAAACATATCCGTTTAGCTCTGTAAATGTTCTACAGCGTTGTCCTAATGTTTTAAACCGCTCCAACATATTTTAATGATTATTGTTTACAAAAATATTGAAACAGATCATGCTAATTTTGTAATGTAAACTTGCATGATTTCATGTGATATTAATACTAGGGATGTGAATCTTACAACAACTCACGATTCGATTCGATTCCGATTCTCGGGGTGCCGATTCGATTCAGAATCGATTTTCGATTCTCGATTCAAAGCGATTCACAATCAAAATTAACAAAGAGTGTCAGTTCCAGAATTAACTACTTTCTTCTGCAAGTTAGAAAAAGCTATGGGAAATTGTTATTTTACTTTAAAGAAAACTGGTTATGTTTAAGAAAATGCAAATTTACAAGGTAAAATAAAGTGATTCTAAAACTGTAAACAGAGGCAATCTTTTGATGAAAATGCAACATTTATTGTTGCTTACCTTGTAAAATTTAACAAATCTTTACAATAGTAGCTTTGAAAGTAATGCAGTCAAATACTTTTCAAGTATGTGTGGCAACAAAGTTTAACATTATGAAGACTAACAGGCACTAATTAGGCTATGTTCACACTGCAGGCAAAGCACATCAAATCTGCATGTTGACCTGCATGTGACCCTTATCTGATTTTTTTGTGACAGTCTGAACAGCACAGATCCGATTTTTCCTAATCCGATCCCGGTCGTTTCAATATGTAGTACTGATTGCGACACATATGCGCATTTTTTGAAAGCGGCTGCAGTCTGAACGGTCATGTCGCATTAAATCCACCTCCTACGTCACTGCTCAGCGGAGGTGAGCGTCGTGTCAGGACCTTTCTGAGGAGGAGCGCTGAAGAGCAGCGCTGCCGCTGACAGAAGGATTCAGGGGTCTGTGGGACATCCTGTCAAGTTTTGGAATTAAAAATTACAAGAAAGCATGAGAACGGGAGGTGCTGCTGGAGCGAAGCGCGTCTCGGTCTCCGTGACAGCGGGGCGGGGGGGGGGGTTCTCCGAGAGAGCTGGGCGGGGGTTTTCCGTGAATGAACTTAATACCGAAACATTTTTAGGGAATACAAACTGGGGAAGACGGCGGGAATAAGAAGTAAAATAGTTTTTAAAATAGTTTCCACCCCAAAACGAGAGACTCTGTGAGATCCTGTGGCTGAACTGTCTGTGAGGCAAGTAATATCGCAAGTAATATCGATATTGCAATATTAAGCACTGTTATTGCATATCGCAGGTTTTCCTAATATCGTGCAGGCCTAACGCCCACCACGCCGTCGTTGTCATGACAACCAGCTGACGGATAGCTCCAGAAACCAAATCAGGAACTAAAAAAATCACGCAAACATTTCCCAAACATAAAGAACTTGAACATTTCGTTTGTTACAATATTTTAGAAGTTCTAGCATCAATGTAATATTTACCCATGTGCAGCAGATATAATACATTTAGCATCATTGTTCTAAACATAATAAATAATCCATTAACTACTCTCATCGGTGTGTGATTGGTTATTAAGCTTGTCAAGTTTGAAAAGCCTGAGTGTCAGCGTTGTTCTGCACATAAACAGGTTCCCGGGTGAGCGGAGTGATGCGATGAAGCACAAACATCAAGTAAAAAGCCTCCAACAACGGCCGTCTCTTTGTGGATGAGCAACCAAATCGTGCTGAGAAATCTCGCCGTGAAAGCCCCAAACGGAGATGATGAATATGTTTACTCCCTGATTACACCGAGAGGCTTTTTTCTCCCAGCTCTGCTTATTTATGTATCTGTTTGACTTTTTATGGCCTGGATATCCAAAGCAATCCATCTCCTCTCAAGGAAACTGGAAGCTCGGATCAAACGCAGAGATGAATGGCTGAGAGCGGCGTGACTTTTAACAAACAGCAGGAACAAGAGCGACTGGGCGGAAGAAACACACACAGATCGATGCTCAAATTAATATGGCTTCAGCATTTGTTACCCAGAATCAGGTTTGCACCAAAATTATTTTCCATCCTAGTTCTGGGATAAAAATAGCTTCATTTTTATAGTTAGAAATGTCAACTTTCTTTAAAAAAAAGTGCCAGTAATAAGGAAAGGTCTTGATTTGGGAGGGAGAAGTGAGCGGGTTATCAGAATGTTTGGGCTGAACTACATGTGACAGTTTCTGATTCCAGATCAGAGAGGATCAAAGTCAGCTTTCAGGTTTCCCATTCCCTGTGAACTCCTCTCACCTCGTCCGTTTCATCCACGTTTCAACATCACAAAGACGGCGCGCCGGCGGGGGGTCGGGACAAGTCCTCCACAATACACCCTCCAAGGCTTTGAAGAACATATTAATAAAAAAAAACCTTCTGCCTTACAGTAAGTTTGAAATCACTGAAACGTCCCGCGAGTTTCCACTTGTTTCAGTCAATAATAACCCGCAGGCTTCGTAAGCAGCAGCGGGAACTTTGTCAGCACATTCTCATAATGTGCTCATTGAATTTCCATCTGAAACAGTTCCTGCAGTTTAATTTAGTGCATTTTTCCTGAACATTGCTTGTAATATTCAAGATGTGAAAAACTATCAACGTCTGCGGCAGCAGAGAGAAACTCAAACACGGACGGCAGTCAGCCGCTAGACCAGAAACGGGTGAAAACAGAGTTTATCAGAGATTTAAAGGCCAGAAACGTCCCGTTAGAACTAAAACATCAATGTTTCTGATCAACGACACGCTAATGTTGATGCTAAAGGTCAAATTTCATCCTTTATTATCTCAGTAAACACCAAAGAGAGTGTTCAAATGGGATTTTTTAACTACAGCCTCGTCCTTTAGACCCAAATCTCTCAGCTGTTCTTTTAAATGATTTTTTGGAGACATTTGAGCTGAAGGAATCCAACAATCCTGCTCAGATTTACAGTTGGTGAGACAAAAACCAACTAAATACTGAAGTAGGTTATCTTTTTAAGAAATGCACTAAAACAAAGACAAAATAAAAGTCATTGAAACCATTAAAAAGAGCCGCTACAGACCAGACTGGATAAAGCTGGATAAAAATAAAAACATCAAAATTCCCTTCTGAAATATTCGCTCAACTGAAGGTCTAAAACCTCAGTTAGGTTTAATCGGGGGATCAAACATCAAAAACCAGAAATGTTTGGTGAGAATTTAGGGGCGGCACACCAGGCTGGTCCTTAAATGTCTTTTTCATTAGAAAACAAAAGGTCAAAAGGTCTAAAATGGTTTAATTTGCCTCAATCAACCCAAACAAAAACTCTTGGGTGTCATACGATTTTTGAAAACAGTGACCCCTCGGTGGCACAGTGCGTTTGAACTGGGGTTTATTAAATCAATTAGTTTTTAAAATTTTATTAAAATAAATGTATTTATTGGGTTTAGTAAAGGAGAATGTCTGGTTTGTGTGAACATGTATGTGATTTATTACCCTGGGGGGGCTATTGGGGTGGCCAACCATTTCCCATGGCCCCCCTTGGCCACCCCTTGGGGTGGAAAGCCAGGGTTTGCATAATGTGAGACTAAACAGTGACATGTTGTCTATGCGTGTCTCTGTGATGGACTGGAGACCGTGAGGGACGTTCAGCTACGGCCTCGGGGCGTTTTAGCTAAATATTGGTAAGTCTGACTTATTTACGGCGTTTGTTCAGGCTTTGATCAGACTGATCAGCTGTAGATTTTATGAATATTGTCTGAATATCATTAAAACCCGAGCTAATCTAGTCTCTGCAGAAGCAACAACTCCACGTAACCGATGCGACCACCTGCTCCGTGCTCGCCACTCGTCCACGTCTGACATCACTTTATTCCACCATTCTATCTCATTACTGAGAAGCACCACCAGCTGAGTGAGGCAGATGTTCTATTGTGGAGCACAGCAGCTCCTCGAGCGGCCGACATCCATCCGAGTGTCTCCGTGCTACAGCTGACAGCCACGGATGAACAAGGACAATCCGTCACCACGAGGAAAGTCAAAGTGATGACGATGGGAAGCGAAACGGAATGCAGCGACTCTGGGAAAACCTCGAGACGGGAGATGTCTCTGATAATATCACCGACGCAAAGTGGCAAAAGCACCGGTTTACCAGCAGAAATTAAATAATGAATCTGGGCTGCCCTGTGGCCTGCGCAGTTAAAGGCTGCTAATGGAAGCAGGGAGGCAGTGGGAGGACTGGGGCCGCTGGTGGCAAGTGTCCAGTCAGTCAGCGTTGGCTTTTGTGGCGGCTGACAAATGCCAGCAGACAGCAGATGCTGTGGGGAGAGCAGAGATCTATTTGCTGCAGCCTCACGCCGTGTTCTCCATGCCGTGTTACTGTGAAATATCCTCTCCCAAACCGGCTGTAGCTGTCTCTGATGCTGTCCTGGGGAACACGATGCAACGCCAGCCGCTCATAAATCCACACCAAAAGCAAGAGTGAGTTTCAGGAACTTGGCCCGGGTAAATAATTTATCCGCGCGTGCTCAGAGCAGCAGCGCTCCCACGAAAATATTTATTCACCCCTGAAACAGAATCCAGAGGAGAGCCGTCCGTTAAGGAAAACCTGCTCGGTCATCGTTTGGTTTGCCCGGCTGAACGGAGTCGTTATTAGAATCAGCATCTGCCGTCATCGGGCTCTTACTGCCCAGATGTGAGCCCTGCTGCTCCAGACACATCTGGCCCGGTTCTGGCCCGGTTCACTGATCACCGCTCAGGAAAAAAACACTCCTCAGTCTGCCAGGAACGCTGCGGTTAGCGGCCGGGAAAGGGTGGCAGAGATAGAGACATAGAGATATAGATTTAGATAGATAGATGATAGATAGATAGATAGATAGATAGATAGATAGATAGATAGATAGATAGATAGATAGATAGATAGATAGATAGATAGATAGATAGATAGATAGATAGATAGATAGATAGATAGATAGATAGATAGATAGATACGTCCTTCAGGAGGTCACGGATGGCGCGGTCAGCAGAATCCGGTGTCAGGCCCGATGATGGAAGGCGTTGGCGACAGCGACGTTCATGCGCGCGGATGGAAAGCTGATGTTGGTGTCGAAGCCGATCTGGAACAAACACTCTGTGGAGGACGGAGGCACCTCGGCCCGTCCATCTGTCTGACGCAGGCTGACAACAACCACTCACCTGACTTGGGATCGGTGTTGTTTGGAAAACTCAGGTCGTCCTCTGCTACCCAGGAGAAGCTCCAGTGGCCTCGGGGAATCCCAGCAGCGTTCCTGCCACCCAAAGGCTCACCTGCAACGACAACACATTTGACTTTTAGATCAGAAGGACGAAGGAAGGGGAGGACGGTGGTTCATGCTGGGTTTTCTGGTGATAATTTGGTTTTTAACCTTTGGATTAATATGTGTTAGCCTATCCAGCCGTCAGTTCTGCTTTCCTAATGCTAAAAAGTTATGAAAAATAATCAAAATGCAAAAGAAACTTGATTTTTTTTTGAAAAGTTAACCAAACATTCAATCTTTCCACATTAAACATCAATGAAAGAATGAAAGAATCAACTTTTTATGGACTAAACTATTGCAAATAAAAGTGCAACACTGTTTGGGTAAAGTGCTGCGAAACCAGGAAGCATCGGAACAATCCGGTGAGTGCCGGATGGTGCTAATTACCCAACTTCCTGCAGCGTTAATGCTAACATGCCAACATGTATGCAAACAGGAAGAACCAGTCTTTCTTTAGTGTTTTTGTATATATGCTGCTGTTAGCTGCTGCTTATTTATCGCTACCGTTGAGTTAAGTTGCTGCATCCAGCAGCCACCACAAGAGGGAGCTGCGGCTCCAGCAGCCCTCCACCTCTGTGATTTAATTAGGGGTCCCATAAAGACAGTGACATTTTTTAAAAGTGTAAAAGTTTAAATTTGTTTCCAAACATCTTTTGTGTCTCGTGAGTATAAAACTTGCCCCTAACATTTTGTTTGTGCCACTTTTCCTGCAGATTTGTGTCGAGTAGGATTCGATTCCTGCTTTGACTCAAGCTCCGACTAAAACAGGATATGACTGATGCAAAAGTAACGCGGCCGACGCTCCCAAAACAGTTTTATCTTTGAACGTGGCAGAACAGAAAAGTCCAAAGAGCCCCATGAATTGGTTATTGGACATCGATATGCTGTATAATTACTCGAGGGCAGCTTTGTCTAATTTTGTTTGACTCCATCTTCACCTTCCAAACTCAGAGACTAATTATCACCAGATCGAACCGGAGTCTGATACAGTAAAGTAGAAGCAACGACTTTCTCCTACTTTCCTTGTAATTCCGCCGGTCCGCGGATAATTACTGAACAGTCACAGGCCGATACGCCGCCGCCTGCAGACGGGACTCCTGCATAAATCCTGAAGCGTTTTAAATGATCCTTACAGAGGAATTGATTGTAAATTCTGCTTCAGACGGGATTAAATGCAGCTCAGAATTTATTACAACTAAGAGCATTACTGACACGTTAATATTCCTAATTTAAAATGAATTTGTCTGCTCTGTGAGTGACGACCGCTCGACTATTTGTTGTTGCAGCACTCTTAGGAGTTTGGTGATGGGCCGAGTCTTGTGTTGGGAGCTGCCTGACCCTCTCAAGGGTTTGGTTTGGGTTCAGAAGCTGGTTTGGAAGCTGCTGGAGCTCACTTCCTGGTTGGCTGCATGTTGCTGAAGAGCTTTTGGAAAAGCTGATGGGCCACAGGGGGAAGCGAGCGCCTGATGTAGCAGCTGCTGAGAGAGATGGCTGGCTTCCTGACTGACAGGCGGCTTCGGGTGGAAGGAGAGCCGGACCAGCGGTTTTTATCCGCCTGGCAGCAACGAGTCCTGATTCTGGATTATTGTTCATTTCACTCTGAGAACACGGACATGAATCCGTCTGTCCCAAAACACAAACATGTTTGACACCAAAACTTTCATTTCGTGGCTGAAATCTGCTCTTTTAAATGATTTGTAAGTTTATAAGAAAAATAATCACAACATGGAGCCAGAGTCTGTAGGAGGATTATTTATTAAAATGTGATTTATGCAGTTTACATGTCTGCTCTTGGCAAAATTAACATTAAAGAGGCCCTTTTACTCTCTGAGCAGCAGATTTTAGTCTCAGATTTAATATAAGGCTATAAAAACTTATTCTAATGGTTAATTTGATGATTAGGATTTGTATTCTGTCTATTAAGATACACTGATGAAATAAAAAAGATCTGGATGACTGAAAACTCACCAGCAAAAATAATTATTGTTGTTTCTAAAATATTTAGTTTCATGGTGAGTTTGTGGAAAGGTCAGGTTTTAAGATCTTCAGCGTACTAAACGACACCACCTAATCTGCATAATTCATCAGGTTAGTTTAGTTTGTTTTTTAATCTCTTTATAGATTTTAGGACGTTTCAGCTGTAATTTGGCTCCTCTGGTCTGAATCGGCTCATATTTAAGTTCGTTCCTGTGATTCGGTTTCTTTTCACTGCAAACTAAACACAAACCAGGTGAGGATCTGCTGATTGGTCAGATTATCTGGGGGCGGGGCTACCAGATGTAAATGTTCAGATCTGTAGAAACGACTTCCTTCATGCAGTCTGGGTCCGGAGGGGTGAGTGGAGCAGGTGAACTGGGCCGCCTGGGAGGGTTTTAGAAATGGAACACACCTGAAAACCTCCAGGGCTCAGTATCATCCAGGGCTGCAGCTCTTCAGTCGTCTCCTTTTTTATTTTACCTTCTGGTTTTTACCGTCTGCTGAGCAGCCAAATGAAGACTCTGCAGCATCGTTAGTTTTTCTGTCTCCCTGGGGGGCGGAGCCTCTCAAGTCAAAAACCAGTCCGCTTATTTACAGGATCTAAGTTATATTGCTAGATTTCTCTAAAACTTGTATCCATTATAAACATTTTATTATTAAATAAACTTTTAAAGACACCCAAGTGTTTTTTTTTGTCTTAGCTAATTTACAAAATCAAAGTTCTAACATCAGCAGAGTTTTGTGCAGCATTTGCTCCAAATCAAGTTCACAGCATGAATGAAATGTTTCCAATTAAAGCAAAATGAAGCTTTAGAAAGTGATCCTGTGAATTTTTAATTTACTAAATTAAAGGATTGTGCCAAATACCATAAACATTTCAATTCTGTAAATGCTAAATTAAATCAACAGTAAAAAAAAAAGTTTTATAATTTAATTAGAGCCCATTTAGATGATCAAGAACCACAGAAACATGAGTCTGATAAACTGATGGAGTTGTTTCTGTGATACGTCGACAAATATACTCAGATTTCTTTCCCTCGTGGCTTAAATTATTTATGAGGTCGTGTTTGATCCACGACGCTGAAACCATCGCCTCTTTTTAATGTTGCTGGAAAAATATTCATAGAAAACATGAAATCTGCACATATTCAAAGGACGGTCTCGGATTGATGCAGAAAGAGTCGGACTATCGTCTGGATGTCTGATCAGAATGTCCTCGAGGCTCCGTCACTGAAATAAATGTGTTTCTGCGCTAAAATTATAAATAAATACAACGTACTGCTCGTAGGTTAGGGTTAGGCTTCCTGAAGAACCTCTGGTAGCTCAAATAAGTCTCATAAAGGCTCAACATAAAAATCAGACAAACATTTAGTAGTTAACCCTTGAAAGGGCAAACAGCTAGGCTATGTATGTAAATGAAGTCTGGCCACAAACCACTGAAACGGCGGAACCTACGGTTGTCTATCAAACTGTCTCTGCACACACCTGGACAGCGCTAGGACCAATCAGAGCAACAAACGGTCTGACATATTCATCCCTTGGGCAGTAGAAGAACGGCGTTATCATGGCGTCCAACAACAAACTCAACGATTTCTTTCATTTAGTCGTCCAACGTTAATGCCAGAGCCATTTCGCGTTATCGCTTTTCTCCGTCTCAACTCTAACATTAAGCCCGCCCAACATACGTAGAGCGCTGTGATTGGCCAGACACAAAACTGTTCAGGCCAATGGTGGAGCTGCTGAGGCTACAATAGAGCATGGCTAGATCATTGGTCTAAGTTTCTAAGCTAGCAAACAACCATATGTGATAACTAAATCCTGATTTGCAGCCTAAAAAGTAAAAATTTTCAAAACGTATAAAATTGAAAATGTTCAGTTAAATCAGATAAAATTCATAAAATTACAAAACAAAACCACTGAAACATGCATGATGGTAGCCATGGTGGAAGCCATGGACACCACCAACATTCATTCCTGTAAATAACAGAATTCCATTTAAATAAGTCTGTAAAAACTTTCTGAAAATGTTTTTCAAGATTTTTCTTTTTTCAAGATGGCCGCTGACCTCAGACTAGCCTTTAGCGTATCAGTCCCAAAGGACATAAATCAAAAAAGAGGACATTCAGGAAGCTATAACAACTATAATTATTATTTACAACTTTTACACAAAACATTACTTTAAAATTTCATTTTAAATTTTTGTTCTTTAACCCTACAACTGAAGCAGAGCAGGAGACAAAACGGAGCAGAGACGAGCAAACAGGTTGTGAGTGGACAGTAGTAGACGTGATGTATGTGCTGCTCATGGCCTTTGTTTCACAGCGGCGCAATGGTCCAGAAATGAAGGTAATTACCCGTGAAAAGTGGAAGAAAGGTAAGCGCACAGCCAGTCTGGCCTATACCGAAAACACAAAGGTCCTAAAACGGGCTCAGGCTAATATATTTGTCATAAAAATCACAGCTTGCTGCGAGAAGATTAACAAAGACATTTGGAAATGTAATGAAACACAACTGGAGTATCAAGCAGTTACAGCTAATTAAAAGGGAAATGAGGAAGCAAGTCGTTTGGATTTTCATACATCTCATCCCTCTGCATCACTATTGTCCTCTTCTTTTCTCTCGTTAATTAAAGATTTACCAGGGGATGCATACATTACTGCCTAAATAAATTGATTACCTGTCCAGCCCAGTGACGCGTCATTAGATGCTCGTCAAAGTCTGCCAGCGCCGCGTCAGGCGGCTGAGGCCTGGAACCGGCTGCTCGCCTTCGACTACAAAAGACCGCATTGATTTCCATCAGTGGAGCTCTGGTGTCCACTAAGCACTCTGACTTTCATTAAGACCTTCACACAATTCCACACACGCTGTTCCCTAACCACCCACATGCGTGTGCGTGTGTGTGTGCATGTTCACAGACCGTTTTACCAAAGATGGAGGCCAACAGCGGGACGCTGATGCTAAATTATTCTTTATTCTAGCTGTTAGAGATCATGTTTTAATAAAAGGTTAAATGCTGTCACCTAATCTGTCCGTTTGAGTTGTTTTCTGGGTTTTTCCTGTTATTGCCATCAAACCTCATCGTGTAAACACGATTTTAGTTCATAATGCAGCTTATTAACTCAGACTTCTGCCTGTAAAACTCAACTTTCAGCCCAATAATGCTTCTCAGCAGAAAGAAGCTAGCTCAGCAAACTGGCTGGGAGCTGTCAGAGCAGCAGCATGAATAGAATAGACCCGTATAATGATGGATAATGCTCGAAATAAAAATCTGACAGAGGAGACCAACACCAAAGGAAATCAAATAGATTTTCTTTGTAAAATGTGCTTCTGCAGCCGTTTAGTGAAACATCAAAGGAATCTTCTTTAACTTTCTGCTTTAGATGTTCTGTAAATGAGCTGCTAAAGCAACAACTCATGATGAAATACCAGCAACATCAGAGGAATATCCTAACGGCTCTGAAGAGGCTCCCAAAGGTTCATATTTGACTGATGAACCCCAAATTCTGCAAGAATAAAACCCTGTTTGTGTCTCAGGAAATGAATCATGAAACTTATTCTGGGACTGAAAATGTTGCATAACATAAAAATAAGATGTAAACTGCACTCCCTTGATGCTCGTTAATAAAATATTTTCATATAGTCAAGATGTAAGAGGACCTCACCCATCAGAGGTCTAAAAAACATTTGTTCTACTGTTCTCACATAGGGAACTGTGGTAGAAGTTTATTATTATTGATGGAAGTTAGCATTAGCATGATGGAAGTTAGCATTAGCATGATGGAAGTTAGCATCAGCATGATGGAAGTTAGCATTAGCATGATTGAAGTTAGCTTTAGCATGATGGAAGTTAGCATTAGCATGATGGAAGTTAGCATTAGCATGATGGAAGTTAGCATTAGCATGATTGAAGTTAGCACTAACATGATTGAAGGTAGCTTTAGCATGATGGAAGTTAGCATCAGCATGATGGAAGTTAGCATTAGCATGATTGAAGTTAGCACTAACATGATTAAAGGTAGCTTTAGCATGATGGAAGTTAGCATCAGCATGATGGAAGTCAGCATTAGCATGATAGATAGATTAAAGCAACAGTCAAAAGCCTCTTTTATAAAACAATGCCGCCAATTTGCCGCAACACCGATGCGTTATCTGGGAGCCTAAGGTCATTTATAAGAGCTCAGACCGTGGCGGTAATGTTGCGCAATAATGTGTGTTTCATAAAAGATTACGTGTTGGCGGCATAAGGGGGGTATGGGGGTGGTCTCTGCGCTGTCGCGGACTTCCGTGTATCCGTGTATCTTGGACATAACTTCCCTATTATTGCGATCGAAGCCACGCTCGTTAGGTTTTTATTTTAACAATCAGCTACCGGTGTGTGTCCTCCACCATCCCTGTGAACTGTCAGATGATCTGAGCTGCAGATCTAACGGAGAGAAGCTCCTGGAGCACCGCATCGCTTTAGTTTATCACCTCAGCTGGTTCTGTTTACAAAACGAAACTTCTGCCCGTGTTTACTTTCATTTTTAATATAAATAAAGAATAAATAAAATATAGTTCCTGGCCGGAGCTCGGCATTAATTCATCACGTGGTCATGACACCACCTTCTTTTGCGCCAAGGCTTAATGTGCGTTTTTAAGACCGGCGAAGCCGCAATATTGCCGCAATACCACTATCAAGCGTGGCGGCACGAATGCCGCAAAATTCCCGCATTGTGATGCCGCCATGGCATGTTCATAAGACACACGTTGCGGTAATATTACGCTGATTTGCCAGCACGGTGTGTCTTATAAAAAGGGCTAAAAACTAAAACTAGAGTTGTAAAAGGCTAAATGACAACTTTCTCGCTCAGATGTTACACAAACTCACGGAAACCCGTGGAAACGTGGTTTATTTATGTCGCAATGAGTTCTGCTGCTGCCACTGTTTGTGTTTTTACGTAAAAAAAAGAACAAAACAGATTTAGATTCTCTTCCTGTTGGTGTGTTTATTTCTGTCCTCTGTTGCATTCATGTTTTTGTTAGCGTCTCATTTAGTAAAACATGTTTTTTTCCCCGCCTACTTGTGAGTTTCTGTATCCTTCATCCACCCCCTTCATGCTCTAGTGTCAGGAATAAAGAACCCAATCTGCTTTTTTTGTTAAATTTGCTGCTTGTAGAAAAAAAAACGTGAGCTAAAACGTGAAGTAAAAATAGGTTCGACGTCCTCAGACGTTACTGATTATTATGGATACTTTTGCTGTTTCTGGCGATTAGACTCATCTGTGAATCCATGCTAAATGGAAGGTGAACTGAAGCAGAGCTTATAGATGTTGAATCTAGTCAAACAGGAACAGAATCTCGATGAAATCCTGCAGATCTTTGGGCTTATTTTCAGTCACAAGCGGAGGCAGCGAGATTTGTGCACCACAAGACAGCTCATGTATTACTCATCCAATCTGTGCTTTTAAAACAAAACATGCTCTCACCGTTCACTCCTGAGTAATGACTCAGGGTTTTAACACATTCTCTCAGTATATGCTATTCTGTAAATGAATGTTTTTTTAAATAGAAGATTGAGAATTCTCTCAGAGTAACGTCTGAACTGTTTTCTCGTGTGGTGTTAAGAAGCTGCTGGTTTACTCGTCCAGGCGAAGCCTCTGCAGCAGAGTGCATCCAGACAGAGTAAAGAGCAGGTACGTGCTGCACAAGAGGAAGCTGGATGGACACAAAAATAGGTAAAATGTGTGTGTGGAGAAAAATCAAAAGGGAGCAAATGATGGTGCAAACAAGAGATGGCAGGTCAAGAGTCGGGCCAGATTTATAGAGCCCTGTTCTGGTTTTTAAAAGCCTGCCTGCATTACATTAACTCCAGTGATTACAGGGGGAGTGAGGAGGTGCTGTGCTAAATCATGTCCACTTTCATCCAGCTGCAGCTCCCTCCTGATAGATTGTGTTTGTTAGTGCGGCCTTGTGACGTAGCTGCAGCCAAGATGAGTGTACCGCCGTGTTATTGTGGGGCAGTAATGGATTTGCAGTGAGGGAGACGCCGTCACAGTCGGGCCTTTCAGCTGAGACGAGTTTGGGTCGTCTCCTTTGTAATAACACGTTCTCGTTGATCCATGACTGGCGGCGGAGACATCATCATTGTTTTCTAATGAAAGAATGTGTTTGCTGGCACCATATAATTCCTCTACCGCATCAACGTTTCTCCTAAAAAGCAACAAAATAGAATGTATAGGAGGAAACTAGATATAATAAATGTTTAAAGCTGCTGCCAGTGGGCCATTAGGGTCACCATAGTAACCAGGTCACCTCGATAGCCATGCCCTTGTGTCTTTCACCTGTCAGAACACTTAATAAGACAGAAAGATATCTGCCCTCAGAGTCCTTTTAGAAAGTGCTTCTTGTCAAACATGTTGATTATTATAGTTGTGCTGTTTTTGTAGGAGATGAGACGGGTTCGAACCACTCTTCACTTCCTGTTTTGTAGATAAAATCTGAGGTAAGATACGAGTCAATAAATCGGGCTGCAGGGATTTGAGAGAAAACCGTAAGTCCTAAAGGACTAGAAGATATTTTGGCTAAAATAAACAAAACTGCACGTTTTCATATATAAAGTATAAAAGAAGTGTAACGACCATGAGGAGGAAGAAGAGTTTGTTTACAGAGAAATGATTTCAGCTCAAAAGTTAGAGTATGTGACATCATCACACCCAGTGGGTCGATCTGTGGAAAAACCTCAAATCAATCAAAACTTTATTTATAAAGCCCGCTTCATGCAAGGCAATGTGCTTCACAACAGTTCAATACACATGAATAAGGTATAGATTCACACATATTAGTCTGTATATGTCTATACATCCATTCATACATGAATACATACACAAACAGACACGTCATGAGAGTCAGACACACATGAAAACTCCAAGTTTATGTATAGGCTTCTCAACGTGCACATTAGCACAGTACAGATGCAGAAACAGTTAAGATAAATATTAAAAATAACAAAAAAGAAAGAAAAAAGACAGAATAAACAAAGTAAAATGGCTAAAATTAAATTCTTAAATTAAATCAGTAGGCGAGCTCCTTAACGATAAGATATTCAAAGTGGGTGCTCCTCTAAGATCGAAAGGCAGGGTGTTCCAGAATGTTGGTGCATACACGCTAAAAGCGACTTTGCCTAACTTTGAGATTGCACGACGTATTTTCAGACCTGACTGGTGCATAGGGGGCTAACACGTCAGCTGTACTGTGGTGCCAAGCTATTCAGAGCTGTGTATACCAGTAGCATGATTTTAAAAATAGTTATTATCTGTACTGGTAACAATGCAGTGACCACCTCCATCCATCCATTCTCTTCCGAGTCGGGTCGCGGGAGCAGCAGCCTAAGCATAGAGGCCCAGACCTCCCTCTCCCCAGCCACTTGGGCCAGCTCCTCCGGGAGAATCCCAAGGTGTTCCCTGGCCAGCTGAGAGACATAGTCCCTCCAGCGTGTCCTGGGTCTTTCTTTGTGTCTCCTCCTGGTTGGACGTGCCCGGAAAACCTCACCAGGGAGGCGTCCAGGAGGCATTCTAACTAGATGCCCAAGTCACCTCAACTGGCTTTTCTCGATGTGGAGGAGCAGCAGATCTACTCCAAGCCCCTCCCAGATGACCAAGCTTCTCACCCTCTCTAACAGAGCCCAGCCACCCTGCAGAGAAAACTCATTTTTGCCGCTTGTATCTACGATCTCGTTCTTTCGGTCACTACCCAAAGCTTGTGACCATAGGGGAGGAATATAGATCGACCGGTAAATTGAGAGCTTTGCCTTCTGGCTCATCTCTCTCTTCACCACGACAGACCGGTACAACGCACGCTTCACACTCAGCTGCGAACCGCTTCAGCGAAAGCTGGAGATCACGGTCTGACGAAGCCAACAGGACCACATCATCGGCAAAAAGCAGAGACCTGATCCTTAGGCCACCAAAACAGATCCCCTCACCACCTTGGCTGCACCTAGAAATTTCTATTTTGTTTGGGTTTTTCCACAGCTATGAGCAGACTTGGTATCGAGGTAACACATTTTCATTCTGTACCCCAGCATCACTAATAGTAAAGATGCTGATTAGAGGTTAAACTTGTGCACCAAGCAGAATATATACAGACAAATAAATCCTTGCCCAGTGATCGAGTATCTTTAATCTGATCCGTCAAGCTGCCGCCACCTCCATCGTTTGTTAAATGATGCAAAACTGATGAAACGTTTGAATTAAAATCCTTTTGTGCTTGACCCAGAGAAAAGAAGAGTTGACGGGGTGATTTCACATCTTCGTAATGATAGCTGACAAAACTATAATGAGCGTGCACGACAGTGTCATTGACATGACGGAGAAGGTTGGAGGGATCTGCTCCCAGATGCTGATAAACAACAATTATCGTACATGCTCAAGCTGCACCCAAAACGACCGCTTGCATTACGGACGACGTCATTGGTGATTTACAAAATAAAAATAATCATCAGTCTGTCGGGATCTAAGACAAGGTCAGCAGAAAGGGGGCGCGTGTTGTCTCGACTTTTCCCGTCTTGTCGACCTTTTGACCACTTCTGGTTTTGGTGCAAGCAAAGTTTCTCTGGTCTGACTGATATGTACACATTAGTGCTTGCTGTGCTACTAAATTAAGAAAACAAAGTAAAATAACTAACCCTTAATCTAAATAATCAGAATTTTAGTAGAACGTTTTGCTAAAGTAACCACAAAGCTCTGCTCCATTCTTGACTGTTTGAATCACGTTTATTTACAAACGGATGTTTTCACTGAAAACTACTAATTAGCTTTGAAATTTTAATCACTGGTGTTGCAGTGTTAGTGGTTTGGTTCTCCGGTTCTAGAACGGCAACATCAAAGTGAATTTTTTTGAGTTGATAATAATCTTTATTATTATAATTATAATCAAGCTCAGATGAGTGTTTGTCTTGTATGGTAGCTCAGACAGTTCAGTGAAATACAGAAGTCACAAAACATACAACAGAAGTAAAATTTGCATAAAACATACATCGTAATTAACCAGAACTTACGCTAAAATGGAAGTTATGCTAATGCGTTAAAGGTGCAACATCCTTAGGGCTGCCCACTCCAGTCGCTTGGTCCCAGTCATTTGACCCGGTGTTGTGTTTGAACCTGAACTGGTCCACTCTGATTAGTACCTGCGCTGTGTATATAGTAGCTGCTTCTCTAATTATTGCCACCTTTATATTAATTATTTTATCATGAGTATATTATTACTTCCTATATTTGCTTATCTCTTTTTTTCTCTTTCTTTTTGCACCAAGTACCGCAGCATGTTCCTAATGTTGTGATTTCTCGCACATATGGCAATAAAACCCTTCTGATTCTGATTCGTGTAAGAATGAAGTAAAAGTGAAACCCTGTGGTCAAATGTGGTTACTGCAGTCCATTTTTTAAACAAAAAGTGACTTTCTTACTACCGCTCTTATACCGTTTCATGGCTGTTGCCAGTTATGGTTCAGCGCCAGATGATTCTAGATGGCAATTGAAGACGAATCAAACACAGTAAGTTGATAAGTAGATAAATACATAGTATTAGGGATGTAAGAAAATATCGATATGGCAATATATCGTGATATTTTTTCCTGCAATTTTACATGGATATTCAAAAGCTGTGTATCAATTTTTTGGAAGAATTTACATGCAAACCTTTGTGTGATTTTTTTTGTTGGTGCAATTCAACCACAGACTGCTAGTTGGCAGCAGTGTGCAATGGGTTTTGTTTCCACCATTGAAATGTAAATCCCTCTGTTATGGTTCAGATACCTCATGTTAAACATGCTACATATCAGTTTGGTCTGTTTATTGAATTTTCCTACAATAAATTCAGTCTAAATTAATCGCTAATATCGTCTGGCTGAATGTATCGCAATATATCGTGATAAATCGTATCGTCTCCCCTGTATTGTGATAAGTATCGTATCACCAGAATTTTACCAATACACATCCCTACATAGTATATCTGGTGATAGCACTCTTGGGTGTTAATATTTTCATCAAACATATTTTAAAATATTGCATTCGTCTTCCTGTATGATAGTATGATGTATCATACATGGACCAGAACACAGCTGAAGCTCAGAATCATCCCAACGCTTCGAGCACCAACTTAAGCAACTCCGTGATTTCTCTGCTTGATTTTAAATCTGTAACATTAATCGTGGAAAATTGTGTCAACTTTTCCAAAGACCTTTTTTATTGCTCCTACTTTAAATTTGTTTAACGTGCCTGAAAACGTGTCTTCAAGACCAAATCCTCTTTTTCAAATGTATACGTGAATTCTTAAAATCATATTCTACATCAGAAATGTGCATTTAGTGTAAAATCACGTTAAATGACTTATATTTAAGTAGATTTTTTTTAAGTTTACTGCCGTAATGAGAGGAAGTTTGTTATGAAACATTTATTATGTTAAAAATAATTTAAACAAAAGTTTTGTGTTTTAAATAAAAACCCTCAGGAAACAAAACCTTTTGTTCGGAGACCACGTACGGTTATTTCCAAGGCAACAGTTGCGGTTAAATTCAGTTGTGAGGAACTCAGATCTGGTGAATAAACCTCTGGACGTACAGCAGCAGAGAATTCAAAAGGTCACGTCTAGAAGGGCTTTTTTATTTCAGGGCTACATTTTTATTACCTAGTAATAATGTTTGCGTTTCATCTGAATGTTAGAGGAGCTGAAACTCTCACCTTAAATATCACAGTAACGTCTTACAGGATTAAACACCAGGTTGGTTCATTTTACTGTCAGCAATTTACTGCAGCTTTTTGTTTTTGAAAACAATCTTCTTACGTTTTTATATTCTACTGATTTTATAACTTTTTCAACTTTACGCACATTTTTCCTTCCTAAATAACAGATTAAACTAAATTCCAGATATGCTCGTGTGGCTGTCTGTGTGCAGAGTGTGTTTGATTGAAACTCTGTAATTTACAGCATTATTCAAGTTTTTTCCCTTTTCCCTTTAAGTGCACGATTATTTTTCAGGTTTCATTATTGTGATCAGTCTGCGCTAACGAGCTACTGCGTTGACGTTCACTTCAAGTGGTTAAGTGCAGCTCTTTGGTCAATTTCAGTCGTGTTTTGTGTGATTTTTACACATCAACATCAAGTAAAATCTGATTTCTGAGTGGATCATAAGGGAGCATGATTAACATACTGTGACTAATGCAGCCGTTATGTCACAGAAATGTTACAGCTTCATACCAGGAAGAGATCGCTTTGTCAGATCAGAGGGCTATCTTGCTTTTTACAGTCCTGTATTGATCTGTAATTCCATTATCTTCTGCAAAAACCTCTTGTAGATCTGTGTGTAGCATAAGAAGAGCATTTCATTTGAGCGTGTTTGTGTACGTCTTTGTTAATCTCTTTTTTGCAGACTCTCAGGTATCGATCAATCCTGCAGCCTGCGGCACGATTCTCATATTAACGCTGAATGGATATAGATCTAAAGTGAAGAAGGAGCCGTGACCGACACATTCCTGCAGCTCGCACCTGATCGACGCGCTGCAGCGGGGTTTGTTATTATTGTGAGCTTGAAAGCAAAATATCTCATAATCATTGGATGCACATCTACATCTTTTGGAGCACGAGATTGCCTCCACAGCTAATTGATCTAGGCAACAATAAAAAAATGGCTTCAAGTTGGTCAGTTTTAAAGATATTGAGGTAAAATTCAAGATGAGTCTTTTAAAAACTATACACATGGTTCAAGATCTTAACATTCTACCATTAATGAACCCAACTAAATCTTGATGGTGGGTCTTTTTCTGTTTAAAAGCGACAAAATGTTTTAAGGCATGTTTTCTTTATTCTAAAATTAATACTTCTGTTGTTGGAGTCTTCAGCATTTTATTATTTACCAGTTAGCCCTCCCTACTATTATCCCCACCAGCCACCATTGGATATAACCAATTATAACCAGCACTGATTTGGTACCACTTTACCTTAAGGCTCCCCTTATAAATGATTAATAATATAGTTATAGACATGTCATTAATAATCTGTAAGACTATATAAATGACTAATGTGTTTATTATGCACATTGAGCAGCTATATAAAACATTTCAGACAAAGTCACTACCTTGTAAAGCCAATAACCATTTGGAAACATATTTTCAGCATATATTGTACTTTATCACTGTTTATAAATATCCACGACTACTAAAGGAAGCCTTTAGGTAAAGAGTGAAACATGATACTATTTAATACGCTTAAACATTTTTAAATGACAAAAGGGAGTCTTAGTGGTAGCATATAGCTTTAATTAAAGGCAAAAGCCTTGTTAATGTTTAGAACAGCTTAATAATTTGTACCATATGCTGTTTATTGTTAAAAATGTTTATTGATCATTAATAAATGGTGACGTGTCTCACACTTCAGACAGTTTGTCAATTTTAAAAATCTAAAAATGATTGGTCACTTTCTTGCCCTTAATTAATGTATAAGTAATATTAATGAGTTATAAGCTATTTATTAGTCGACTATGGGGGGTGGGGCTTATTGTAATGTGGTACTGATGGTTTTAACGTAAGGATCTGCCCTGAAAGGCCTTTTGTCAGCTACAAACACACATTTATATAAATATTCACCTCCATCACAGGAAACAGCAGAAGGGGGAGTGTACGGCAACACAAAGAGCAGAAAGCTTGAACTGTGCACACCTTTCCAGTTTAAATGGCATCCTGCGACTCCTGTAATTCCTGCGGCTCCCTCCGCCCACCTGCCGGTCAGGCTCTGTGTGCACAGACTCATCAGAGAGGAGGCGAGGCGGGGTGGAACACAATTACCTCGCCTCCATCTGTCTCCCTTTATATTTGCACACAAAGACAAAAGCATGCACACACACACACACTCATCATCACAAACAACCGCCGCTCTTGTCTCTCTCTCTCCTGATTCGGGGCGTCTGAATGACCCCACTTGAAGCCGTTTCTCCACAAACCCATCATCATCGTCCAGCACCTGGCTGCTGCTGCAGAGGCGCCCCGCTCTGTTTAATTCAGTCTCAGGTGAGCGGGGCGACCCCATCCAACACCTGCGAGGTCGCTCATTCCCACCAACTCCTAAAGCTCCGTTTTTCACTTCAAGACCGGAGTTTTCAGGAACAGGAAGATACAATTGTTGTTGTTGTGTTCTATAAACAGCAGCAGCAATAGTTTCCATGGTTGCAGCGGTTTTCACCCCATTAGGCAGAATAAAGGCAGATGTTTTTTTTATTTCATTTCTTTCTCTGCTGTGACTGTGAGAGATCATTTCACATTAGGAATGTTCCAGGGAGAGTTGTTCTTGGTTTGCAAAACTGTGAAGAAAACAGATCTTTCTCCAGATGTTTCTGCTGCTTCCACAGATGTTCTGCAGGATCTGGATCTGAAGGCCTCTTCAGAAAAGCCTGATGTTCCTGTGTGGTCCAGCAGTCTGACCCTGAGCAGAACCGAGCCACCTCCATGTTCCTCAGTAGATCCAGTGTCCATAGAGCTGATGTGATTGACCAAAAAGCTCCGGTTCTGTCTCATCAGTCCAGAGGACATTCTTCTTGGAGCTTTGTGGCTCATCGACATGGATTCTAATGAAAAAAGGTCTGTGGTGTCCTCCATGAAGTCCTCTTTCTCTCGAGAAGAGACGGACAATGCAACCTGACTCAGTTGATCCTTGTTCTTGGAGTTCATCTCTAATCTCGTTAAAAGTTGTTCTCGTTCTATTTTCTGTCTCCTCAATTTGTGTCCTGCATCCACGTCCTGGGAGGTTGTCTCCTGTCCCGTGGACTTTAGACTTCTAATTATGTCCAAATGTAGAACTTCAAGCTGGTTGGACACGGGTCTTCTAGACTTGATCTACATGAAAATGGCCTTCGAACTTTTAGATAGTTAGAGATGGTCTTTGGCTTCTTGAAGATGGCCTAGCATTTGTCTGGTTGGAGACGGATCTTCTAGCCCTTTAAATGGTTGGAAATGGCTTCCTAGCTCTAATTTACTTGGAGTTTACCTTCTAGCCTTTCCTTTACCATGCTGGTCAGTAACAGTCTTTCTAATCTCCTGAAACGACTGTGGTTCATGTTCAGCATGATACACACCCTGGTACCAAACAGCACTGTGACTACCGCCTATGTAAGAACCATCATTTTAGTCCAGGCAGGTCTCGATACTTTTTTCTTCTTTAATGACCGTTGGACCACAGTTTGAAAGCCATGGCTGATGTTCATTCAGCTATTATTTATTTGTCATGTTGATGCCTTTTGTGGGTTTTTCTCTCTCTCACAGACGAGTAACAACGATATTATCCTGACTTTGTTCAGATTTTGAACTTGATTATAGCTACTGAACCAAAAAAACAAACATCTCAGAGAAAATGTGCAGGTTTCAACAAATTGATGTGAGTAGTAAGCTGTAAACTGCAGATCAATTCATTTTGAGCTCCTTGTGTGATTGTGTTGTTATAGAAACAGGATGAATGATATTCTGATAAAACGTCTCTATACTGAGTCTCCAGAGGTTTAACACATCTTTGGTGAATGAAACAAAGACCAGAACGGGATTCTTTGATCCATATCTTCATCGGGCTTGAATCTGGCTATTAGCAAAAGAAAATTACCAGCAGTTGTGTGTGTGTGTGTGTGTGTGTGTGTGTGTGAGAGAGAGAGAGAGAGAGGCAGGGAGATTAGACATGCAGGCGTTTGTCTCGTGTGTATGCTCATGCAAAAGTGACCTAATACATCACATAGACACTGATGATAGCAATACTGACAAGCAGTCAGACAGAAATCTGGAGGGATTCCTCCTCATCCCCGAGAGCAGAGAAAGTGACTCTCGGCTGAAATTGGGAGGAGTTGGAGAGGTGGCAGGAGAAAAGTGGAAAATCACCTTGCCCAAGGGTACAACCTGCACAGATCAATATCTGAAAATTGATGCCAAACGGTGAGAAGTATCACGTCTGGTGTGAGAGAGCAGACAGTAGCTCCACCTGTTAAACTAGACACATCTGATTTTCATGCAAACTCAACCGCAGATGATTCACTTCCAGCTTTAATAGGTTTCACGTATTTGAAGGAAAGCTTTAGGGTTTTTTATAAATAGTCAGCATCTTATCTGCAGCAGATCTCAGTTTAGAGAAGCAGGGAGACGTTCTCATGGAGTTTAGCTAACGGCTAATCAGAGCAAATACGTTTTCCAGCAATTTAAGGGAACTTAAAGCAGCATTCCGCAACATTGCAGTTATATGGTCTCTGTCGCCCTCTAGAGGCTTGCTGCGTAACGTCACTGTCGTAACATTAAATCTCTCTCTGGGGCATAAGAGGCATGTTTACATTCCTAATGTCAGACAAAACAACGAAAACAAACTTTTCCACCTCCACACATTGAATAAATAGTTTCATCAGGACTGTATAACAACTTTATGCCCGACCAAACACAATAACCCTGGTGAAATCATTTATTACTTACCTAGCCATTAGCAGCACGGCTAGGTCAGAGTCCGTAGTTCATGCTGTTCTTTCTAAAAGAGCTCTCCAGCAAGGAAAAGACGGCCCAATATTAACTCTGGTCTTTGCTCTTGCTCTATCACGTTCTTCTTTTCTTTTCCTAGATTCCTCTGATAAGGGATTTCTAGCTTTCTTTGGTGAATCTGCCGCTGCTACAGCGAGTCTACGTTATACAATTATGGCAAGCCAAAGGGATAAAAAAAATGCGCGTTCTAAATTTGCATTATGTCCACCAAAACGCTCGTTCAAGACACGCGTTTTGGCGGACATAATGCTCGCTTTTAGAACACGCAAGTTTTTGCCCCCTTTGGCATCAAAACGCGCGTTCAAGACGCGCATTTTGGTGGACATAAGGCGCGTTTAGAACGCGCGCTTTTTTATCCCTTTGGCTTGCCATATTCTGCCGTAAAACGACACCCAGTCAGTAGTACTGGGCAGCAGTAGCTCAGGAGGTAGAGCGGGTTGTCCAGTAATCGGAAGGTTGCAGGTTCGATCCCGGCTCCGGCCAGAGAATGCTGCTGTGTGTCCTTGGGCAAGACACTTAACCCGCCTTGCCTGCTGGTGGTGGTCGGAGGGACTGGTGGCGCCAGTGCTCGGCAGCCTCGCCTCTGTCAGTGCGCCCCAGGGCAGCTGTGGCTACATCGTAGCTCATCCCCACCAGCGTGTGAATGGGTGAATTGAGTTGATTGTGTTGTGAAGCGCCTTGGGGGGTTGTAGAACCCTAAGAAGGCGCTATACAAATACAGGCCATTTACCATTTACCATTTACTTCCGTCGCTACCCGATGCACAAAACCTGTATAGCGCAGTAAACAGACGTGGAACCCCCCGACACTATCACAGGTATGAAAATGAATATATAATACTATGACGCAAAATATGACTAACGTTTAGTTTATGTAGAATGATTCTTTGGCTTCAGTAGCTGTTATATTTACTCTGGCTGGTGTTGTTTGGAGTAGCTGTTAGCTTGACACTATTAGTTGTAGTGAAGCCATTAGTGAGGTCGTTAGCTTGACCTTAACTAGCTTTAGGTTTATGTATTAATTTCACTATAATTGGATTTTACCTTAAGTAGCTGTTAGCTTGACTCCTTTGTGAATTGTTGTTTTTTAACCACAAACCTGCACGACAACATTACAATGCTACTGGAGCACTCGTACTTCTGTGAGTTTATAGTTTAGTTTTGGGCTAAAGTCACTTTCAGATTCAAAGAACAACTTAAGTGGATAAATGTGGTGACAGAGACGTCTCTGTGAAGGCCATCAGTGTTTTTGTGTGTTCTGTATAATCCCAAATCAACCTTTAGATTCCATATTATGGCCAGAGGAAATGCTTCACATTGTACAGCTCGAGCGTGGGATTAAATGAGGATGAAATGAGAGGATTAGCAGGTTAATCCAGTCATGCTTGTACAATAATGTGATGTTTGGGTTGTGAACAGCTAAATGGATACCTGCTTTAAGGAATATTCCTCAGAGAGTTTTGGACTCTGATAAAACACCTGATAGAACTCGGTACAACTTTGGCTGACATTTACATTTATTTTCTGCCAAATGTGCATTTTTCTCTCTCTTTTGCCCCACAGACATCTTTTCACTCCACATTCTTAGCTTGTATTTATGTTCAGCGGCGGTCATAAAACCTCCTCCCTGTCCTTGCACACCTTGGACCCATTGATGCATTTGATAGGAGCTGCCAACGGTCCGACTCGATTTGGCTCATTTTTCATCCTTTTTTCTCCCCTTCGACTCCAGGCAAATGGCCCTCGTTGTGTGTGTGTGTGTGTGTGTGTGTGTGAAGCAAAGTGAGAAATAAAGGACTCTGTGTATAAGCCTGCATGTGTGAATGTCACTCAAAGTCAGTGACAGTTTAAGTATCTGGGTGTGTACATGCATACTCGTAGATTTATTTGCGTGTAAGCAAGACAGCGGAGCGATAATTCACCTAAAGTAAACTGACTCAGAGTGACAAGTGTCCTCCTGATGTCCTTTGATTGAGGGGACAGTCCAGCTAACCAAACCACATTAAGTCGGCACATGTCAAGTGTCCGATCTCATCTAAAGCTAACAAATAAAACCTGACGCTCACGGTTAACAAATGATGCTCCCCATCAAGCACCAGATCCTTCGCTCCCCTCCTCAGGTGGGGATTTTCATCAGGTTACTAACAACAAAGGAGGAGGTGCGGTGTGTGACTGATGGGCCCGTGCAGCTGCAGCACAGTGGAGAGGAGAGAATAGTGAAAGCAGGTAATCACGGGCATTGGTAGTCCTCACACCTGAGAGACCTAAAGTGAATAAATGGAGTGGAGGGCAGGGGAAACAATAATCAGAGCTGTTGTCCCCCCCTCCTCCTCTTTGCCATTAATCTAAAACAAACCTGTTTCCAGGACAGATGGACTTCCTCCACAGCCATTGTTTAGATTGTCTGCACTCTTCCTGCAGCATTCCCACCTAAGATCCAAGTCCGTTTGAGACTTCATCTCAAGATCAGAAAAACAACTTTAGCCAAAGTTCCTGAGAGATCCCAACAAACACAAGTGACCTTGAGATGGTTGTTCTTCACATCCAGAGTTTTCCTCACTCAAACCCAAGTTTCACGCCTGTAGACAGCAGGGAGTTCTCCATTAATGCAGGATAACTCATAAATCGCTCACTTCTCCCCCTCTTGATGGTTTATGGGGTCGTTTCACAATCAGAAATGGGAATTTGTCCAAAGACTGGATCAGGACCATCTTTGTAGGTTCAAGTCAACTGGATTGCTTTTTTCTTGACCTTTGACCGTGGGTGTCTGTCTGTTTTTAATATTGCTGGGGACAGTATTCGTCTGTTTAAAATGTGCAGAAGAAGCCATCTTTTTCAAAAGAGGCTAAACATAAAATAGAAGATGTTTTAGGTTTAAACTTGCCAGAGCTTACAACAAAGCTTTTAATCTAACTCAAAAGCAGTTTCAGAGCACTTCAGTCATGTGACTAAAACATCCGATCAGGACAACAGAGACTAATGACCCTCAGGAGGGAGGAGCTGGTGCAGACTAATGGAGCTCTCGTTACGATTTAAAAAGGCTTGAAACTCTGGACATTTCTGATTGAACTCTTGGGATTAAAAAATGTCCAGTCCTCTCAGTTTGAAGCCATGCGTGATGGAGAACCTTCACCAGCAGATTATATTCAAGTGGATTCATTTCTGGTTGGGTGGCACAGGAGATGCAGTCCACCTTAGAGATGTGTCTGTATTATTCCACCCTTTCAGCTTCCTCTGGATTCTCTCCAACTCCTTCTCCCTGAGGCAGGAGGCCCACTCTCCGACTAAAGGGCGCTGAAGGCTGGGTCTTAGGACTGTAGATTCATCGCAGAAACAGAGGCAGACAGCAGATGAATTAGTTTTATGGCCCCTGGTGTGCATGAACCATTGTCCCTACAGCTGCTGTAATATCTTGTCATTCACACAACGCTGGCCGCCGCAGCCATCGCTGGGAGTGCTCCCCACGTTCCAAGAAGAGAAAATGATGATTCCCGACCTCGCAGTAATGATAACATTTGGAACTCGGGGCACAGGGGAAGCTTGGTGAGAGACTGTCAGGCTGGCAGCCATTGTCAGTCAGCCGCTGTCACACATAAGGAGCGGGGGTTGCCAGGACGTCTGACGCCTCGCTGCACGCCACTCTGTGCCTGACAGCTGCCAGCTCGACCCACGAGCCAAGGAGGAGTCGAGAGGAGAAAGTCATGGCGGCCGTCACTTTTGAGGTCACCTGCCATGTCAAAGATGCAAAAAAATGTGGCCGTGGATGTGAACATGTGCTCGTCAAAACCCCCTAGTAGGGGTACTGGGAATGCTCCCAGCCAGCTGCAGAGCAGTGGGAACGCCAAACCTCCTGATGCTCCCAAAGGAGAGACCTGGTGAGATCCGTTCAGTCCAGATCATCTCTGACACGATCAGAGGTCCGACAGAAACTACGGCTTGAGCCCTCTCAACGTCCGGTGAACGGCGCCGACTGTCAACTTCTCTGATCTACTTTCAGAATCTGTCGCCTGAGACTCAAACTCACATTTTCCAGTGTAGTTGATGAGGGACGATTAGCTTCCGTATTCCTCTGAGTGCTGTGTGAAGAGATTTCATTATGGAAATAAATTACAGCTTTTACACGCCGTGAGTGAAACGCCTAACCATTTATAAACACCACGACGGTAGAAAACAACTAATAAAAACAAATTCTCCTCTTAGACACAAATCCGCTTCCCGTCTGACGCTTACAGATCTTCTTTTCCGCCTCTGAGATTCCAAAGCTTTGCACGCAGCTCCATCAGGTCAACTGAGGAATAATGAAACACCCAGATGTCCTTCCACGAGGCTACGCTTGTTTCCCTCCCGTCACTCCCGCTATCATTTCATCTCACCAGTTTTTTCTTTTCCAGAGCGAAGCACATCTCCAAAATCTGTCTATGTGTCAAGCTGCTTCTGCAGGATTGTGAGCATCCCCAGAACCCGTCAGGGAGAGGAATAACGAGCTTTTAAACAGAATTACAGTGCTGTTTGGTAGCGTAGTGAGGGCGCTGGTTTCAAATGATCACATGTGATAAGGGAATATCCCAGTTCTATTAAAAGTAGGTTTCCAATTAAGCAAACGCTGTTAGTTAAGTTATTAAGATTAGTGTTCTGAACGCTTCATTTGCTGTAATATTACTATTCCCTTCCACCATCTCCCAGCTTGTTTGTAATTATGGTTAAAGCTCACAAACAGTAACTGTGGTTGGGAGACAGGCAGGAAAAATGTGTGTTTAATGAAGGAAAAGTAAACCAGGGAGGATTTCAGCTGTTTGCTGGTAAATGCATCCCAGTGTGAGCTCCTTATGTTGGAAGCTAGCAACCCAGATTTGTTCTAAAATGTGTCCAGGTATGTTTTATGTCTTCATTGTTAGGGATGTTGCTTTGTTTGTTCTTTGTTTGAGGAGTTTCTGCTCCAACTGCTCCACCTCAATTAGCCAGTTGCAAGGGATGCAATATTTAGTGCTTGTGCAGCTCGGTACGTCCGGTTCCACCATACGGCATAAGATGATGGCTGGTTTCTACATGAGATTTCATCGGTGACAGTACCATATAAATTAGGGGTGTTCCAAAAAGTGTACTTCACGATTCGATTCGATTATGGGAGCTTCGATGCTTCGATTCTTCGATTATAATGGTTGTTGGTTCGATTCGATTACTGGTGCCACGATTCTGCGATTATTGACATTTTTAATGTTTTTTTTCCATACGAGATTGATTGTCTTCTTCTTTGTCTACATTTGTACATAAATAACCTATCAATTAACTCAGTTCCTCTACTTTCAGTAAGTAAATACTTTTTTTTTTTACATTTAACTATTTTTCAAAGACAAAATCTTATTTTATGACTGTATGACTTGTGTAAATATTTGCACTTTGACCAACTTAACTTCGATCAGGGAAAGCTTTAAACATTTAAAACCTGCTAGGGAATCATTTTTTCTCTCCTTCCTTTACTTTATTTAACAACAGAACATTATTAGAAAACAGTTCAATAACATGCAAAACAACATGCTATCACCTCAACTGTCTTACAGCTTTTGAGATATTGAATAACATTTCATTTCTACTGGTAACAATTTAATGGTGGCATGTCTATAATGTACGGGTTGGCAATAATCCAGTTTTAATTACGTTCACAGATAGAAGTGTTTGCGAATTACATAGTACAACGACTTGCCATAGGCCTGGAGCGGTGTGTTGCGCAATCTCGTAGCAACAACAACGTGAGTCCCGGTAGCTGCTGTGGCTCTGCTCCATAGCGCTGCAGACAGCTACGAATTAAGACAGGATGGCGATCATCGTGTTCTTTTGGAACCCACGGCGTGATTCTGCTATCCGCTAGCTTAGTTAGCATTAGCCAATATGCCCGTAGCTGCGCGTTTGATCCCAAACTTTGGACCGTTAACTTATATTTGTTAAGGCTCCGGTTACGTGTATTTTTTTTAGTACCGGCTTTGCAACAAAGCTTTCACATTATTTTTTTAAGCATCGACATTCATTAATCGATTCTGAATCCTCACGTGAAGCTTTGCGATGCATCGCCACATCGATGAAATGCACCCACCCCTAATATAAATGCAGAATCCCGTGCAACTAGCCTATGGAATGGGAGTTAGCTGGGATTGAACAGGCAACCCTCCCATTCCTGGATGACCGGCTTAACCTCCATGCCGCCCCGGCAGAAGAAAGTGTTTGCATGAAAGAAGATTAAAGAAATAATGCTAGCTGTTGCAAAGTTATACAAAAATTATAGGTTAGCATTAGCTAGCATTAGCATTGCCACACAGGAAGCTAAAAATACATCAGTTCAACCATTTTATCTTCCACATCAAGAAAAAAAATCATTTTAGCAATTTTCATTACTTTGGTGGAATAAGAGTTATAATAAAAATAATAATAAAAATAATAAGTGAACGTTTTATTCAGACATCTTTATATTTTTTGTCATCTTCTCTTATTGCTTCAATAATAGATGGCTAATAATAGTGGCTGACCTGCAGGTCAAACAGGGAAAGTCCTCATGAGAGACTGCTTCCAAGGTAAGAAACTTTATAGTTGTGTGTTTGCATGCAGGACTTTTTGGGAATTTTCTGAGTATAAAGCATTACAGCAGCTTGAATAAAAATATGCTAAAACTGCATTAAAATCTACTAAAGTTGACCACAGCAGCACTAAATATCAGACTCTATTTTGTGTTTTTAAGGTGGCTCTGGGTTAAAACTGCTCTTTATTCTCTTGGTCTTTGGTGGGATTGATAATGATACGTTGGTTTTAGGCAGGTGGATAATTAGTTATTACTTTAACACGTTTCCAGTATGTTTTTGTGTCGGTGCTGCTGATACTGCTGCTTTCTTCCTGCTAAACTTATTTCCAACAGAATAAAAGTTTCTCCAGCAAACAGAAACCTTCTGCCAGCAGCTCCCACGAGAGCGAGCGTTAAAAGCAACAGGAGTAAAATTAGAAATTGTGTTGGAGGTATTTTCTTTTAACGTTGATGCAGATGAAGATAAGAAAACCCACCTCCTGTCTTCCAGCCAGCAACAGTTTGTTTGTTAATGCTCATAAAGAGACGCTGATGTGAAATGTGACAAATCAAAATGGTCTGATGAAGAAATAATCCTTTGTTTGCTGAAACGTTACCAGGCTAAGTCGCCCCGGCCTTCCGGGATCACTTCCTTGGCAGGAAGTGAGTTCTGACTCCAGCAGCGGCACCAGCCTCCCCGCGGGCCCGTCATCATCATCTGAATGCCTCCTGATGCACAGCGATGTCCACAGGTAAAGCGTTTCCATAGCTCCTCTCGGCGCCCTGCACAATCGGACTTGTCAAACAAATTGCTCTTTGCAGCTGTTCAACAATCTGCCCGCTGAGCTGAGAGTGAGGCGCCGGTGCCGCCGCCGTGGCCCGGTTCCCGCTCACACACCTTACTGTTCCTGCAGCACCCATAAGTGGCGATTTAACCAGACACCAATTCAGCACGCTCGCAGTCGAGGACCTTTTTCACGTGGCTCCCAAGTGGCACAATCTGCTGCTATTCATCCGAGTGCAAAGTGTCACCCAGAAACTCTGCGCCGCCATTCATGTCAGGAGAAATTACAGCCACGAGCAGCTGCACTTTGTGTAAAATGTAAACACTCATTTTGTTCTGGAACATTACAGCAAACCGTCTCCTGCAACACAATTCCGATTTGTTTTTCCGCGCTGAAAACTGTTCATTTCAGATAATTCACTGGGAAAACGTGTAATTAAGTGCAGAAATCAAAACAAATGCAGCTAACTTATGAACCCCGCGGATTATCATGTTTCAACAAAAGCAAATGGAAGAAATTATATTTGTGCTTCTTCACTGTAATTCTGTCCTGGTGATGAATCCGGGCCTGTCAGGCGCTGATGGGATGGCGTTCCATTATTTTTCCTGTTTTCATGCATCTTATCCCAGCTGATCTGTGAGGCTTATCTTTGGTTTAAACCAATTTCTCACTGACTGCTTCCTCGTCCACGATCTATTTCTCTTCCAGATCCCAGATCTCCTACAACTTTTCCATCTCATCCCTCTTTATCCGACCCAGGCTATTTACCGTCTCCGCAGCCTAAATAGGAGAGTTTAGTCTTAACGGCGTCTCCTTATGGGTGCAGGCTGGTTAGTGCCAGAAACAGGTGTTTAATGTTTAGCGGCGTCTCACCTGGCAGGCGGTGGACAGAGGGGACAACCTGCCCAACTGTTCCATCGGCCACTGAGTGATGATCCACTCAGGATTTCCTGGCAAGGTAATCCACCATGCGGCGCATCGATTTATCACCAGAAAACCGTCACCAGCATTCTCCCTTTCCCTCCCTAACGAACACTACCATCGTTATAATTATCTCCATCTGATCCTCTACAAAAAGCTTTCCTGTTACATTTTCTGCAAACGGGTTCTGTTCTTTCGGTGCCGGAGGTTTGAGATCTGCCTTCAGGTGTGCGGGGAGGCGGTTGGTGCTGGGAGGCTGTCAAACGATTGCAACATATTTTAGCAATCTGAGCCAACAGAGAGAAACTGTAAGGTCAGATTTAGGAGCTCATAGTCAACGAACAGCTTGAAATGCACAAGTCACTCTGTTGCTGCAGGAAACTGGTAATCAGGGGGTTTCAGGCTCTGTCAACACAATATGGCTCCCTTAAATTACAGCAACGCTCACAAAAAAAACCGCTCATTAAAAGTTACAAAAACACACCTCTAGATTAAAATCCACCAAATCAATAATCAGAACATAAACAACAACAATGCAATGATCGATCTCACCCTTTCAACACTAAAGTTCCCTCCAGCAGAGGGCAGTAGACGTGTACAGGACCCGATATAGCAGGTTTCTGATGAAGGTACCAACCCTGATACTCCATCTGGACTAGGGATGCTCCGATCCGATCATGTGATTGGAAATCGGGCCCGATCACGTGATTCTCAAAAAATTGGGATCGGGTGAAAAAGATCAGATTTAACCTTATAAAACAGCAACCTTATAAAACCACTTTGAATCACTGTGATGATTTCTATCGTGAGGTAACAAAACAATAAACTCAACGAACGTCTGCTTTTTATTTGAGGTCAATCATTGAATTTTAGGCCCTTTTAAACAAATTTATATACCAAAAAAACCCATTTATGCACAATGACATGTGACATCAAACAATCTCTTAGCACTTGGAGGATCTGCCACCATGACAACAGATTTGCAGCCATCTGATTGACTAAAACACAGACTTGTTTACTTTTAAAGCTGCCGTTGGAGGTTCATCTGAGCAGTTAGGAGCTGATTTTCTACAATAGAAGTGAGCCGGAGAGTAATTTGGGGGGTTGAGTGAAACAAATCGGCGTCGTTTCCCTAAAAGCCCAAAGAAACCCGCCTGACAGCCTGTGGTGACACACAGCACTGACAGTTCCTGTACTTATGAGAAACTTTGCAAACTTTAAGCACATCCTGGGGCTCTGCCGGTGGCTGCATGGGTACAGTTTGTATCTCTATCCTGTCTCCAGCTTTGGTCAGATGAGTGAAAATCGAGACTCAGAGAAGCAGAAACCATCAGGAACCTCAGAAAACTAAATGTTGCTCTGAAATGAGACGGGTTATTATGATTTTCATTTATTTCCTCTACGAACGCACAGTGAGGTGAATCAAGGAGAACATGGTTCAACATTTCTGATGATGTTGTAAACTGAGTTTAAACCACAGGAATTCCTGTGAAGCTAAAAGAACATTTACAAAAACAGAAAAATGTAATAATTATGACTCAAAGCACCAGCAGCTGAGGCTGACATTGGGTTGGATTAATTAAAAAGCTCCAGAACATTTTTTAACTTTAAATGGGACCATTTGTTTTCACCCATTCACTCAAAAAAATCTGTTTTTGTTAAAATCACATCTTTTCCTCCTGATGACGAGCCAGAAGGACTTCATTCTGCCCTTCGTTTCCATCCAGCTGGTTTCAGTCATCGCTCCGCAGAAGTCACTTCGGAGCAGCGATGATGCAGCCTGTCTCATCTCAAAGCGCCGAGTCGGTTTAAAAAATAAATAAAACCATCCCTCATGTTTGTCATCATTTTTCCTGTCATGCTTGTCACCAGCCAGCTACATGCTATGATGTGCTGTTTCTTTTAAACTGCTATCAACCTCGCTCTATCATCTTCTAGCTCGCGTTTAAAATTGAGACTGACGAGCACAAACTGGGTCGAAGGAGACGAGTCGGATTAGAGAGAGTTCAAACGCGCTGCTGAGGAAAAGCTTTGGACCTGCTGCTTCATGACAACAGGAGGCTTTTATTTCACGCTTCCAAACTCCCTTAAAGACGAGGTTTTTCTGTACATTAATGTGTGAGCGGTCAGTAGCAGGAACTATGGTGGCCCAGAAGGTTCAACAAAGAGCAAAAGCTGCAACACAAATAAAAAATCTACAACATTAAAGACTGTTTTTAACATGTTCTTGAGCCATTTTTCTTGTGCTACAGGACATATCTAAAGAAATTTAAGCTCAAAATTGCATCTCTGAGTATTTCTGCATTCAAATCTCTGTGAATCAGTAGCAGATGAAAAAATGCAGCCTAAAACTGACTGGCTTTGTGATGTCACAAAGCCACTGGGCGGAGCACAATCTCCACTTTTCTCTGCCCCCTCAGGCTCTGAGGAGTAGAGAAGAAGATGGAGGAGGAGTCCTCCGTGCCAACGGCTCCGCCCACAACCCAGAGGCAAATTTTTAATGAGCTTCTGCCACTATGTAGAAACTAAGTGCTAGAAAACGGCACAGGTTTTGTGATTTTGGCTAAAACGGCATAATCATAGTTTAAAGACCACTGAGAACTACTTAAAACAGCTAAAAAGATGATCGGAGTGGGTCTTTAACAATAAAACAGAAGCTACGACCAACAACGTACAAAAATCTGACCAAAGTGTTCAGAACCGGGTCTGTCACACAACCGCGGTAAAGCCCCACGGTCCCTAACACGTCTCTGGTTTACGTACGTTTTTACGTAATCAGGGTATTAGCAAAACTTGTTGTCTTTTGGTTTTTGTATTTATTGAACCTTTTGGGCCACCGTACAGAAACAGTCGTCCTGCTCATTTTTAGTGACATTTACAGAATTGCTGTAAACAGAAAAGATGGTTTTCTTCACACTGCAATTACGAGCATGCCCAAGTTTCTCTAATTAAAATCCTGCTCGTGTTTCTGATTCGTTTCTTAGTAAAGCTCCTCTAGTTAATTCTGCTACTCGTTTGTTGTGGTGTGGAGAAAAACTGAAGATCTCATCGACTTTTGCATCAGTGGCCAACATAAACGCAGATTTGTGTCAGAAAAGAAAACAACAGTTTACTTTAGCTGTTTGTTGAAAACTGAGCAGACCCCGGCCTGTTTATGCAGCTCAGCAGGACGCCGTCAGACTCTGATGTCTGCTGGTTTTTTCTTGTTTTGGGCGGTGGAAAGTGGAGCTGCACATTTCATACGATGCAAACAGAAACGGTTTGCTGCTCTTCAGTCAGACTCTGCAGATGAATGCGGACGAGATGAGAGGCGATATCCTCTGGATGATTTACAGGTCGATAAAACGCACGCTTCCTCCTGAAACTTCAGTGTTTCTGTTCCCTGTCGGCACTTTTTCAGACTTGAAAACGTCTCGATCTGAACTTTATTCAATTCAGATTTTCTCAAAGGAGCAACCGACTGTTAGGTCAAGTTTTGGAATCAATTCTCCAAACAGCACAAAGAACCCAGGTCCAGTGGGACGGATGAATTTGTGATATTAGAGAATATTTACATAGAAAGTTTTATTGATACATAAATTATATTAATCTGATGATCTGGATGATTATTTTGTTTAAACTAAAAGTAATAATATATCTGTAAACTGAAAAATATCAAGAACCATCTGACCTGCAGGTCAAAACTGAAAGAAAAAAAAAAAACTAAAATACTTTTCAATAATTTGGAGAAGTCTGAATAAAACATTAAACTTTATTAACCAAAATTATTATTGCTTCAATAATATGAAAAAATTAAATTATTTTACATTGAATTATTTTATATTTTAGAAACCATCCAGAATGTTCTATAAATGTTTGTGTTTCTTTTTAGTCCCGTTTCATGTGAGAACCAGTCTAAGCCCCGCCCACAATAATCAGCCAACCAATAGTGATCTCAGCCCTGCTGTGACCCATCGTGCGTTCGACTTTCAAAAAGTAAAAGTGTGCTAACGTAAGCAACGTACTAAGGTTATTGTTTAGAAAATTTTTCTTGAGGCATTTTTTTCTTTCTTTATTTTAATCAATATTTAATCTAAATAGTGTAATTCCATTAATTTCCTACCTTAAACCCTCTAAAGTTTTAAGTAACAAAAGTCCTGAACCAGAAAACTTTTTCTTTACAAAGTTGGAAAAGTATATATAAAACAAAAACAAAAAAAACTTTTAAAAAATTTGAGAAAAAAGCCTTAAAAAGCAAAAAGAAACCACGTATTTGAATATCCCCCACCAACCAAGGGTTGAGGTATTAAAGGATCATTGCTGAAGTTCCTCTGGTCCTGTGTTGTAATTCAGCTCCACATTAAGCCACATTTGCAGAAGCCTTCATAATAAAACTCCTGAACGTCATTCTGAGTCACAAGAACAAAAGCAGATTTCTAACGCTTCGTTTAGTTTTGACCTTGATGCGTCTACTAATGATTCCTGAGTTATTGCTATCCCTGTTGAGACGCCGCGGCGTGCCAGCGTTTGGTCACCGCCGCCTCGTGTAGCTGTCACAGAGGGCAAACAGGGTTAATGCGGGAGGAAACTTCCTGTTCAGGTGTCTGTGGGAGATAAAAAGGCTCCCTGTCTTATATGATTCCCGTTATCATTTCACTAAATAAGGACCGTCACACGGTTAGAGCTCAGACGGGTCTGTCGTTTTATGTGAGTTTAGGTGGAATGATTAATGACACGCAAAGACAAAACGTCTAAAACGGTTAGAATACCTACAGCGCTGAGTCAGCTCTCATTACTTCAGCCTGTTTTGTAATCTTAGAGAGGGAGCTTGATCAAAGTTCTTTAGACTTTCTCTGCTTTTCAGATTTAGTGCTGTTTTTATTTTTGTTTGTTTACTATTACTCACGAAACTTTGATCTTTCAATCATTCAGGCACAAAAGGCTCCAAAACCCAAGAGACGAGTTTAGAAAACTAAAGAACCTATTTTTAATTTGGGCCGTTTGGCTGTACGAGCAAAGCTAACAAGTACCTAGCTAGCTGGTAAATGATGTGAATTAATGCTCGTTTGTCTCATTCATTTTGTTTCATGCAAACATTTAACAGAATTTGGTTGAAACAGGATTCAGAAACATTTTCTATGGACTCTGACGCAGAAGGTTTTTAATAAAATAAGCTTGATGGCTGAATTGACAATCAAAACTATAGAATCACAGAAAAGTACGCTAACTTAGCTAGCTAGCAACCAAATACGTTACTAGCTAAGATTCTAGCTAGGAAGTGGTTGGCCTAGGATTCTGATCTTGTTTTTGATCATAATATATTTTCATTGTACAATAAAAAACCAGAACCCGATGTATTTCGTTAATTCTAAAGGAAAGTGGACAAACTAGTTCAGGATACTTTCCAAACTCAGCTCCAACCAGATTCTAATACATTTTTAAAACCAACATTTCAGTTATGATTTATCTGTGGGGATAAAATTCGATTTAGCTAGCTAGCCGGGGAGATTTTGAGCTAAAGTCATTGATCATTTGCTTGCTTATACACAGTAACATAAGATTGAATTTAAAGCAACATTCCGCTTACACCTTAAAATTATGCTTTTTTGTAAAGTTTTTGCATCATAGTATTATCTATTATGTTCATTTTCATACCTGTGATAGTGTTGGGGGGGTCCCACGTCTGTTTACTGCACTATACAGTTTTTGTGCTTCGGGTAGCGCCGGAAGTACTGACTGGGTGTCGTTTTACGGCAGAATATGGCAAGCCTAAGGGATAAAAAAGCGCGCGTTTAGAATGCGCGTTATGTCCGCCAAAATGCGCGTCTTGAACGCGCGTTTTGACGCCATGGGGCAAAAACCCACGTGTTCTAAAAGCGAGCATTATGTCCGCCAAAACGCGCATCTTGAACGAGCCTTTTGGCGGACATAATGCGAGTTTAGAACACGCATTTTTTTTATCCCTTTGGCTTGCCATAATTGTATAACGTAGACTCGCGGTTTAGAGGTGGCAGATTCACCAAAGAAAGCTAGAAATCCCTTATCAGAGGAATCTAGGAAAAGAAAAGAAGAACGTGATAGAGCAAGAGCAAAGACCAGAGTTAATATTGGGTCGTCTTTTCCTCGCTGGAGAGCTCTTTTAGAAAGAACAGCATGAACTATGGACTCTGACCTAGCCGTGCTGCTAATGGCTAGGTAAGTAATAAATGATTTCACCGGGGTTATTGTGTTTGGTCGGGCATAAAGTTGTTATACAGTCCTGATGAAACTATTTATTCAATGTGTGGAGGTGGAAAAATGTGTTTTTGTTGTTTTGCCTGACATTAGGAATGTAAACATGCCACTTTTGCCCCAGAGAGAGATTTAATGTTACGACAGTGACGTTACGCAGCGAGCCTCTAGAGGGCGACAGGGACCATATAACTGCAATGTTGCGGAATGCTGCTTTAACTGAAATTGTCAACTCTAGAAGAGTTGGTTTTTGACACTAAATCAGAGTTAAAGCACCAACTCTCCAAAAAGAATTTAACTCTTCTGGTGTGGACCCATATAGACACTTTAAAAGTGTTGAAATCAACTCTGACAGTGTTAATTTGGGCATGCTGAATTTGCTGTGTAGCTTAGCTTGTCACAAATGCAAATTACTCTCATTTCTTGGTGAATTTGTAAAAACAATAGTTTAACAAAATGTTTTTTACAATGCTGGGATGCCATACATACTGTGTATAATCAGAATTTTTACACTAATAAACATCTGGTAAAATTTCTACAGCAACATAGAAGTAAAAAACAATAATCTTTATAAATGAAAAAGTGTTACTCAATCTAGCATTTTATTTTCACATAATTGTTTCCGATGATGTCGAGTCAGGTTTAGCCAACGGACTAGAATAAATCAAATTAAAATGGATCTGTGGAAATAATCTCAAACTCCAACTTTAAATATAAAATTAGTTTTTTCATTTATAAGAACAACTCTATACTAAATTAAATGGGCTTTTACTCAAACACGTCAGCTGATGTGCAACAACAAACCCTAACGCTAACCCTCTGCAATTTAAAAAAAAAGAACCCTGAAGTTCAGGAGAAAGCTCGGAGAACCTCTAAATGTCATTCCGTTAAGACTTTGTATGATCTGTAAAACACTTTCTGTAAAGTTTAGTGAAAATATAAAGTCTCCTATGTTCAGCTCTGTTTTCATGCAGCTATGCAGAACTGTGACTCATGCAGTACTCAGATTACTGCGCACCTTTACTGACCGCTTTGAAATAATCTCATTTCTCACTTCCCTCCCGACTGTTTTGATAAATGCTCTCTTGCATCTTTAAAGCTTTTTTCTCCTCCCTGTTTGACAGAGCCAGGTTGATTCTCACCCAGTTTTACCTCTGAAAGAGCTCACCCTCATTTATCATTGTTCTCTTATCTGCAGCCACACTCTGCTCTCGGGGGCTTTCCTACAGCTCATGGGTACATTGGTGGGGGTGCAAACCAGGTCTCTAAAACTCAACGACTCACCTCTTCATCCTACCACTCCTAAAAGCTTTCTAACCACCAAACGTAAATCTCCAGTTACCTAAAACGTCACCTGTGATCATCCTTAGGCTGAACTATAGTCTGTAAAAGCTGGGATTCAAACCTGCAACCTTCTTGCTGCAAGACAGCAGTGCCACCACACAGCATCATCGAGTCGCTTCATATGAAACAAAAAAATTCCTTTAAGTAACAATGTCTCTTTAGTTTATATAGAAGGGGCGGAGCTTAAATCAGATACTGCAGCCATCCACTAGGGGGACGATACACATTCCTGTATTTAGGCATAAATATGTTTAAGCTAAATAATATAAAGTCTCAAATAATGTAAAACTTATCTGTTGGACTGTACAAATGTAATAAAACTCAAACCCTTTAAAGCCTAAAATATAAAAATCATTTTACAAATCTAGTTTGATTGTCTAATAGGGATGTGAGAAAATATCAATATGGCAATATATCGTGATATTTTTTTCTGCGATATATCAATATTCAAAAGCCGTGTATCAAATTTTTTGAAGAATTTTCATGCAAACATTTGTGTATTTTCTTTTCTTTTGGTGCAATTCAAACACTGACCGCTAGGTGGCAGCAGTGTGCAATGGGTTTTGTTTCCACCATTGAAATGTAAATCCCTCTGTTATGGTTCAGATACCTCATGTTAAACATGTTACGTATCAGTTTGGACTGTTTATTGAATTTTCCTACAATAAAGTCTAAAAAAATCGCTAATGGTTGAATGTATCGCAATATATCGTGATATATCGTATCGTCTCCCCTGTATCGTGATATGTATCGTATCGGCTGAATTTTACCAATACACATCCCTATTGTCTAACGTTATGTAATTCTACATGTTTTCTAAAATAAAATTGGGCCTCACCACCTGTAAATCCTTCTAAAACATTTATTGGTCTGGCTCAGATACACTTTAAAAAAAATTTAAAAACTGCTTAACGGAGCCTCTAAGATGATGTTTTAGATGGTTTGATTGTCAAGTTTTGGTTTTTAGTGGCACGTTTTGCTACCTACAGAAAGTTTAACCTCTCACAAGGACGAGTATAACTTCAGAGAATCGATGAATTTGAGTCTTTAAGTGGTCATAAAACTTAAAGAAGAGCTCAAGCAGCTCTATGATGGCCCTAAAATAAGTAAACTTCACTATAGGATGGCACTTTCCTGTACACCTTTAGGAAACTCATCAAAAGGTGATGAGCGTGAGGGTTTCTAATTCAAAAATGACTTTGTTAGTTCTGAACTGAACCAACGTTGTCAGACGGGCCCTGCTGGAAATAAGCGAAGCGTCTGACTGATAGAAAGCAGAAATCCTTCTGCGACAGGGCCGGCGCCATCAATCCACGACGGAATAAAAGATGAAAGCTTCCACAAAGCGAGGCTGGGTTGGTAAATATGTCATTTGTGCTCTCCTACACATGGAGGCTGTTGTATGCAGGCCAAGTTCACCGCTATGATCAGATGCTGGGAGGGGGTGAGAAAACGTGGAGACAAAGAGAGTGACAGGAGGGAGACGGAGTGGGAGATGTATGTGGAAACGCTCTTCATCAGGCAGAACGGGAGCCACGTCCAGCTGTCACAGCATCATCTGCATGATCCAGCCAGCGTTTACTCCCACACACTTACTGGGAAGGCTGGGTGATAATGACGATAATAATGGACACTAGTTATATTATAGAAACGCTCATGCAGAGTCTGCCGTGTGAATTTCTTAGGGTTATTTTCAGATTTGCTAGAATGCAGGAAAATTACAGGAATGTTGTAGCCTAGAAATCTAGACCGACCGTAGGAAAAGATTCTGCTCTGCAGGTGAGTCTAGCCACGGTTTACCTCAGCAGGTCTACCATCGGCCCAGAAGGTTTTGTGTCTTGCCAATCACAGCGCTTTACGTTTGCTGGGAGGGCTTTGCACCTGAGCTGTGATGGACCTGTATGTGCTTCTATACAGGTGTGATGTCTGCATACCTGTGGAGGTAAGGCGAGCCACAGTGAGAGGCTCACAGTGTGAAAAGTTAGGCTGATTAAATCAGCACCTCAGGGTCAGCAGCACATCCAGACGATGGGAAGAGCGAAGGCAGCCAATCAGCATCTGACTTTAACCACCGGGACTGGCAAAGGGACGCTGCTCTGCTATCCCCCTGAGGGAGGTGGGGGGGGGAGCACGTTTCCACATCTTCATGCCCACGTTATCAGACACACATCTAATCAAGCGTGAGTGTGGCCTTGGAAGACCGAGCATCTCGGCTCATCAGAGCGTCTCCGAGGCGGTGATTACGAGTGTAAATAACCACTGGAGTACACGGAGAGCAAAGGCGCTTCACCTCTTCGGCTCAGTCAAGATTTAAAGCTGACAATTAGAGTCGAGTGTACTTTCAAAAGCAAGGGTGCAAAGCTCTGGAATGTTAGTGTAAACCTGTGAGGGGGTTTGAAAAAACTCATCGTCTCAAAGCACCCAAAAGGCAAAAACGACGACTTCTTGAGATTTCTAAACCACACAAACATAAGCCTCAGATCTAAACGAGCGTTTTAGGTCCACAGATTGTTCAGTCATCCTTAGGAAAGTCCAGGTGAGGCTCCAGAATTACACGCTCCAGTAAATGTTTCACACGTCATCAGCAGCAGAATAAATAAGGCTAAACCAAAAGCATCGTCACACCAGAAATGACCCCAAAACGATAAAAGTCAAGTTTAGATCTTAGAGTCCATCTTTAAAGGTGATTTTTAAGGTTCAGAGGCAGATGTGTATGTATGTAAGCTATAACCACCTGCTTACCTTAACAGCTGCTCTGAATGCAACCAAAACCCAACAGTTCTGTTTCCATCTTAAAATCACTCCAATCTCCAAAAGCATTCATAGTGAATCATGTGGTATTATTTAATAAACCATTAGACCTTCCTCTGTTTCTCATCACATGCTTATGTATGTGGAATTCTGTGGTTTTTACTAGCATAAATATCAGCGGCAGCAGCAAACGCCTGCATTTCTCTAAACGGTGAACACCCAGGAGGTTTTCTCTAATAATTAGTCATTTGCTGACCGCAGATACAAGAGCTTCATTTGGCTTCCATAACCCAGAGAAATGTATTCACTTTGGGTTTAACCAAGACTGAGAAGACTTGCCTGGCTTCCTACAAGTGGTAGAGACTTTTATCCAAAGAGACTTACAAGCAAGAACCTAACAATCCAGTTATTATCAAGATGACTTAGATGGAGAACACTAGTCAGACTGTCACAGGTCACAGCAGTCAAAGTTTAGAAACAGAGTGCATAGACCAGGGGTGACCAATCCTAGTCCGCTATTTAGTCATTTCCTTCCTCCGACACACCTGATTCAATGGATGAATTTAAAACATGCTGGACCAGGATTGGGATTTAGGATATTCCAAAAGGGGAAGTGCCCAAAAAGAGTGCAGCAGGAAAGTGAAGGGTAGGTGTTATGGTAGGAGAGGCTGTTTGAAGAGCTTGATCTTCAGGAGTTTTCTGTTCTGGTAGTTTGGTGGGTCATTCCACCATCATGCAATGACAGGGGAAAAAGTCTGGATTGTCAAAGAATGGTGTTGGCACGGCTAGCTGATATTTCTTTGATGACCAGGATAAGACCCATCCATCCATCCATTTTCTTCCGCTTATCCGGAGTCAGGTCATGGGGGCAGCTGCCTAAGGAGGGAGGCCCAGACCTCCCTCTCCCCAGCCACTTGGGCCAGCTCCTCCGGGAGAATCCCAAGGTGTTCCATGGCCAGCTGAGAGACATAGTCCCTCCAGCGTGTCCTGGGTCTTCCTTTAGGTCTCCTTCCAGTTGGACATGCCCAAAAAACCTCACCAGGGAGGCGTCCAGGAGGCATCCTAATCAGACGCCTGAGCCACCTCAACTGGCTCCTCTCAATGTGGAGGAGCAGCAGGTCTACTCTGAGCCCCTCCCGGATGACCGAGCTTCTCACCCTATCTCTAAGGGAGAGCCCAGACACCCTTCGGAGAAAACTCATGATGAGTTTTCTCCATCATGCAATGACAACGGGAAACAGTCTGGATTGTCCGAGAATGGTGTCGGCACGGCTAGCTGATATTTCTTTGATGACCAGGATAAGAGTTGCGACCTTTGCAAGAGGGTTCAAGCAGATGGGAGCCGTTCCATTCTGGACTTTGTTGGCTAACATCAGTGATGTGAATTTGATGCAGGTCGCTAAGGGTAGTCCCTGGAGCTCAACGCAAAGGGATGACGTGTGCTCTTTTAGGCAGATTTAAGACCAGACGCTCCGCCATGATCTAGCTGGACCATCTGTAGACATCAGCCAAAAGAGCATCGCAGTAAAGGCAGGAGATAACCACAGACAGCACCAGGAGCTGGGTTTAATATAGTTTTAGGTACGGCCTGGTCTTCCGTACACTAAATGATGCAAAGCTTCACAAATGTGTGACGAACGCCACAAGATCTTTAAAGGTCAACTGGTCCTTAATCATTACACCTGAATTCTGAGCTTCCTTTGATGTAGCAAGAGTCAGGGATTCGGTTTGGATTGAATATTGTCCTGAATGATTGTTTTAGCTGTGAGGGAACAGAGTTCAGTTTCAGAGATGTTGGGTTGGATGTGGTGGACTTTCATCCATCTCGATAGATCCAAGAGGCCGTCTGATATTCATGCTGAGACCCTGTGGTCATCAGGTGGGAGTGGCAGATAGAGCTAGGTATCATCATCATACTGATGTCATTTAATGCTGGTCACTTCCTTCACTAGTGAATGACTGAAATCTCCTCTAGCAACCAGCTGTGTGGGTTAAAAGCAGCTGTTCTCCAGTCCAGTTGACAGCATGTCTCAAGTATCTCAGTAAGTCTCTGTGGTTCTGGGAAGCATTAGCAGGCTGCTCAGCGTTGTGCTTTATATGGATACACACTAGAAATCTCTCCACAAGCATCCACAAGTGTTCAGATTCCATTTATATTTGGACTAATCTGACCTTCATTCGTATCATTAAATAAAAACATTTTTCTCTTTCAGCACCAGAGAATTCAGAGAAAATATTTGCAAAAACCCCAAAGGACGGAGGAAACAAAACCGTAAGGCTGCAGAAACAAAAATAAAAGTACTTCAATCTTTCTGTGCTAGTTTGTAAAATAAACCAAAAAGAACATTTCTACAACTTCCACCGTGTCCTTAAACACACAAGATCCTCAAAGGACTTCCTTCATTTGCGACATCTCGAGGCTCTGCTGGGACTCCTATCATTTCCAAACTTAATCAAACCCCCAAAACCTCAAAAGAGCCTTGTTTGCAGGATCTGGGAGAGATAAAAGCAGAGAAAAATCCCACAAACAAGACCAGAAAGACTTCTGGCTAAAAGAAAAAGCATCACAAGCTGTGATCCTGCTTTTAGGAACTCGCTCTGGCAGCTGGAGAAATGCAAATGAAGAAACTTGTCTTTTGATTATCAGGTCGTGTTTTAGTGATTTATTCATTCAGAGTGACGGCAGTGATGACTATGATGTGTCCGTGCAACACTAAAGGTCGGTTCGTCCAAAACAAAAGCAGCTTTGTGCTTTGCAGTGAGAAGAAAATAAAAGCAATTAGTGCAAACGCATTCATGCTAACGTGCTAAATCCACTGCACCATCAGTGTGGTCTGAACTTGGAGGACACCAGATTTGCATCAAAGGAAGCATTTTTCTGGTGAAATGACCCTGAAGGCACAACGGGAGTTTTATCAGCGAGTTTCAGCTGAAAAAAAATGAAAGCAAAGCGAAGCTGAATGAGGGATCAGCTGCTGTAACCATAACATGATGATGGCCTCTTTCCTAGAAGATTTAATCTCTGGGAATATTTAGGATTCAAGATGGACGCCACAGAGGCGGTGGATGGTGGCAGAATATGGTACAACACCGCTTGTGACACACACACAGGAGCAGAGACGCAGCTCTGCTGAGCTGCTATGGTCAGCATGTCCAGAACCGTACCTCCTCCCTCCCACTCGCTACGTCCTCCCCCAAGTCACAACACCAAGGAAACAGATTCAGCTTTGACCAGTTTAATTTTGTAAAGTTGTTCAGTTATTTTCGAAAAATGTTTCCTCCCCCCCCCAACTACTACGTATTCAAAAACACTCCCTTTTTTCACGTCTGTGGGACTTTACTGAGGAGAAATTAAAATTTTGCAAAAAAAAAAAAACATGGGTCTCAGGAGGATAATACAAAAACAGAACAAATACAGAAGGGTTCAGGAACACAAACGTCCACTAATCAGACTTTTAGATCATCTCAAAACTGGGAAACAAAAGAAATCACTTCTATTTTACTCATCTTCTGCATATTTTCCTTCGTTTGTTGTGTTCTCCAGTTGAAATGGGATTAAATCCTGTTCCAAACTGCTGGAGACGTGTTTGTGAGCCTTGAGTGATTTGTAGTTTGAAAATTCCTGAAAAGTGTAAAAATTTATTCCGTGACCCAGATAGTTGGTGATATCTGGAGAAAAAGTTGGTGAGGGAGGAGTGCTGCGCTGGTGCTCCATCTGTTACCTCCAGGTCTTATGGGTCCATATTGTTTGCGTGGCCATCTTAGCTAAAAATCGATCCCTGGCATCTTTTCTTTAAGTTTCTCTGGATAGAGCATCCATTCAGTCTTATTCCTTTTCTCCACTGAACATTTGTTAAATAACACTATGGCACAGCGCTATACTCTCGTCTGCCTCTGCTCCCCATCCAGGATGGCGCTTGGGGGCGTGTTACTCACGTGACTGACAATGGCCGATTCCCCAGCTACAAGCCGTTGAATTCATTCATCTAATATTAATCTGAAAAATAAGACAATTTTAAGACAAATTTCTTTACAGAAAGACAAAAAAACAAACAGATTTCTGATCTTTGACACACGAGAGAATCAATTATCGAGAATAATAAACAAATGTAAGCTAATCATAACCAGATGACGGCAGTCACCCAACAAACAGAAACAATCATCCAGCTTTTCATAATTTAGCAGCTCCAATAAGCCTGGCGTTACACGACCGGAGCAAACAGGCGTGGAACACAAACCTCTCATCAGCTGCCGTAATGATGTGAATTATTTAGGACCAGCTGAATAAACATGAAGCTTTTAAACAACAACGGTTTCCGTCAGTCTGCAGCGGCGGCGCTAAATGAGATCTCTTTTACCGCCAGGCTCACAAACACAAGAGGTCAGCCCAAGCCCCGCCCACAAAATCAACCCGGCATGGAGGCAACACAAACATTTAAATATTTCATCTCATCTCAGTGCAGAAGCAGCAAATCCGTGGAGATAAAAAGGAGCCAGATGTTTCCTGGATAGAGATAAAAGTTTTAGCGCGATAAGAAAGTTAATTCAGTCCAATTGTTGCCGTGATAAAGATGTTCCATTGTACAAATCACCCAAAGACAAACCAAATAGTGGGATTTTCTGCACCGTGGTGCACTAATGGACCATTTACCAGCTGCATTATAGTCCTTCACAAAGAAATACCATTAAGAGAAGATAAACCTCAGTCTGCAGCAGATTTAGGATCAGCTTTTCTGCAGAACTCAGACCGATTTGTAGATGTGGACAACTGAGTTTTCTCTGAAAAAGGAGGAAGAATTTGTTAGTATCTGCTGTCTGTTTTTAACCAGGCTGCTCTCTGATCCGTGGAGTGCTTGGGCTGCAGGATTTTAGGCTCCAGAGCACAGGCCAGGTCGGAATTCTGTCCACAAAGCAGTCCAGGTCGGGAAGACCTGGCTGCACTATCGATTGAACTTATGAGGAGGCTCTTTCAAAACGTGAGAGACATACCAAGAGCTGCCAGGTGGAGCAAAGAAAGGCGAGGAGAGAGGAAAACACATCACTCTGAGATGTTTCTGTGCATGTTGGTCAATTGAGAGCGAGTGTGGGCCGGATTCTGAAAGCAGGAGGTGGATTGGGAACATGCACGGATCTGTGTGTGTGTGTGTGTGTGAGTGTGTGTGTGTGTGTGTCGGATGCGGTTTGAAGGAAATGAAACTCAGGTGCTTGTGTATAGCAGATAATACATTGCATCATGCATGTCGCTGCTGCAAGAAACCGCAATTTCATTTCTCTGTAAGCCACAATCCACAACGTGCATGCCAGCTGATTGGAAGAGATTTTGGAAAATGGAAAAATGAAACCGAGCTGCGCGGGAATCATCCGCAGAATCCGGCGAAGGCCGAATCCAAACGCATAATTGAAGAGGCAACAGAAGCAGGTGTTCTTTAAAACGCCGAGAGGTCCACGTCCCTGTAGTTTGTCAGATGGAGTGGAAACGAGAAGAGGCACAGGAGAGAAAGCAAGTCGATGTAGAAAGACAGTTTTACCTGTGAAAAAATATGAAAAGATACTTCTGTGAGAAATCCATTCATCTTCATTGATTTTGCTGCTTTCATTTTACTCTTTAAATCGTCTTTCAGCCAACGATCTCCAGCTTTTACCCCGGAGAGTTAGATCGGCTTCAAGGTAAAAAGTTCAAAGATCCAAACCGAGTCAGAAAACAAGAATCCACACAAACTTTTCTAATTAGGATAAAACGAAGCGGTTCTATGTTTTGGGAGGGTGCGACTCCACAGCCAGAGACCCATTACGGTTTTTAAATATAAACTACAGAGCTGTTAAAATATTTAAATCAAGCTTTAATCTGGCTGGATGCACTGGTTTTTCTTCTTGAATTAAAAAAATTAAAAATGAAAATAAATGTATGCACCCCTGAGTGTGAATACAATATTCTTATTACAGTTGTAAGAAAATATCGATACACTGAAATATCGCGATATTTTGCAGTATCAAACTGAATCGATATTTAAAAGCTTAGATTAGTGTAATTCAAACTCTGACTGCTAGGTGGCAGCAGTTTTTACCGCCGTCATTCTGACATAACTATGAGATTTCGCAATTTTTATGATTAAATTCAGTCTTAAAAATTTTAAATATCGTCTGGTTTTTAGTATCACATTATATCGTATCGTCTCCCAGTATTGTGACATGAATGGTATCGCCAGATTCTTTCCAATACCCCCCTGTAGTGATGCTATTATTACCTAACATTTTGTTTTAAATAATTATTAGGGGTGGGACTTGATTAAAAAAAAAATCTAATTAATTAGAGGCTTTGTAATTAATTAATGTTGATTAATCGCATTTTAATCGTTCAAGAAAATTTGCCCCAAAACCAATTTTTTAGATTTAAAAATGAGACAGAGAATCAAACAATAGTCATTGACATTATTATTGTAAACACAAGCTCTTTTAATTTCTAAAAAATGCTTTTAAATTGTATTTAAATTCAAAACAGGAGAAAAATATATATATATGTATATCACTGGCAAAAATAGGACCTTAAAAAAACTATTTTAAGTACATTTTGATAATGGTATTGTCTTTAAAATAATAATAATAATAATGATTTGATTTAGCATCACTAGAGACAGAAATGAAGGCAAAACACATGAAGAGGGATTTCTGATCACTCATTAGATTGTAGTTGTAGTTGTGTTTGGAGCACATAAACAAGGTTTACATGGTCCTGTAGCCAAGGTTCTGAGCTTTCTGTAGAGGTGCAGCGTGACTAGATTGATATTTAGGGCATGCATGTTGCTGCTAAACTTCTACATCCCCCAATTGGGGGACCCTCGGGCTTAAAGGGTTAAATGCGTTCATTTTTTTAATGCGTTATTTTTTTCTAATGAATTAATCATAATTAACGTGTTAAATTCCCACCCCTAATAATTATATAACAGTTTGGTTAACCTGAGCCAATAAACAGAGCAACCATTTGAAATAAAGAGAATTCATTTATCCGGCTTTAAAGCGTTGACCGTTCCACCTCTGAAATGTTACCTTCTGAATTAAAAACTGGTTTTCACATATTTTCTAATTACAGTTTACATGACGTCTGTTTTTTTTATTTCTAAGAGGATTAGTTCTCTGGTAATGAGCCCAGGAGAAGAGTTGTTATCCCCGTCTAAATGAACGGCGGTGACACGTTCTCATAACCGCTTTTCAATTTGGTAGAAAACCCCTCAACGGTCTTATTATTATTACCTTTTCTCTGGAATAAGTGAACAGAATTTAAATGTAGCATTACGCGGCTTCAGGAGCGGCTCCATTTTCCTTGCTGCTAATGGTTCTCCGCCACCGTGTGCTTAACATTAGTAAAGAGGACATATGGAAATTAAAGGAAGCCAAAGTGGGTCATTAATTTTCCCGGAGCTGCAGCGACTTATTTACATCAGTAGAATATGTCATTGAGGAAGCGTCCGTACATTGCTGCCTAATCAGAGCGTCTGACAGATTGACGAGGCGTCGGGCGACGGAGAGCTCGCCTTCTCTTTGATTGATCTGTTAATTTCTTCGCTGCTTATTCCTTGCATGGTTTGACCCACTTCTTCGGGATCAGCGGGATATTTATATGAGGCGGAGGACCGTGGGGAGCTGGTGGCCTCCAGGGAAGCGACCTCCCCACTGGCTCGAGTCCCGGGATGTCCTCTCCCAGTCAAGGATCGATTAGATTCCCTTTGTGCTTCTATAAACGCCCAACGACGGGCTCAGAGGGGACGCGTCGCTTGTTAGCCCAGTTTCTGAAGAGCAGCTTAAGAACAGCAACGTTTTTTCACTGGTGTCACACGACTGGATGTTCGTGTTGCTGTTTTACTTTAATAGGAGACGGCAGGCCCTCGGGCGTCCATGCTTTACGAGGTGTTTGTTACACAAATTGCTCAGATTGAGCTGCTCCATGTGGATGTTTTAGGAGAAGAGCTGAGGGTGTGTTGGGACAACAAAAAAATCATAAATAACCCCAACAGATAAACTACCGAGTGTATCTGAATACAGAAAATATTATTTATGTCACAAATGTGACGCATCGCCCACCCACACATGTTCAGTCTCAAGTATCCTCCCTTCAGATGAGAGAAAGTTTGAATATTCTGTAAAAAAAAAAAAAGTTATAACAAAGAAATGGAGCCAAACAAATCAAGTCTGGATAATTTGTCCGCGCCTTTTCATCCACTTGTCTGGGTCTGGGTCACCGAGGTCGCAGCCCAGCAGAGATTAAAACAATACAAAAGAAGTCAAGAACAAAGAAACTCTTTCATTTTAAAAGTTTGGTGAAGTTCACCAAACCAAGAAAGTTTCCAGGTTTCATTTTCTTCTTAAATAGAAATTAGAGGCTCCGGGTCAATGTGTCCCTCCACTCAATTACCATTTTGATCCACTTGTTTTTGGCACAAAAGGAAGTCAACTTGATCACCACAGTAGCACCCCCCCCCCCATACACAGAAGTAAATACTTCAGTGGAGGTGAAAACCGTGTTGTTGGGTCCAGGAACTCAAAGCTGCAGCAGGATGATTTCTAACATTGTTTTTTTAAATGCAGTCCTTTTCAAATCAGGCTTTATGCTCTTAAAATGATTAATATTTAATTTAAGCAGCATCCGCCTGAATGCACGTGCACCGTCGAGAGTTTGTCTGGAACGAGCGTTAATTTATGCATCGAATGATTTAATGTCTCGGAGTACATCAAGTAAAAAAAAAGCACGTTATGATATAAAGAAATATGTTTTCTTGTTTGCTGGGTCGTATACGTCGGGTCCTCGTTGGCCGCCATCCTTCATGTTTTAGATGTTGTTCTGCTTCGACTCACCTGATTTGAGTTAATGAGGAATGAACCAGCTTCTGCAGGAACTCGAGGACACGCAGAAGAGATAATTCAAGAGTGTTGGTGCAGAAAAGCGGCTGGCCTTTGAGGACCTTGGTTGGACTCCACTTCACACTCTAAGTGTCCAGACAAAAACAGATAATGAACTGCTAATTTACTGCCAGGAAAGAAAGAATAACAGAATATTTATTCAGATATCTGAGGTACATTTACTCCAATTATGTGATTTTTAAGCCAACTGGTACAAAACCTCCACCACTGGGTCCAAACTGGGCAACAATGAGAACATTTTGTGTAAAAATAATCAAACAGCCAGCAAGCTTGCGGTGCAGCAGAGAAGGAAAACACATGGAGGTCCAGTTGGTGGAGGCGTGCCTTTTAATCCCAATCCCTTCCTGAACCCACATCCTCGTCTGAAGTAGACGCCAGCCAGAAGAAAGGCATGCTGGGAGGAAATGGATCCCTGCAGAGACTTTTGGCTGCTGCGTAACTCCGCGGTTCTGACTTGAGTGCTGGAAAACTCTGGAAATAGATCCAGCTTCCCGTAAGGTTCTGATGTGGAAAACGCAGAAAGAAGGATAAGATGAAGAGGAGGAAGAAAGAAAAACAGCTGGTAGGAGGCTGGTCGGTGGGACTGGGGGTGTCTGTCCTCACTGATGGGCCTTACAGAGGGGTGACGGGGTGGGGGGTAATTTTATAGGCCTTAAATGAGAAGATGTTTGAGATGGAAAAAGGTTGAAGGACATTCTGTAAAGATTCAATTCTTTCATCTAAGACTGCAACGAACTCCTAATGGGGCTTTTATTTTGAAAACACCACAAAAAACCATAACTTCCCTCACAAAAAGCATTGATCAGAGCAAAGAGAAAAACTAACGTTTGGTAATTTAGTGTTGATTTTCCTCCCTAATTATGTTAATCTTCCTGTAATTAGAATCACCCAGAAGTACTAAAGCTGCCACATGTTTGCAGTAAGATTTTAAGACCAGAGAACACCAAACTCCTCGTTTCAGTCTAAACATGATGCATGTGGTGCGACCTTTGACCCCGAGGATTAGGATACGGTTAGGCACATCAAACAATCTAATTACTTGAGCGGTTTTATCAGGACCGAACACCACAGCGGCGCGTTCTCCGAGCTTCCCGCTTATCCGTATCGTGTGTTAAATTATCTCCGGTTGAGATGGAGCGTTTCCCTGACAGATGTCAGTCTAATTGAGTGTTGCAGCTCCAGTTGGTGCGCTTGTAGCTTGGCTTTATGCCTCTTTGACGCCTCTGTGCCTCGCATGATGGTGCAGGAATTTAACAGCAGATGCACCTTTCTTGTTTTTCTTTAGCGACGTCTTTAACGGTCTGATGATAAAACTAAGTCCTACGTGGCTTTACGCTAACATCTACGCAGAAGCTTACGTCTCATAAATGTTTTTAGTCTCTGAGACAACATCTGAAGGATATTAGCCTTTATTTTCTGTTCAGTTTGAATGTGTTGGTAAATATGCTGAAGCTGCGTTTATAATATATGATCAGTTTGGGGAGAAGCAAGCGAGGTGTTTGAGGATTCTACTAAAAACGATCCTTCATGGCAGTTGTGTCCAATCCTGGTCCTCCATCGTCCAAACTCAGTGATGACATCACAACACATCCATGTGCATGTTTTGAGTTTTAATTACTAGAAATTAGCCACTAACTTGTTGCTTCTTCCCACTTTCAGAGACCACGTCCACATTGAGTGATGTCACTGGCAGGTTGGGTAGATCATTGGTTTCCACACTGGTCCTGGAAGGCCACTATCCTAAATATTTCAGTTGCTACTGTGCTCCAACGCACCTGGTTCAGTGGCTGAATTCACCAGAAGCCTGTTGATCACCTGAGATTACAATCAGGTGTGCTGAGGCAGAGAAACCTGCAGGATGGTGGCCCTAGATCCTAATAGGTCTTTAAAAACTAAGCTCCTGGGAAACTTGGAGCGTTCACCACTTCACTATAATCAGAAGAGCCCGTTGACTGGGCATCTGGTAGGGATGCCTGGTGGACTCCTTCCATGGGACATGACATGTCCAACTAGAAGACTCGATCGGTCCAGGAGAGGTTAAACCTCACAGCTGGTCTGGAAACGCCTCAAAGTTTCTTCAGATATGCTGGAAGAGTGATTTTTGGCATGTTTGGAAACAGGAAGAAGTCCTCTAACCGGAGCAGTACTCACGGCTAGCCACTAGCCAGAATGCTAACCCATCAGTGGCTGATCTGGATCAAAACATTCGTACTGATGAGTTGAACGATGTCAACATTGGCCTCACCTTAGATGAGCAGCAGCAGATGAATAGATTCATCAGTAAAGGAATCATAAAAGACCCCCCCACACACACCAACATTCATCTTTTTGTTTAATTCCACAAATTTAAAACCATAAAAAGATAATTCTCTGCTCTGTTCAGACAACTCTCGGACTTGTTAACGAGTACCAACTTCAACACATTTTTCTTGGAGCAATTACTGTTTAATTTCCACGTTATAATTACAGAGAAACCATTGAAAATGATGAATTTTACGATTTTTGGTGTAAACCATCCTAATAATCTTTAACCTGCTGTTTAATAGAGACGGTTTTCTTTTATAATGAGGGAAAATAATCATTATTCTGAGAAGACCAGAGTCGCAGCTGCGCTTTCACACGAAATAAAAACCTCCACTTCGAATTCAGACGCAAACAAAGCTGTTTATCAGCTCATCAGAAGCGTTTCATACTGAAATCTCAGGTCGGGTCAAATTAGAACTCACTGAGCCACATCTGCTGATTCTGACGCTGAAAGGTGAACGTCGCATTTGTTATTTATTTCAACAGAATTTCATCAAAAACAAGCAGCTAGAAACAATCCTGCTGAAATAAAAAACCAACCCAGAATCATTTCCAGCAGCAGCCGGCCACACACAAAATGACACTATTCCTTTTTTATGCTCCAGTAAAATTAAAGGCTTTGAAATGAACAAATACAGAAACACTCCACCTCCGAGATCCTCCACTCCTTTATATCCTTCCCTCTACAAAAACTAATTTCAAGAAGTACACTGGCTTTAAATTGAATGACCTGCAAACTGCCCTGCTGTATTCTCTCAAGCGATGTTCCTCTTTTTCTCGTATTCCAGCCAGTTCAACGTTATCACAACCTGAAACATGACAGGGAAAGGCGGGATTTAAACGGCTGCACGTTGGTTTTCTCCGTTTAAAACCAGCGGAGGCTTGAGCGTTAATTATGTGACGTATTATTGTCGTTTACAGTCTGGGATGCATGAGTAGGGCCCTGTTCTCCACTATTTAATGACCAATCCCACAAACTCTCGTAGAGATCTCTCACCAGCATCTCTCAGCCTTGTGTGCAAAATATAATTTGTGCTTTTAGCTCCAGGTGGAAAGAAGGAAAAAATGGAAGTGTAGTTCTAGTTTTGCGGTAGAAAGCCTGAGGTGACACATCACATTAGGTCTGAATGCGATGTGAGCGCCTGAATCTGGGATGAATGCGCCTTTTCTCCTGTGGACGTCTGGACAGCACACATTTGACAGGCAGCAAAAGCCTCTCATTATTCTCGGCCGCGAACACGAGTCTGGGAATTTGTGACAGGAAATGAAAACTGCAGCAGAGTTAAAATTCATAAATATTTCAGTGGGATGAGAAGATGCATAAGTGATTTTTTTTGTTTTTGGTGGTGGAAATTCAGCCGTGAATGCACCTTGAGCAGCTAGCTTGACTGTTAGCTTCTCGGCTAACTTTCAAAACCAATATTCAATATTTGTACCAGGTCATTTAAACCATTTCTAACTATTTGCTGTCCATTTTGCATAATGCATTTCATTTTTGTTCAAATATCATACATTTGTGTCCAGAAGCAACTCTTCTAGCTAGCTAGCTAGCTAAGTAGCTGATTTCAGCAGAAAACAACCATGGATTTGTGTTTAATCAAAAGTTTAAATACTTTAATTCTAGACTGAAGTTAAGTTTTTACAGCAGGACACAAAAACAAACTAAAACTAGTCGTTAGCTCATAAAGCTGGTTAGAACTGATCTCTCTTACTTCAAACTGAGGCTGTTCAGGAAATGATAACATCTAAAGGAACATGGATGCACCTTGGATAATTAGTTGCCCCGCTGAAACTTCAAATCCCACAAAACTCGACTACACGTTATCTATATTAGCGTTTGCACTAGAGGTCAACCAATATTGGTTTTTCTAGTGCCGATACCGATATGTAGGAGACACGGTCAGCCAATGGCCAATATCTAGATGTTTTCCACCTTATTTTCATGCTAAAATGTCACTAATAACATCAGCTGAAAAAGTTTGTGAACTCTAAATTTAACTAACTGTTAAATCTTAACTTTGTGCACTGCTCAGTGTTAAAGTCAGACATCTAAATAAAGTTAATTGAGAGTATTTATTATGCAGAAGTTATCAGTGAACATAAAAATACATTTAAATTAAATTCTGCAACAGCACTGGGCTGCCCGAGGATGTGCCTGACTTTAAATCAGCTTTACTAAGGACAAATATCGGCCGATGCCGATGTATAAAAAATGGTAAATATTGGGCCGATATATGGGTCTACCCGTAATTAGCATGACTTATAAACAAATTAAACTGAATGACTGAAGAGTTCAGTGAAAATCTGAAAGCGTGGATAAAGTAAAAACCTCCCCAAAAGTAGAAAACCCTTTATTTTTGTAAATCAACATAATTATTTTATTGGTACGCTGCGCTCAACTCCAACTCTCTAATAAAACTTTTATTTGCTCTGTACTACTACTACTACTACTACTACTAATAATAATAATAATAATGATGATGATGATGATGATACTGAAATTAGGTAAAATGTTCAGTGACTGAAACGGCCAGGCCTCTGCCACAAACAGCAAAAACAGAAAAGAGCGTGGGAACTCCCAAAGCAAATCTTTATATCAGAGAAATAAAATCTGATTCTGTGTTTGTTTCATAGCAGTTACGCTCTAAATCACAAATAAACAAATGCTCGCCCCTCCTCAGGAACGTCCCTGAGGACTACCGCCAAGGAAGGTCGAGTCCCAACGAGAAAAATGAGAAGAGATCAGAAAAATCAGAGTCGTGGGCGGGTGAGTAAACCAACCTCCAATGTCATAAAGGACTGGTTAGGAGGAAAACACGAGGCCATCAGACAGACACGGCCTTCCCAAGGTCAGCAGATCCTTATCTAACATCTCAGAGTCCCTCTGATGGTCAGATTGTAAATCCATTCATCAACTGATCATTCATCAACGTTCCAGTCGGAGTTATTTTAGCACATTAATGATCCGTAGTTTATTACTCACATAATCTTATCAGACCTCAGATAGGGGATCGCTTCATCGTGCTTTTATTTAGGCTCCATTACTTTAACAGCAGTCTGAAAAAGCACCTTAGCTACGAAGTCAGGTTAGGTTAAGTCAGGTTTATGGTTAAGTCAGGTTAGGTTGAGTCAGGTTTATGGTTAAGTCAGGTTTATGGTTAAGTCAGGTTAGGTTAAGTCAGGTTTATGGTTAAGTCAGGTTTATGGTTAAGTCAGGTTAGGTTAAGTCAGGTTTATGGTTAAGTCAGGTTTATGGTTAAGTCAGGTTAGGTTAAGTCAGGTTAGGTTAAGTCAGGTTTATGGTTAAGTCAGGTTAAAACATTTTTATTTAGATTCTAATATTTAGGTTTTAACTATTAGATTTTTTTCTTAACTTTTTCCCAAATGTTATGCATGAGGGGCAACATTTGTAATTTAATGTTTTTTAATGTAGTATGATAGTTTTCATTTAAGACCCTGGTGAGGATGAACGAATGTTTTATTATTCAAAGCCAGCTGTTTTACAATCGGCACCCCATACATACACACACAAGAGTTTGCATGAACTATATAAGAATTTGGAATTATTGATGGTGTATGAAAGCAGTAATCCACTTTGTAAGCATCCCATTGTGACTAGCCTTAGCTTATCAGTCTAGTCAGGATCAATCTCCATTTCTCCAAACTGAGGATGCTCAACAGGTGATAACTGTTGATATTATTTCCATAAACTGACGTTTTTAATGCCATCCTGACGATCCGGTGCAGCAGCAGGGATGAACTCCTGACCTCGGGGGTCTGGAGGCGGGTGAAGGGATATCAGCAGCACCCAGGAGAACTCTGATGGAGCTCCTAAACTCCTAAATAGCAGCAGGAGCCGAGGACAGGAACGACCTTGTGTCACAGCATCTTCAGCCGCACAACCACCTTTTGGGATGGAGGAGTAACACAATCATGTCGGCAGTTGTAGAGCCATCAGAGTCTTATCTACAGTCCTGGGAATCCATTTCCTTGATGCCTCCCCCTCCCTCCCCGTGCTGCCCTGCCTCTGACCTTGTCATATAATAGAGTTGTTTCGTCTTGTCATTTAAAAATGGACGACATTCGTCCTTTATGGCGGCGCTGCCGTTTCTGAGGTGGGTAATCTCACACTGCTGAGTGCTCATCTAATCCACCTGACTGCCTCGGGTGTCTCGGTGGGAATACTCACCCCCCACCCCCACAAAAACAACTCCATGTGAGTGCAGAGGAGGATTCCTGCTCCCAGTTTTAATTGTGCATCGTGTGTGTTTGAGATGAGGTGTAAATCCAGTCATTTTACATTTAAGCACTTTACGACGGGGTGATAAAAACTAACTATCCATACTGAGCTGATAACAGCTGAGAAAGTCATTACCAAACACAAACGCTTGGCTGAATTCTCTAACTTTTTTTGCTTCTGCTGTTTAAATCACAGGATGATTCACTTTAAAGGTTCTTTTAAGTAATTTTCAAGAACCGAGAAATTCAATCCAGCAACATTTCACTCACTCCAGAAACCGAGCCGAGAGACGGAGACCTCTCTGGCTTTAAAGCTCCAGACGTTCACATGATTACTCTGTAATAAAGACAAAAACGCATCGATCTGACTCAGGAATAACCACTCTGGACATAAACCTCGTGTAGAGGAGTCAAGGCCTCGAGTTCAATCACAGAAACACACAAAAACATGAATGAATCCCACGTTAGCATACCGGCGACGCGTGCCAGGAACAAGTGATCCTCAAGGTCTTCGGATACGAGAATTCCTCTCCTTCACAAAGAAAAAGGTAATTTTCTGCCATCAGTGTGTTTTTTATTGCACGGATTCTCTTCTGAGTCACATAAAAGTCTTATAATAGAGAAGGAACCTCTAAAGCTAAGAGACGATCGCTGCTGAGGAAGGGCCACACGTTTGTCACATTTCAGTCCAACGCAGAAAAATGTAAAAGAATGCAGAAGGAGAATGCCTGGGAAGTGACATCATCACACCGGCTGATTCATGGTGCAGTAAATGGAAAATGACCGTTTATGTTTTAGTAACGTTTGTTTTCTATCTACTTAGCGTGAAGCCAAATAAAGAATCTTTAACTGCACCGCAGACGTTTTAATCAATAACACAACATTTTATTAAGTAGCCATATCAATCCCATAATGCTTTGTTTTAATGAGAGTCCGATTTATGGTAACATCAATTATCAAACGCTGGGCTTGTATAAATAAAGAGATCAGAGGCTTTAAAGCTTCAGGTCCTTTTCTAAAACAGCCTAAAACATCAAGCTAAACTTTAGTTTTTCTACACAGAATAAAAATAATGAATCTGATTTTTTACTCATAACTAAAGTCATGAATTTAACTCGAGATCCCAACAGAAAGAGAACAAAAACATCGTTGCTATAGGGATGCTCTAACTCGATCTGGTGATCGGAAGTGGGTCTGGAATCGGGTGAAAATGATCAGATTTAACCTTTTAAATTCCTCCTCAGAGATTCTTAAACGGAATACGTTTTAATTTCATCAAGTTCCTCTACATCAATGTTCATGGTTTCTTGGATGAAAACACCAGGCGAGGAATTCAGAAACCATAACATGCTGTTAGCTAGCAGGCTAATGCAGAGCTAATGCGTCTCCTCAGGGGAGAGAGAATGTCTGACGGCAGAGCCACAGACACTTGTAATGTTTGCATCCTGGGGATTTTTCATGATACACCACCTTAAAAACAACTTTTTCTAGTCCTAGTTTGTAAATAATCCTCCCAGGGTAGGGTGTTGCGGCAATTCGGACAAAAACATGAAACAGAGAGTAGAATGTTTTGCACCTGGAGCTGAGGAAGTTACAGGTGACCCTGCCGGCCAGTAAGGGTCGGCTTGTGGTCTCCAGTCCATCAAAGGGACAAAGAGACAATCAACCAGTGGCAGACTCACTCACACTGATGGTCCATCAGAGGAATCCGGAGAACCTGGAGAAAACCCACACACGCATTGGGAGAACACACTAACTCCAGTTCACCCATAAAACACAACGCCCAAACCAAAGATGAGTAGTAGGCCTGGGACGATAACAAATTTTGCTGGACGATAAATTGTCCAACAAATTATTGACGATAAATGATATTATTGTCGGCATTATCGAGACCAAAAACAATAAAATAGACCCTGTCTCTCCAAAACAATAACTACAATGGCCTATCCAGTGTCAACAGCCAAAACTGCACTTGAACCCTCTTGTCGTCCAGCGTCTTTGGAGGCGAGAGACGAGGAAAACATAAACACGCAGGCACATGGTGATATATTGAGGCTGGAAAAATTATTGAGTACATTTTCATCTATCGTACGATTAATTGACTTATTGATTATCATCCCAGCCCTAATGAGTAGCGTCGTTTAAATGGTTTGATGAAGGTAGGAGTGTTCCGCCCTCACATGGGGGGGTAACCAAACAACAACAACAACACATGGAACAACACAGGAGAGGCGGCTCATCAGAGAATCTAACACTGGAGCTTGGAGATCAATCAATCAATCAATCAATCAATCAATCAATCAATCAACGTTTATTTGGTTATTTTTAAAGATAGAAAAAGAAAAGAAAACACAATACAATAATTACAAGTAATAACCATAAGGTGTAGGCTGAAGCCTAGCTTTTTATGCCTACCCTTATTACGTGATCAGATTTTCTTTTTTTAAATAGAAAAACAAATAATAGAAATGGGGAAAAAATTTATTAAGAAAATTTAAAAATAGAATTTAAAATTATTAATTGTAGTAAAAATATTAACAATAAACGACAAAATAAGTCATCAAAAAAACAAAAACAAAAAAACAAAAAAAAAAAAAAAAAAAAAAAAAAAAAAAAAAAAAAAAAAAAAAAAAAAAAAAAAAAAAAAAAAAAAAAAAAAACTACCAGTAACCATACGAAAATCAATGATTACTATAAACAGTCATTTTCTATAAATCAGAATACTTTTAAGTGCATATTAGCCTTAACATTTTCATCCACAACTTTGAATACACTGGATCACATACAATCATTATAGTAATTAGTCTTAATTTTTTCGACATACATTTTTTTAAATGATTTAACTGTATTACATGCCCTGATTCCAATGTCTATGTTATTCCATATTCTTACTCCTTCTACTGAACAACTCTGACTCCTGACATTTGTTCTAACTTTTTGTTGTATAAATTGTCCCTCCCCTCTTAGTTCATACTTTGTCTCTTTGATCTTGAACAGCCTCTGGACACAATCCGGAATTATTTTATTATATACTTTAAAAAGTACTTGTGCAGTTTGTAATTTCAATGGTTTTAGAGAGGAGCAACAGAAACCATGAAACAAAGAAGGAGGTTCCAACTCTCCAAAACCTACAACGAAGCTCTGACTCAGATTCCTAGATGGTCTCACCAGCATTCCACATCTTCAGGAATGGGACCAGAACATCTCCCACCTGGAGCAGGAGAACGAAGACGCCACCGAGCCTCTGGAGGGAGGATCAGGGGTTTGAGTTGTAAACTAACTCATTAACGAAGCTCTCACCTGACCTTCTGAACCTAACCCTAACCCGTTAGCGTCAGGGCTACATGTACCGTAAAAAAGGGACATTTTAAAGACTTTAAGTGAGAATCTACACTATGATAAAAATTCAGATCTATAAGAAATTATTAGGATTTTATTCTGGTTTTTAAGAGTTTAGGATGAAAATATCAGGTTATTAAATGTGAAAAATAAATCAATGCTAGTAAAACTTGTGGTGCGTCCAGGGTCGAATCTCGAATGGTTTCTGGTAAAAGCTTATAAAATAACCATTTAACAGCTGGAAAATACAGGAGGTTTGAGCTATTCTGAGACTTTGGATGTTGGCCCATTTGGACAAGATTAGCTCCTTACAGGGCGAGCGGCCATATTTGATGACTTGTTCATGCTTTAAGTCTCGATTTGCTGCCTGACCCAGAAACAGAGATATCTTGCAGACACAAAAAGCTCAACGTGACTCATGTAGCAGAAGGAACTGTTTTCGTCCTGCAGAGGCCCTAAAACCCCAAATTAAAGCGACAGAATGGTGTTGTGTAGGTGGTGCTTCTATTTATCCTCTAAAACTACATAATCCTGTTCTTTGTGCTTCTAATTGGTCATTATTTCAGGAGAAAGATCCGTGTGACACCAGCTGTGGATTATAACACACTCCTCGACACCAAAAGCAATAAATTAATGAAGTGGAGCGCTTGGCTCTTGTTAACTAAAAGAAGGAGAACGCGTATTCCTTCCCAGGGTTAATGTATGGAAATAACGCTGCCAGAATTCCCAGAATATGCTCCGTGTTTGTGATGAGCAGCGGTGTGAACAACTCAACACCAGAGGGATTTTAGCGGCTCCTCGCAGACCGTGGTGCTACAATAATTGGTCACATTCTTGAGAAAACACATAAAGTTCACACATTTGGTGTTTAAAAGTCTGATTGTGTCATTTGCAGCACAGACTGTCTCCGTATTCCAGCTGTAAAAAAATAAAAACACCCACTCATCTCAGGGAGTCAAATGTGACCCAGTCTGCAGCACAATAAGGACAAAGCCCCGTCCGTCAGACAGTAGGAGCGTCTGGTTACAAATCACTTCCCACGGTCCGGCCTCTCGGACAGCCGGAGACCTCCACACATCCGTCTGAGTCGGTGCCAGAACCGCGGCTCTCCGGGGAAATCATTTAGTGGAGAACTCAGGCCCGGTCACAGTCTGCTCGCTGCTGATAAAGGGGTCATCCCGTGACCGGGTTCTCTATCCCGCACCCTCTCTACATCCCGTCTCAAAAAGCCCATCAGCCGTAGGATGATTAACTGGAAGGGAGGAAAGATTAAAGAGAAGGATATCATGAAAGAAGGAGCGAGGTGCAGGGTGTGCAGAGTCTGTGCAATCCCATAAAATGCCTCAGTTTTACCGACTGGGATATAATGGCTGCCTTTGAAGGAGTGGCTTTGATGTGAGACCTCCATAGAGCAGCACTTTCCACATTTTTTATTCTGCTCAGTCATGAATCTCCCCATCCTGAGTCATTTCCCCCTCGGACGCAACGCGGTGGTTAGAATAAACGTCTGTTCTGCAGGACGGAAAACGGCGGCGTGTCAATTTGTGCCGCCTTGAAACTAATTAAGCTTTCAACATTGTCATGCCGAAGATAGCCTTCTCCGTTTGGTCATTCATTAGAAAATATGCTGCAATTAGGACCATCCATTATGAGCTTAATTACAGCGTTAAAGCAGGAAGATCCTCACAGACGCACAGCAGGAGGGTGAAAAGAAAGAAATGTATGAAAATACTCAAAATCAAACTATCAGAGTCAGAATGATCACTTTACCCACAATAACGATGACAGATTCAGCAGATCATCACGGGGAACGGCAGCATTTTGCTGCATCGTTGGTTTTGAGGCAGTGACAACAGCAAATTGATAATCTGCTATTATCCGTGTGGTCGGGCTGAAATAAAAGCCGCACGAGTGGGAGGAGCCACCAGCCCCAGATAATGACCTAATTCCCCCCCGAGGAGCGGCGATAGATGGATGGATGGAAAACGAGACGAGTGCAGGCGCAACCAATTAACAGGCAGCCGTTTAACCTCCTAAACGGGCGAGACGAGTTGGGTCAGAATCAGAAGGTGGATGGTTCAAACGGCGGCGTCTACAGAAACTCAAGAGCAGAAATAATGAGCTCTTTCTGAGTTCACACGTTTGTTTTCCGGGAGGAGACCTGAGCAGCCGAAACAAAAAGACTAAACACATAATTACAAATCAGCTGGGAAATCGGTTTGATTTTAGTCGTTAACACAAAGAGACCCAACGAAGATGCTGAAATTAAACGTTCAAACTTTTGAGAGACGAGACAAAAAGCCTCCAGTTAATAAACCTTTGGGCAACTTTTAATAATCACGTCTAATGCCTCATTTTAACAGAACAAAAAGAAAAAAGAAATCATTCAGAGCAGATTTATGTAAATACCAGTCAAAGGTTTGGGTACGTGTTCTCTTTTAAAAATTTCTTTGTTTTTCTACATCTTAGACGAATTCTGAAGACCTTGAAATGATGGAGAAACCTAAAAGGAATCGTCTGAATTTTGTGAATCAGGCTGAATTGCTGAAAAAAGCCACTTCAGAGGAAGATCTACGAGAATCGTTTGAGCCGGTGTCTTCATGAGGCACAGAAAGGGTGAGCGGATGGTTTCTGTGTGTGAGATTTCTACTGTAAAGCATGGAGGAGGCAGTGTGATGGTGTGGGGATCCTGAAGCAGAATAAAGGAAGTAGGACGATGATCTTCAGCTCAAGTCTCTTAAGGTGGTAAGTCTGAGCAATTAGCTTAATTCAGACAAGTCCAAACGTTACGACGAGGGCCAAAACAGTCAAGTAAAACGTTGCTGCAGGCCACAAAAATGTGACTTTTTAATCACAAAAATACTGAAATTGTAAAGTTTGGAGCATTTTTTTAATTTTACTGTTTAACAACAGGCTTCATGTTGGAAAAAAATAACATAAAAGTGTTAAAAAGTGTTGATCTACATCAGAAGCTAGAAATGAAACTGGAGGCCGCACAAAATCATTACGAGGGCCACAAATGGTCCCCGGCTGCACTTTGAACATGCCTGGGTTAATTGCTGAATGTCATGATATATTAGCATTACTAGCACTAGCATATGTTAGCATAAGGCAGCTAATCACAGAATATATTTTTAAAGAAAACATAAAATGGCTGACAGAGTCAACTTTGAAGACATTATCTAAGGTTTGGGGTTTTAGAAGATGAGTGTTGATCATCTCACACACACACACACACACACACACACACACACACACACACACACACACACACACACACACACACACACACACACACACACACACACACACACACACACACACTTCTTCACTGGACTAAAATCAACAGCTGATTAGCCTCCAGAGTCAACATTAGCTAGCTAGCTTTAACTTTTTTGACAGAGAGCGGGTTAAACTGTCATGTAGCTGAAACTCGTTCTAATCACGACGTCTAGGGATGGAGCTTCGTGATCTCTTCAGGATTTGAGGAAAACAACCAAACCTTCATCATTCCTGATGATAAAACTCCTGAAAGGCAGCAGGCGACGAGGCTTTTAATTAGTTGTGTTGTCATGCATTCTGAATTTGTTCCTCTGGTGGCACATTTCAGTTCACTAGAACATCCGCTGTAATTGTTATGAACTCTTCGCCGTCTCCCAGCAGCAGCTGATATTTACAGAACACAAAGCATGCAGTGAACGCACCATCAGAGCTGCAAACATGACAGGAGACGGCAACGCGCTCTGGCTCCAGGTGAAGGGTAATTAACAGCCAGATCTCATTTTTCTGATTATTATTCTGCTGGAAGGTTTTGTTTTGGAGTCGGATTCTCAGGAACGCTTGTGTGAAGCTCTGATAACTTCGGTTTATCTAAATTACTCCTAATTCTTGACAAACTCTTTTTGAATGCATAAAAAAATCCTCACTATAGATGCATCGAGCCTCACGATGTCACGACTCCTCTTTCTGCACACGGCTGACACTAAAAGGTGGGGAGGAGTTATGGGCGGTGGCGGGGGGGGCATTATGGCAGATGGCGTGATGAGCTCAGACCTGTTTAATGTGGAGTGCACTGAAGTAAATAACAGCAAAGGCCACAGCTCTCAGTTTTCAGTCCCTCGTTTCTGCTCTTGTGCGTTAAAAGCAAATCCTCCTCCTTCCCATTTCTTTTCTCCCCTTTAAACTTTTTTTTATCACCTAACAGCCAATTTTCTGCTTTCATGCCGTCAGTCTCATTTCCTCAGCGACGCCGGCGCTTTGTCTCGAAGGACAAATTTACAACTGTGCAAAATTAAGTCCCTGCACCGCAGATTGATGATCGCAGCGATTGTCCTATATTTGACCTCCTCGCTTTTTCGGCTTCTGCTTGCCGAGGATTTAGTGTCCGTGGGCGCGAAGAAGTGCAAATATGTGAGTTTGGCTTTTAACGGCCTCCATTTACAATCAGATGAGCTAATCTGGGAATAAATTATAGCTACAAAACAGAACTATAACATGTGGATGTGTTTCATGAGGCCACCCGGTCCTTACAGGAAGCCAATTATAACTTCCTGTTTGGAGGTGTTGGAGAAGGTTAAGTAGCTGGAGATAAACTTTACTTCTTTAGATGAACTTTAGAGGAGCGGAGATCATTGTGGAGGGTTCTTAGACAGACTGAGTAGCTCATTCGATGTTTGAACAAGAGCATTTTAACCTCAACGAAAGCTGCAGAGGAACAGATCTAACTGGTAAATGTAAAACTGACTGATGTAAAAACAGCTTCTGGAATTTAAAAGGGCCTCGTAAAATATGGAATAAATGTGCATCACAGATTTTATTTTTATTCATTTGAGCTTTTAAGTGCTTGTCAACCACTAAAGCAAAACAGGTCCTACAGGTTAGAGATTTCCACTAAAAGTAAAAATACTAAACTACAAAATGATAAAATATGACTTTTGACTAAAGAATAATTAACATTAAAGTGACGGTGTGTATGTTTCCTGACGATAGGGGGCAGCACATACCTAAATCATTGCAAGCAGGCGGTATTTTTGTGTTCGAGTAAGACCTTACCAGCGGATGGCCATTAGGGTCAAAATCTGTTGTTGCAAATCTGTAAATGTGTTTTGTCCTCACAGGCTCACGTAGAAGAAAACATGGTGTCTAATATGGCGTCACCCAGAGACTTGGACCTACGCCGATGTATTTCATAACCGATGTTTATGGTTATATGTTACCAAGCCGCTAGGGATGTAAGAAAATATCGATATGGCAATATATCGTGATATTTTTTCCTGCGATATTATATTGATATTCAAAAGCCAAGTATCAAATTTTTGGAAGAATTTACATGCAAACATTTGTGTATTTTCTTTTGGTGCAATTCAAATGTCAACTGCTAGCTGGCAGCAGAGACTGCCTTTTTTGTTTATTTTTAAATTACTTCTGGTAGCTGCTTCTCTAATTATTGCCACCCTTTTTATATTAATTATTTTATCATGAGTATATTATTACTTCTTATATTTGCTTATGTCTTTTTTTTTATCTTTCTTTTTGCACCAAGTACCGCAGCAATTTCCTAATGTTGTGATTTCTCACACATCTGGCAATAAAACCCTTCTGATTCTGACTAAATATATTTAAAACACAACGTTGACTCAAAACAATGCCATAGAGCAGTGGTTCCTGTAACTATTCAAACCATTTAGTTTTCGCAAATTAAATGTTTCAGCTGAGATTAAATGTAATTCACTCATTTTAGGTTGGTTTAATTATAACCAAACACACTTCTACTGCCTATCCTGTTTGTTTTGATGAATCGATTTGTGTTTTTGTTTATATTTTCTAACCATTTTGTCATTTGTTTATGTAACATCACAGTTACAGCTGAAAAAAACTGAAAATTGATTTCACATCAAGTCCTTTGTGCCTGATGTATAAAATCCTTTCATAAAAAATCCAATTGGAGCAGCTTCCCCTGTGGTTCATGTTGATTAAAGCGGCGAGTCCAATATTTAACGGGCACCAGGCTGTATGCAAAGCCAACCGGCACGTAGCTGCATGTTAAATAATATTAATAAAACAGTCAGGCAGCTGCTATAAAATAAGATTACAGTTGTCAGGGAACAGAAATGTTTCAGAGGGGGAATGCATATAAATTACTGCCATGGCTCAGGTTCTGAAAGAGGTTTGTCTGTGTGTGAGTTAATCTAATTACAGAGGGATGATGTATAGAGCAAATATTAGAACGGCCACAGGAAATCCACTAAGTTACTGAGAGAAACTTAAGTCCCTGCATCAATTAGACGGAGCCTGCAGAATTATGCATCATCACACAAGACGGGGCTGATGTTAAGACTTAACGTCACCAAGTCTGACTCAGAGAGCTGTGAAAGCCAGCAGACCTGCAGAAAATCTACAGAGATCTTAATATGTGGTATGATTGTCGTGAAATAGCTGAATCAGCCGGTTTCAGCTTTCCGTTTGGTGGCTCAGGCTCCTTGCTGCAGGATTAGCACCCGGCTAAGCTCCTGGAGACCTGCTGGATTGTGGCTGGATCACAGCAAATTTGGAAAACCTCCTTCGTGATACTCCACCAGCCTCTCCATGTTCTATACGTCTGTTCCATGTTTCCATGGAAATCCCACCACAAAGAACCCAGGCCAAGTCCTTGCAGGACTCTCAGACGGAGTCAAGATGCTGCTACAGAGTACAAAATGATGTTATGCAACAGCACCGACGGTGGGGTTCGGCATAGGCCAGCGTGTCCTGTCTCACGTAGAAATCTCGTTTCCATAGAAACCGTTTATTACCGTCTGTAAAATGATTGGTCACTTCGAGTTGTACATGCACGCTGAACGTGAACATTTTCTCTTCAACCCCACTGCCGGCATTAGCCGCAGAAAGGGAAGAGACAATAAAAGGTTTGGTTAAGAAAAGACAGTCTTGGTCTCATGGCCCCGCCACTTTGGCTTCCTACCATGGAATGCTGTGTTGGTTTTACAGCCAGGACCGACCAGAGCGTGTCCTGGCTAGCAGAAGCTAACTGTTAGCAACTCCACAACATGGCGTAACACTCCTGACAAACTTCTACCCGCTGAATCAGGAGCACCAGAGCTTTATACCACAGAAAATGACCTGCAGGGCGTCCGCTGACACTAGAGGAAGGATGTAACGGTCAAATTTAACGTACAAACACAAAAAACTGGTCACTTTTGCTGTTCCCAAGCCCTGATAGAAACCAAAGCTGAGCTTTTCCTAAAAACAAGGAGCTTCACAAGATCTCACTGAGACCCTGCAAAGACCATCCAGGCATCCAACAAGGGCCTCATCCTCTGTGAATGTACTCCTATGAATTTTGAATAAACGTCAGGCCAGTGGAAAAGAGTTTGTCCATCAACCCAGCTGACCTTCATGTTTTTGTACTGATGCCTCAAACGCAACTCAACCGTGGGATAACAAGCAATCCTGCCGGAGGAAACCGCTGTTCCAGGAGTTTAACCTGAGTCCGGCGTGCTCCCCTCAGCTACCGGTTCTGTTTTTCATCTCTACGGCTGATTTATGCTCCACGCCAAAGATTTTGACTTCTGCCTGTGCTTCACGGAGAAACATCCTAAATACAAAATTAGATGGGGAAAAAAAACTTCCAGGAACAATTTAATGAGACTCCACAGAACAGCATTCATATATTTGGCCAAAAAAGAGAACTTTGGGAAGCATTAGACCTTTAAAACTTTATTAAACCCAATATTGAAAAGAATAAATCAAAGGCAGAAGAGAAAACACGGTTAATGCTGTTAGCTTGGCACTTACGTGGAGAGAGAAGGAAGCCACAGAGAGTCAAAGGTCGCCCACGAAACCGATCAATATTATCTAACAGACCTGATCTGGGATTAAAATACTGACATTAAAACCCACTGATTTAACCTTTAGGATCCTTCAGCTTCTACTACAGGAACCTGTGTTGGCTGCACAGACACAACTGTTGCAAAAAAAATAATTATACAATAAATCAGGTTTGATAAGGATGTTATCAAGGGTCATCTTCATTTCCCAACTATTGTTGATGAAGCAATGAGTGTCTGCAGAAATCCTCGTAATCCAATGAATATTATTAAGACTCTTTTATGGTTTGCATAATCAGTTCTGCAGACTGTTTGTTGTGTCGTATTTTTACAAGAGCAGATTTTCATTTAACCTGGGAAAAATTGATATGACCAATAATGCAGTTTTACAATTGTGCCTGCCGCTCTTCAGGGAGAACATTAGCATCAGCATCGGGGCGCTCAAACAGCCAACGAGAAGCTAAAACTCACACCAAACGCCGCACACATCCTGGTTATTATCCCACAAAGGGGAAATAATTCGGCGTTTAATGGAAATGTTTGGGATGTTGCTTATTTTGTGGTGCTGATGAAACTAAGTAACATCAGCAAACAGAGCGGCCAACGGTGGAGGCTGAGGCGGTATTAAAAGATAGAAAACTGTCTCCAGCTTCAATGAAAATAACGTTTATGGAGCAATAAGCATGATGAGTTTTTAATGCTGCTGGATATTTCTACTCATCCCCGTTTTCTGCTGACTTCCACAGAAACTCGTCTCTCAAAAACAAAAAATAACAACCCCACGAGCCGCTGGTTCGTGCTCAGAATAACAACTTTGAGTTAAGTTTGTAGAACGTGTGCCCTCTTGTGGCGCAGGATGTATTCCATTTCCAAAAACGATCATTTTCAGCTCTAAAATACCTCCATACCCCCAAAAGTCAGGCCTCTACAGCTGCCACAATTACAAATCAATTACATTTTGTGGTTTCTAAAATCCTTTCCCTTGTTTACGAAACCAAAAGTCTGAGCTTTAGGGACGACTGCACCTCTTATTTAGTTTAGCTTCTCGTCCAAGGAACTTTCTTAATTCAAACATAAACGTGGACGCTAATTTAACTGTAGAGGGAGTTTTGTTAAATGTGAGCTAACTCACAGAATCTCTCGTCTTCCTTGAGGGCTGTCGGGGTCTTTGTTGTCCGGTGCCCATGGAAAATCCCATTCCTTCCATTTGGATTGTTGTGAAACCGTTCCAGAGTTCAAACTTCAGACTACCTCCTCTTCACAGCTTTACAGCTTGTTACTCTGCAATTTTCTGTTTGAATTGAAAACTGGATGAGAAGTGAAACGACTTCAAGTAAAAAAAAAAGCTGCCTTTTTTCTGAACCCATAGGATTTCTTAAACGTACCTCCCTACCAGGGCAATGTTTGGAGCTAAACTTCTACCTGGATAATCTGGACCTGGTTCCTGAAGTAGAAACCAATAAGGGTAAATGGAAAAAAAGATCCTCCTTTATCAAAAAAAAAATTAATTTCTGAATATTTTCTGACTGAAATATAATTTCCCTAAAAATCTAACCCAGAGATTGTCTAAACTCTTGACCCTAAAGCACCAAAGCATCTAAACTTTGTCACTTAAGGCTCTCAAAGTGTGATTAATGGCACTTGATGAGGCAACATTACCATCCTATCAGAGCACTAACTGATTTTTTCTCTCCTTGGGTTGAGCACACGCCAATTTAATGAGCAGCGGGGTTGGATCACAACAAGAGAGATGATCAAGATGGAGCCAATTTGCACGTCAATGGCGGCGAGCGCTGCTGTAACGAGTAGAAAAACAGACATAAATAAAGAGAGGTGGAAGCGGTGCAATTTCCAAGTTTAATTAAAGAGACCCGTGTAATTGGAACCAGTACAGCGCTTGACAGGCACACACAATGTCGCTGGCAAAAATTGTAGATAATCTAGCTAATTGATTTATTGAGCAGCAAATTAATTGATTAAACTGCTGTTGTGTCACTGGAGTTTCTGAATTGGTCTTTTTGATGGAAGTTCGGGGCTTCCTGCACCTTCATGCTCCAGTAACACCAGCTAATGGGAGTGCTGGCTTCCCTAGATGAGAAGGGAGGTGGTCAAGCTAAGGCAGTCGTTTCAGTTCTGAGCGTGGAGTCATTTGTTAATGAGGTGATTTATTTTCTCTGAGCCAACTTCAGGTTAATAAACAGACTTTTAAGCCAACAGAGAGATCATAAACGTGAATAAAACAGGTTGTGATTTAGTGAAATTTATCCGACTTTCTTTGTGAGGGGGACAATAATGTTTTTGCCTGCATCTGTGCTTATTTGTGTTGTTAGAACATTTGTGGTGTTTGTGATCATTCAATGTTCTCAATTCAAGATGGCCGCCACTCAGTCCGTTTTACAGATATCGAGCTGATGTTTGGTGTTGTAGTAGTTAGGAGACTTCTCCACAAACTGACTTCATTCAGTTTTCCTGAAACGTTGGTTTTAACTATTGGCGTCGAACCCATTCAAGATGGCCGTCTCAACATTAGCTTACACTAAAATTGCTTTACGTCGGTCCGTTTTTTAAAATATTTGGTGTCAAAGATTTGGTGTCAGATGAGTTTTATAGCCAACCACATTCTTTGAAAGCCATCATGTGTGAGATGGTGTCATAATTTGATCAAACAACTTAATGTCAACATAAAATCACGAGCTATGAAGCTAAAATCAAGCCTCGAATGTATAAACGGTTCTGCATTTTGATTCTGTACATTTGCATAAAACAGCAAACCTGCAGCATTTCTGAGAAACCTTTCACGGCTGCCATGTTTATTTCTCCAAACCAAGATTTATAAAAAGAAGAAAAATCACACCGCTGCACTCACTGTGACAACGTGCTTGTTCAGATATTGATAGTATTCCCTTAATTTAACACTCAGCTCAGATATGAGAGCTTCTCCTTGCTGCTGAACTGCTTGTGATCTGAGGTACATCGAGTCCCGTCAGTGAAACCTTCACTTCTGAGAAACCTGTCAACATGCAAGGCTGAAGAAAAAACCAGCAAACGGGAAACGAGCAAAGGATGCTGAACCGATGCACCGTTATTCATAAACCATTCAGCTCCGCAAACCTCATAAATTAGCTCACAAGGGGGAAAACAAACCAAAAAATCCATCGGGTCATGTTGGTTTCACCCTTTCTTTGATCAGCAGGACTTTCAGATGCTGGGAACACACACACACACACACACACACACACACGACACTCGACCGCCAAAAGTGACAGAGCGATGGGAGGAGGGAGGACTAAAGGGAGGATGGGTAACGCTGTGAGCAATCTGTCATCGGAGATGTTGGAAATGGCATGGAGATGATTGCATGGAGCGGCGAGGAGGAGAGCAGGCAAACTAATCGAAGTCTGACTATTAATTCCCGACACACTGATGAAGCAGAGTTGACAAGCTTTGAAGAGGAGAGGACGAGCGTGATGAAGAAGAGCTGAGAAAAGCTAAATAACAGGAGAACGGACAGACTCGGCCTGATTTCTTCTTCTCTTGAATAAACAATGCGGTGGGGATGTTGTGTTTGTTTCTCTGCAGCTACGCTGTGCTGTAGTTCGGTTTCTGCCCTGCGGCCTTTTACAGGAGAGCAAAACCTGGAGCACATAAATAAGAAGCAGCGCGTCCACCGCGGAATAAAAAGCAGATTCCCACCATTTGGAAAACAGCTGCAGATAAAGGAAAAAGCAGAAATGCAGATGGTTCGGGGCTGAATGTGCCTCCGGATTGATCGGTCATCGGGAGCCTGGAGAAAACCGGGAGCCAGAGCCTTAAATGACAAATCAGAGGAAAGCCGCTCTGCCTCCATCTGGATGTGCTCTGTGGGTCTCCTGCATCCATCTGATGGGAAAGTTTGTGCCCATGATTGATTGGCAAGTGTTTTCAGATAGGGGCAGAATTTGGCAAGAAGCGACGGCTGGCAGTGATGAAGCAATCAGGGCTCTCGCCTGAAAAGGCAAAAAGAAAACCCGTTGGCAGCGTTTAGCTGCAGGGACCGACTCGGGATGAGAGGAGCTTCAGCGGCCAAAAGGTTTCCTCCTCTGACACCAGGCTGCAGCCACCAACAAATCCACTTCCTGTTAGCTCTCATCTTCCCAGAAAACCATCAGGATAACTCTCTACTCATCCAGCAACTCAATGAAATCCACAAGTTTATTTTTTGGATTCTGGGTTTTATTTTAAGGCTTATTTTCTCCTGCAGTTTCATTTCAGAGCCCCGGCTACTGTAACTAAGGCTCTCATAGATTCCTACATCAATAAGAAAGAAACGGAGTTTATTTCACTTTTCGCTGAAAGTTCTGGAAAATGTCAAGGCAGCAACTGAGCAGGGAGTCCAGAAGTTCCAGGACATAAAAAATGCTCTTTTACTGAATCAAATATGCGTTTGTACCCAGAAGAATGGAGCTCCTTCTCCTGCAATCAGCCTGTGAGGAAGACGTGAATATTCCAATTACTTCCTCCTTATCTGCCACTCAAACTTCATCCAAAGGTTTATTTTTCCTCAAACCTCCAGCAGGCTGAAATTTCCTCTGCTTTCGCCTGGATTTTAATATTAATTGCTTCCTGGATCTCTTTTCCAATTCATGCAATTGTCAGAGTTTAATTAGGAGTGAGAATAAACAATGAGCTGCGTCTGATTTTGCTCTCATAATGGAGCTGAAGGGTTCGTGCAGCAGCAGATCAACTCAGCTCTTCTTCTTAAAGCTTTTTGTTTTTCATGACTTAATTTAAGATTGATTGAAATAAAAATTACTCTTCTGTTGCTTTAGAGCAGAAAAACTCCAGCGTTTTTCCCTTTAAATGGCTTGAATTGTGTTTTTCCTCTTCATTAAATCACATTAGAGCATGCATTGCATTTAGGTCACCGTTGTCTTTGCAGCCCAAACCAGTCTGGTTAATCTGCATGGAGAATAACAGAGTGCAGGGTTTGATTTAGGCTTTCGCTGATGCCCCAATGTCACGCTTCCTCCTAAAACGCCGACTCATGTTGAGCCAACGACGGTCAGCAGTTCCTCCTATTGGAGCTGGGGGAGCGGAGTCATCACCGCACCTGCAGGTTGATCTGCAGAGACACGACGCCGCGTTTCAAACACCTATCAACGCGAGGCGTAACAGCAGAGACGACAGGCCGCTTGTAATTCGTGTCCGATCGTTGGCGTTTCCATGAAGCCGAGTTCGGCTGAGCAGGAGTGCCGTAAAATCCGAAGGTCAGAATTATTTAAATAAAACCAACGCGGACACGTCAGTGCATTGTTTATTCAAATAAATCTGAAAGCAGGACGGAGACTCTGTAATAAACGTGGTTGGTATGCATGAAGGCACAACTCATGCAGACAGGGCTGCCTGGGTCCTTCTGTTCATTAAAAATGTGTAGCAGATTTTTTTGAAACCCAGTTGTGCAAATGATGCTGCACCTTGAGTGACAGATACAGCACAAGGAGGGAAAGTGATAGTGAAGAAGGAGAACACCCAGCACTGCCAAGCTGGATTTTAATTGGCTATTTGTTTTTCATCAGTCCCAGAGGAGACAATATTTATGAGTTTGATCTTTCTGCATTTCTCCCAAGGAACAAGACTGCCTGCTGCAACGTGATAGGCAATGATTCTTGTTCTTTTTTTTCCTCCCTGACGCAGAAAGACGTCTGAAACGCTTTAATGTGGAACTTCTGCAGCTCTGCATCCTGCCAAGGTCATGAAGAGTGAAGGCCTAGCTGTTGCCGCTACATGTACAACAAGACAACCTCAAAAACTTCAAACTGAATGTTAAAGCTGCTTCAGTGACTCATTAGTCACCAGGGTAACCGGCATTGGCTCATTAGGGTTACCATAGTAACCATCATTAACTTATTAGGGTCACGGTAACTACCATTAGCGAATTAAGGTCACAGTGGTAACCGCCATTGGCTTATTAGGGTCACCATGGTAACTGCACACCAATTAGACATGGTGTCAAATTCATAGACTTAAAGAACCAAACCCTTGTATTTTAAATAAATCAAGAAAATTATAAACTGTGCCTGAAAAACAAAAATCTTAAACCAGAAGAAGCAGAAACAAAGTCTGGAGGTCACATTTAGAAAATGTTGTTTCTCCGTGGTTCCAGGTAGGAGGTATGACGAGTCTTAGGACATTCTGAGCTCAGGTTTAATGGAAGTCAGTGGGAGTTTGACTGTGATGTTTCTGCACTCTGAAGGGATCTGAGAGACAACCATCAGTCCTACAGCAGTGGGAGACACTCTGGAGACGGAGAGCTAAAATACCTGCGTCCTGATGTAGTTTGTGTTTGACGGTGGGAAGTTTGAAAAACTTAAAGTTTGGGTGGGTCAAAAGTTATTGTGTGACATCATCACTCTCTAAAATAGCCCTGTTTCCACTACAGAAGCTCTGGGAAATGTCTGGGGGGGGGTTCCTCTCAGCTGTTGTGTCTCCATGCAAAATCAGCTCATTCAGAACCTTGTTAAACCATTTTTAATGATTATTTCTGATTCTAATGGGTCCCGCTGAATGTTTCCTGCAGGCTGAACATGAAAATAGTCTCCTCCACCTATCTCCTGCATTAGCGTCTGATAGAAAACAGACTCTAGGTGAAACTCTAGGATTAGAAAATCCTGACAGATCTACGTCACACTGTCACTGAACATTCATGGACTCACCCATCTTGACTCACGACGGGGAAGGCTGTTGTTATAGCGTCCAGGAAACAGCAGAGAACGTCTGGGCTAGTAGAAGCTAACCGTTAGCATTAGCAACTCCACCACACAGCAGAACTCCTCCAGGCTTGTGTTATTTGTGGAGATAAAACATTAACGTTGCAGAGCAAACAGAGTCAGTGGTAGAGTCGTGTTGCTGTTAGCCAATCAGAGGAGAGATGTCCACGTATCAGGAAGTAAGGCTCTAAATCCTGGCGCCTGAAGCTCAGCTGTGCCACTTCTAGTTCCAGACATGGAGGTGGAAGCGGTGCAGCACTAACTGATGTGTCTAACTGTCTGTGCCCCTGAAAGCAGTAGCTGAAAGAGTTAAAACCTCTTTTGTTGCTTTAAATTCTAACTTTTTTCCCACCTGATTAAACTTTAAATGACGCTCCTGGTCTACCTTAGCGACAGAGCTCCAAAGACGGACAGATTTCCTCACACTTTCACCAAAATCCAGTTGAAATTATTGCAGTTTTTATCCAAATGAATCCAAGCAGCGTAGCGTTCTGCCAGCCAAGGTCATAACACACTATTCATACATCTTCAGCAAACTGAAAACCAGTTTTCTTTCAAACTTCTCCTCTGGCACCGTTGAGTCCTGAGCCACAGCTGCTTTAAACAAACAAGAACCGTGACATAACTGTCATCTGCATTTATTTAAGTACACGACGAGCCAAAAGGTCAGCTGGAGAGGAAACAGGACCAAACCACATGCTGGCAATCACATTAAGACATCAGAGGGAAAAGTTCTCCTAATAGAAAACCCAGAGAGAGATAAGCCACGCTATGAAATTATTGATGAGGTTTGGAGCGCTGATGAGAACGTTTGACTAACCTGACCTTGGGTTAATAAGAATCTGACAGATGCTGCTGTGAGGGATAAGTTTCCGTCCTTACCTCTCAGTGAGGAGCAGCAGATTCACTCACCAGCACACCTGAAATACATCCAAATTCAGCCTCGGTGCCATAAAACGAGCTGATTCTGTTTAATCACCATCAAAAATCTGAGTTTGTTGGAGGAAAACACACAACGCCATCTGTTTAGTAACATAACGCCGGTTGGTTCGTCTGATTAGACACATAAAGCCGCCTTTTGCTAGAAAAGCCACTCAGCTAATAACATTTTCTCGTCAATCTAAAAGCTAAATCTTCAACAGAAAGTATTTGCAGAAGGGCCCTTTGGGTGTTTTTAACTTCAAGTGCGTTTGCTGGTAAGAAACAAATAATTACTCAGAGTGCAGGAGGAAGACAGAAAGTCTCCCACACATCTTCCCACTCGCGTACGAGTGCACCTTAAGACGCCCTCCAACAGCATGGCGCTCCATCCTCAGGTTCACTCCCTCTGCTGAGACTCAATAACAGCCGACCTCCGGGCACCGGGCAAACAAAGAGAGCAGCAGAGGTCCAGCCCACAAGCTCACAGCGACACAAATCCAGTATCACGTCAGTAGGAAAACCGGCCATTAGGAGGCGGCTAGCCAGCGAAACAAGAGGAAGCTGAAAGCCCACCTGGACGCCTTTAAACACCCATAAACACGGATCCAGAAGCATCGAGGTAAGCCAGGGCGTAGCTTTGATGAAGCACCAGCTGCTCCTCACGCCGTCCAACAGAAGGAGCTAGAACGCAGCCATGAGTGGAGTTAATCTCCCGGGCTTCCACTCCTCACACACACTACATAAGACTTCTCCTCTGGGTGTCTTTACCTGAAACTCACCTCCCCAGCGCTGCAGCGGCTTCGCCCCTCGTCTCAGAACATCAAACCATTCAAACCGGGCACCACTTCAGGCACATCTCCCCCATTTCAGCTCCAACTCTCTGCGTCTATCTGCTTCAACCAAAAAAAGGAAAAAGAGTTTGATTCATCCTCCCAGGGGCAGCGGGAGACTGAATGTGCTTCGCCATTATAACAAAAAATGAGGCCATGTACTGAGCGAGACCAGGCAGAATGGATTGTTCTGAGAAGCTTTAACCGTCTGGAGTTCTTAATTGAAAACGGTGCGATTCAGCTGAAAGGAGCAGCAGAGAACTTTAATTCAGTGTGTCTGAGGCTTGTCAGGCCGGAACATTTTAGAGAAATTAAACCACGACAACAGAGCAAGACTCCACCTGCTCAGGACGATGCTAGCTTAACGTTAGTTTGCTCTAAACAAACATGGCTGTAGCTTCAACATCCCGGGTGTTGTTGGTCGTCTTTTATGTTGTTTAAAAGCTGAAGGGACAAACCTCACAGGAAATCTGTGACTTTTATTAAAATCATTTGTATTTTTGCTTCTGGACCCTTAATTACCCACAGATGTAATAACCTGAGCAGAGTGTTAAAATAAAAAATCATTTATCAGGACGTTTTATTTTAATTTCAGCTATTAGCACCATTTTTTAGCTACCTACCTGTAGCCTTTCATGTTGATTTAACAAGTTTGAGTTGAATTTAATTAAATATTGAGCTCTAAATTTAAAATACTCGGTCTCAGGTGGGCTAATGCCACAACGCCCCACAGCTCTCCCACATCCAGAGATTTGTTCAGTCATGCACGGCTAATTATGAACGGATTCTAGTGAGCAGAAACGGTGTGTGGTGTCAGCGATGAAGGAACTTGAAACCGAATCAGGAATGGGATCGTTTAGTCGGCTGAAACTTTGATGGAGCTGCATCCTTCGGTGCGGTTCGGCTCCTTTAACCGCAGCGCCGAGCTTGTTGCAGAGCCGCGGGGCACCTGTGCTGCCATCCTGCTCCCTGTCAGGTGTGATCACACGCCGGCGTATCCCACTGCAGCCTGCTGGGAGCACGAATATGGGCCGAGCTGGGCAAATAAAAAGGAGCCTGTGTGCCTCCATAAGCCGCTTTGGTCTGCAGATTTGCACTATTTCAAAGTGCCGGCTGGTGCCACGGATGCTAAGCTCGCCGCTCTGGAGCTGGTAGCAGGCCAAGGACAGGTGGAAACAGAAGGACCGATAGGAGGAGGATCACAGAACTATTAGCCACGGGGAAGTGATGGAGCGCTAATGTCCACAAACAGAAGACCGAGGCTCTCCTCTGAAAGCCCTCTGGCTAAACCCCCCCCACTGGCGCTCATCTGATTTCAGATCTCCAACGTTCAGCGCAGAGAGGAAAGTGATTTTTGTGTTCTGACCACATCGCTCACTTCCTCTGAACTCTGGCCCCGTGACGCTGATGAGAAGCAGACCTGCTCTTGTTATGTCAGGGAGCCACTCGCTTCCTCCTCTCTATCTTTGTTTGCAGCACACGCCGCGGCGCCCTCACCCTCTTCTCTCTAAGGATTAGTCGAGCTGAGTGTTGAGGGTCTTTGCATACAAAAAGGCTGCGGATCAGAGGGAAGCAACCTTAGTGTGGACTCCGGAGCCCTGATTGGATTCAAATTTGAACCGAGTCAGAGATAATCAGGAGGCTAAAGCTGCTGGCGGACTCTGTGTAGCTTAAGGAAACTTTTCTAACCGAAGGCCTCATTATTAATCAGTAACCGTGTGAAATCTGCTGCTGCAACAGCAGATCCTCCATGAGAAGCTCTGAAAACGAGCGCTGATTAAATCAGCTGAAACGTAGTAACGTGGTTGTGATGTTCAGTAACGTCTTAAAAAAGAGAAGATGAAAAAATGGTGATTAACGCTGCCAAGACTGGTCATGATTACTTATTAGTATAATATTATTACCTGTTAAAGTAGTTTTGAATTTGAATTACGTCGACTACCAAAACCACTGATGACAAATGTAATCATCAACATCACTGCTTATTTTTTTTAACTTTGTTTTTCCCTCCAGACTTCCACTGAACCTTCCTCTGCTCTGTCTGCCATGATGCCTCGAGTGGTGTTGGTGTTTGCGGTTAGCCGTAGCGTCACCAGAAACACCCAAACAACAAAATCACGGTGAGGCTGCAAAGGAAATCGAAAGTCGCAAACATTAAAGAGAAGCGTGAGCAAAACCTGCCTCCCACAGCGGTACGACGGTGATGCACGAGCATCATAAAAGGAAGCATGTTGTTGTTGATGATGACTAGTTAGCTAGTTAGCTGCTACTTGTATTAACAGCTGTAACATGCGTTTTCTGCACAAACTCTAATGTTTGTGTTACGGTGTCAAAATGAAAAGTGTTCCCCTTCAATAAACAACTTCATTACCAAGGAAAGTACATTTTATAAACTCTTCTTTAGTTATTTTAGCTACTCAGGACCCTTGCTGCTTAGCAGCACTTTGAGATTGCTGAAATATAAAGTGCATTACAAATAAAATGTGTTATTATGTCTCCAATTACTTAAAGATTCACCTGGTGCCTTTCAGATGTGACTATAATCTTTGAATGATCGGATTTATTTTGTTTTCCCTCGTTTCAATAAGGAAACTGGAAAGTCTGCCTTTTGCACCTAAAATCCTCTTGATTGGAAAAATCTAGCAGAAAGCATTCGGTCAGTCACAACTTTGATTATTTCAGAGTCCCGTTTATGCCCGTCTCTTGTCCTGTTTAGGTGTTTTATTGTAGGAATTGTTGTTTGCTAATGTTGGAACTGAAAAATCTTCTTGGAGCTAATATGAGAGCATTGTATTATTAAATGTATGATTAAGTTTATTAGTTTTTCTCTGATCTCTACTCACTGCTACTCAAATTTTTGGACATATTACTGTTGATTTTACATTTATTCTGCACCAAATGGAGTGGCATTCCAATACCCTGTACAACGACAATAAAGTTTATTCTGATTCTGATTCAAATATCGTGCGGCCTTTTTATTTTGTTGCATTAAGAGAGGACCCCCAGGTAAACGAGATGCTCCGTCTGAAGAGGCTCATCCTCCTAAAATACATGTGAACAAAATAATAAAAAGTCATGATTAGCGTAGCTGCATCCTGGTGCAATAAGCTACAATTTACCACGATCCGATAAGCTGACTAATCAACGACATAACTGACAGGTCGATTATCAGAATCATTTTTGGCAGCCCCAGTCGTGATAAAATCATGATTTCACAATAAAATCACGACATCTCTTCCATTTGGCCCAGCCTTATTTAAACTTTTACCTTCATTTACATTAAATATCCTCTCAAACGCGGATGTATGCGTGCACAAGGATAAAAACAGCACCAGAGTCTGATCCTGGTGCAGCGTGCACGCTGGGAAAGCAGCAAATAATGTCTCTTTTTATCATTTCACAAGCGTTTCATTTTAACAGGGTTTCAGAACAGAACCAGTTACAGCCAAATAAACACCAGTTCTGATTGCTAAGTGTTTGCACACAGGCTGCACGACTGAAGGATTTAGTCCTCTTTCAGCTGGATGCTTCCACCGTCGAGCACACGATAATGTTTGAAGAGTTTGAGTGACTAAAGCTGGGGCGAGAGGGCAAAGTGATTTGGAAAAGCTGACGAAGCGGTGAGTAATGTAACACTCAAACCAATTCGGTCTGAATTCATTTTCCTTGTTTCTGGGAGTAAATTTGCTTTAGGAATTCAGGATAATTGTTCTGTGACCATTCTGTCATGACGACAGGAAGTGGCACCGACGTGACCATCGGGGGAGGAGAGTGCGTAAAAGTGGGAACACTTTTTTTGATTGGCGGCTCTTTTCCTGCGGGTGTGGAAACACCTTTTCCTTGGTGTTGAAATGAGCCGCCGTCGTGTGGGTTTGGCTCCCAACAACACCAGATTTCAGCGTTCCTGCAGGGAAACCAGCGCAGCAGGACCTCGTGTTTTACATACGAGACTTTATTTCACTGTTTTGGGCTTGAACGTTAAATCTGTCATGCTTAGATGTGTTAGTTTTTGGTTTCCACCTCTGCAGCCTCAGGTGGTAGAATACGGCGATGCTGACAGCTCGTTCTTTTAAGAGAAACGTGAACGTCAGCATGCAAACAGTGCCATTGTTGTGCTGCACTATGCAAGGCCAACCAGCACCAAAACAGCATTGTTGAAGAGGAAACAGCAGCATAAAGAGAGTAAAAGCAAATATTTCCCATTTCACAAGATTCCAGTTGAAACGTGTTCATTTTGCAGACGTCTAACAAACGTTTGACGTTTTAAAAGCAGTAAAGTGAACTCCTTTAGCAGATCTGAGACCTGCACGGTTACCTTTAACCTAAATAATCTCGATTTATCCGTGCTCCACCTTTAGCTCACTGCAGCTGCATCAGTCAGCGCGTCTGAATTTAGCTTCAGTCACCTGAAGGCCTCTGGTGTTTACAGAGTAACCCTACAGAGGTGTCTTTTACAATCGCTTCACCCAGGAGTTATTTCTACACACCTTTGTGAGCAGGTGCGTCTGTAACAAATACATACAGCTGATGTCGGCTCGGAGCTGCAAGAAAAACAGACAAGAGTACTTTAAAAGTTTCTAGAAGTCTCTAAAAGGTAACAATTAACGTGTCTGTGATTATAATGAGATAATTAGGATGATGTCAGAGGAATTCTAGACAGAAAGGCTGTAAATTTTCATTATTATAATAATTCAAGTAAGTTTCATTAGCTAGACCTCTGGAAGCTTTAAATGGGCTACACCAGGGGTAGGAAACTCCAGTCCTGGAGAGCCGCTATCCAGCACGTTTTAGAGGTTTCCCTGCTTCAACACACCTGATTTTAATCACCAGGTGATTAACAGGCTGTGTTGAAGCAGGGAAACAACTAAAACATGCTGGATAGCGGCTCTCCAGGACCAGGGTTCCCTAGCCCTGGGCTTCACCTTCATCATTGAGGGATTTTATACATAAAAGTAAGAGGACTGGGTATTTTTCTTTACTTTTAGTCCTCAAAAGAGCATATTAGTAAATATTGGAACATAAAAATGTTAGAACGTGGTGATCTACATCAAGAGGCTACTGCAGAGGCTAAACTCATCATTCCAGAAGAGCTGCTAATAGCCCCACGGGTGCATTCTGGACATGTGTGGGTTTAAAAAGAACCAGATGTTATAATAAAGTAGAGCCGGTCGATTCATTGAATCGGGTTAGGGTTTTCAACGATCATTACATCAAATGAGCCGATTATTTGCTCCGCCTTCCTGGTTTACCCTCGTGCTGCTCCAAGTTGCAAATCAAGCGCACCCGCACAGAATTACCAAATTGTTGTCCCTACTTCCAACAACTTTCCAGACTCCCGTAACAACTCTTTTTCCAAAAAGCACCAGGCGATAAACCAAGCAACACTTCTGAGGACCTTAGCTGCTTTCTGTAGAACTCTGTAGTCAATATTCCCAGCAGGCTAGCTGGGAATATGTTTATAACTGAAAAATAAGGAATAAGGCTAAAAGTGGGGCTGAGTAGTAATGTAACCTCTTCTGTAACATCTCTGTTGTTCCAGTCAATCATTCGGTTTTTAAACATCCAACATTTATTTCCTAAAATAAAAACAGATCTTCAAATGTCAAAATAATGTTTTGACCAAAATGTGGAGCGAATATTTCAACATCCCCCCCTCCGAGTTTCCAATTATTTCCACTTAATGCATCCTAATAATTCTCTGAGTGTGACACTGAAAACGTCGCGCTCACCTCTCATTTCCACCTTAACAGCAGCTTGGTTTGATTCCTTCCTCTAGCTGGAAGAGGTCTAAATGGAGTTTGGAGGAAACTGCATTTCTTTCTATCTTCTATGGTAGACTGTTTCATATAATGCAATGCTGTGACCTAATATTTCTGCTTTTATCCTCCCCGTCTCTTTCTTTTCTTCCCGGCCCAGTATCGCTTGTGTCAAAGGCTTTACAGCAGCTGAAGAGATTATAGAACACGCCGCCTTGAGCCTCTCGTCTAAAGCTCAGTCTGTAACAAACGCATTCAGACAGATGCTGCTGTTCCACCGATATCACAACACTGTGTTAGATCTATACGGGCCAGAGGAAAAACAACCACACAGGAAGCGTTTCTCATCTTTCATATATAACAGCCTAATTATTCAGCCGCCTTAACCCTTTAAAGCCTGATTCATGGAGAAATTCACCTGTTAAATAATAATTATTATTTATGATTAGGTAAGCTGATAATGATGCTAAATTGTTAACCTGCTGCCTGTGGAAACCTACTGAAGGGTAGAAGACTTGATAGGCTTAATCAGATTATTAAAGAACTAACTAATCCTGTAAAAAGGTCTCAGACATGTTGTCTATTTTATCGTGATTGTGTATTTTTCTGCTAAAAAATAAGCCGGTACTTGTAGGTACGTGTGAGTCACTTTGGATCAAAGCATTTGATAAAATAATAAATATAAACATAAATAAGTCAACCATCTTCTGTCTGTTCATCCCAAAGAAGCTGTGAAACTGCAGCTTATTCAGAATGCTGCTGCTAGAGTCTTAACCAGAACCAAGAGAACCGAGCTCACCATTCCTGTTCATAAATCTCTACACTGGTTACCAGTCAACTACAGAAAGTGCTTCTACTAGTTTATAAATCACTCAATGGCATGGGGCCAAAACACATCAGATCTCGTTACAGTATCTACACCCAGCAGGGCTCTGACATTCCTTAGGAAAACAGTCAGCTGGAAGAACCCCGGGTCAGAACCAGGGCTGCTTGACTGACTGAATTTTCTGATCTGGGTTTTGAACGATTATAAAAACAAAATGAGCCGATTATTTGCTCCTCCCTCGCGGTTTACTCTCGCGCTGCTCTTAGCGACTTTGTGCCTAGCAACGTTTCTGAGGACCCTTAGCTACTTTCTATAGAACTTTGTCGTTGACATTCCCTAAAGGTTAGCAAACACCCAGCCTGAGCTCCGAACGCCCTTCCAGACATTAGGAAAGGGAATGATGTGAGCCTGAGCAGCACGATCACGTTACATCCACTGACCGACCATAAACCTTTCTCTGTGGATCTCATCCTCTCACAAAACCAGCTGTTTCACGAGCAAAAGTAAATAAAAAATACAGCGAGCCACATCTGAAGTGGATATAATTTCATCAGGGTTGCAAACTCTCACATATGAGTGTGAGACACGCATCTGACTGTCTTCATGCGCTCTCACGCCACACCTCCAGTTTCTCAGGCTGGAAAATAATAACAGTTCATCTACCTGAGCAACACGTTGCATCGCGCTGCTGTACACACTCCCCTACAGTTCCTGCATCTGAGGCTGTCATGGCCATGATGCTAGGAAGAAACCCGTTTGATGATGAGCAGAAGATCTGAAACAGCAACAGAAACCACGAGGGGATCATCCTGAAAAAGTGATTAGCTGATTGGAATTGAGTGAAGGATGAGTAGCAGCTGGCGATGAGATGTGGAGATGAGATAGTGGGAACGGAGGACATCCAGGAACAGTTACAGATGAAGGAAAGCCACAAACAGACCAGAACACGCCGTAATGCATAAGACATAAAACAGGAAGAGCTTCAGTTCTTCCATGAAGATAAAATGTGTACGATGTCAGAAAGCCATCATCCTAACCTCATGGGAACGTCTCAGTCTGTGGTCCTTCATGTGTTTTGGTGCGCTCAACGGGTAATCGAGCATCTGTTCTGGTTTAATCAGAGTGTAATTCTGAAAATGTAACAGTAAAACCCATCATTTAAGATCACAGGTAGAGCTGCTGCTAAAGAGTCGTACGACGACCGGACCATTTTCTGGACATTTGTTCCCTCAAAGCGCCGTAACAATGAAATCAGACCATGACGATGGGTACACGAGCCGCGGAGCCGTTCTCCAAACGCTCTCCTTCCCATCCTGCTGTGTAACTGCAAATGGAAGGTCCAAATTCATTACATGCTTTCTAGTCATGCATGATTCTGGAAGACGATGGCCATCCATCACATCACATCATCACAAGGAGATCGGTCAGTAACTGTATCAGAAATAAAACTTTCCTTAAAACTGCCTTAAATGTGCCACGTCTAAAAAGAACTGCCCTTAATGTTCAGGCGCTGCAGAAAAGCTGCACTTTGACCTCCTTTATCTGCATTTCAGCCTCCAATCAGATGCTGATGTGTGCAGGGCTCGGCCTGCATTCAGAGAGCTTTTTATTAGCCCTTCCTCTGGGCACGATTTACAAGCCTTCCCTGCAGCCTGAAACAAAGAACTATAATGTTCTCATTCAGATTAAAAGGCAGGGAGGTGATGGTCGTGCAGGCGAGACAGGAAACATTTAAGCATCGAGCATTTAATGGGAGATAAATTGTTATTTTTATGGAATCTAGGAAGCAGCTATTCTCCTCCAGCGTGGTAACGAGTGGTTGAACTAACGTTTAGAGCAGAGGAGCAGCAGATATTTCCCTTCAAATTCCACGTGTAGATGAAATAATGATGCTCGTGGCACCAGGCCTAATTATGTGATTAGATCTCCGTATCACAAGAGCCTTGAAAAGCAAAGCAGCCATTTTCAGTCTGACTAACATGTTCTTTAATAATATAACTAACAGATTTTCCATAAAAACCTGGTCATAATCTGACAATTAGACGTGTACTTTTACTCGTTTAGATTAAAAACACTAATATTGGTGTAAATATGACCCCAGGACTCAAAAGCACTATTCAGCCTGCCCTCTTTGACACCTTCTATGAAGAGATTTTTGTTTGGGTTCTGTTAAAGATCATCGACTGATCAAAGAGAGAAAGGAGCTGTGATCACGTCTGTAATTATAAACCCATCTTCTCATGATCCTAAAAAAGAAAAATGGAGCTCTGAGTAGATAATATTACAGCCAAAGACTCTCCACTACGTAAATTAGATTCTGAAAAGAATCATTTCACCAGAACTGCAGAAGATTTCTTCTAGAAGACAAATTGGATAACGGAGATGTAGCAGCGCCCATCGTTCTTCATCTAAATAAAAGCAGATAATCACGAGCTTCTTACGGGCCAATTATACTAGATTTACTTCTCTGCAAATGCAACCAAATACATAAAGTCGTATTTAATCCTTTAAATTTCTGCTTGGTAAGAGCTTTTTATTCCCATATTGTGCACTGAGCTGAAAAAAACTAAACTAAAAAATGTTTTTAAATAAATTTTGTACATTAAGATGAATGCATTTACTTTATATTATTGTTACAGCCCCTCCTTGGTCTAGAAGGTCCAGGAAGGAGTAATACGGTAAATAAAAATATGGAGGAATAAACAAAAGACTCAGGAACCATTTAAAGGGTTTATTCTAGCAAAAGAGTCCCTAGAAATAGAACCAAAGTGGTAAACTACAATATCAAACACAGGGTGACTCCCTACTGACAGTATGGAGGAAAATCTAGTTAAAACTAAACCGATACTCACTCCAAGGGTAAAGTAAACTAAGTCAAATACATGGACCTGTGGCTCAAAAGCTCTACCAAAGGTCTAAAGGCCAAATAAAACAAAGCAGGCTAAATACTGTAGGTCCTCATGCTAAAGCTAAAAGGGTTACCCTTGCCAAAAACACCACGAAACCAGAGGACAATAAACCAAAACTGAGTCCCAAACTATAAAGCCAAGTAGGACAGAGGAGTTTTAACCCTTATATGCCCTTAGTGCATTTGTTTGTGCTCTAACACCAGAAACGTTCAAATTAAAAGGTTATATAAGGGTTAAAGTGCATACAAACAGCTACCACAGCGCCTGGAAGAACAACAGACTAGGTCTGAGTTCCTCTGTTGTCTGTAGAAGCTCATCCTCAAAAAGGTTTGGTGGCTGAGTGCTGATCTAAGTGTTCTGCTGTAAAGAGTGAATTTCCCTACTGTGGGATAAATAAAGTCTATTCTATTCTATTTGCTGCAGCTGGTGCAGCGCCTCAGCGTGCCTCTCTCCATGGTGCTGAAAAGGGCCGACTGGAAGGGAGAGGGTGCATCAGGCTGGAGCTATCCAGGGTGCTGAATGGCTGACAGAGAGAGAGAGCTCAACAGGTAGGAGCTATCTAGAGGGCTGAAATGCTTACACATGGGGGTCGTGACAATTATCATTTACATGGAATCATCACCCTTATTGCTTCAAATAAATTTTTTAAAAATCCAAAGCTTTTTTCTTGTTTTTGTTTCTCAGTGTGGAAGTTAAAGGGTTAAAACTTTAAAACTTAGCATGTTTGCATCGATAACTGATCATTCTGTGATGCGACCCCTAAGTACCTAATTCAGTGCTAACTAATGGAGCACCAACATTATGGCACATCAGATTAGTGAACAGTGTTTTAGCTCTGTAGCCTTACAGCTGGAGCTTTTTTGAGACGGTGCCACGCCGTCCTCGATGGCGATAAACTTCATCTTATCATTTATAACAGTCTAAACAAGATGGCGTCACATTTACGCTCCAGTAATTTAAATAGATGACAGCGTGCTGTGCAGAGGGTTTTATCAATAAACTCCCACGGTTGCCATCAGAAAATATAAAACATGACAAATAGACCTTGTTTGCACTAATAAATCTAAAGACAAAAAATAAAATATTTACTTTCTTGCTATATGATAAAAGTATCCTAGAAATATTGTTATAACCCAGAGGCTACATCACCCACCCCATACTTAATAAAAACAGTATGTTCTTATTGATAATGATGCTGGTGTCCCTCAAGGTTGTATACTTGGTCCTAGTGTTGTCACGGTACCAGAATTTCAGTATTCGGTACCGGTACCAGTGAAAATCCACAGTTCTCGGTACCAATTTTGGTACCAAACAGAAATTTAATTTAGACTAAATTTACCAATAAAAACATTAATTTTCCTGTAAAGTGCCTTGAGATGACATCTTTTGTGAATCAGTGCTGTAGAAAAATGAACTGAATTACTATTGTACTACTATCATAACATGTTTTTGTTTTTGTTCATATATTTTTTGTAAACCTGCTAGTTATCCAGACAAAAACCTCTAGTTAGAACAGCTTTGTTGACAAACTGATTTTAAGGACATGAACACTGACTGAGCCATACATTGTTGTTCATCTTTTGGATGCACATTACAATCATTAAAAAAAGAAAAACTCCGGTCTGTGAGCAGTCAACGCCTTTATGTCATCCTGTTTGTTACCCTAATTAAACGTATAGGAGATTTAAATAGTTAATAAAGACGATGGTGTATTCACACCACACTCTATGTAGTACTGATTCTGATACATATGCAAATCTTTTGAAAGCGACTAGTCTGAACGGTCATGTTGCATTAAATCTGCCTCTTACGTCACTGATCAGCGGAGGTGAGCGTCGTGTCAGGACGTTCCTGATGACAAGCTCTGACAGAGGGATTCAGGGGTCTGTGGGACATCCTGTCAAGTTTTGGAATTAAAAATACAAGAAAGCATGAGAACGGGAGGTGCTGCTGGAGCGAAGCGTCTCTCCTGTCGGTCTCCGTGACAGCGGGGCGGGGGGGTCTCCGTGAATGAACTTTATTTACCACATCAGCTGGTCCACCGCTCGCCGTCACTTTGCATTCTGCGGTGTTGCTTTAGAAGCGACTGCATACGCACAGTGAATGCGCGAATCATGCGCATCAAGGACCGGGTTTAGACGGGTCCTCGGTACTACCGGTACCTACAAAATCTTGGTACCGTGACTTTTACATTTTTGTAGTACCGGGTTGGTACCGAAGTACCGGTTCGTTTGACAACACTACTTGATCCTTTGATTTTCAGTTAATTTACAAACTTTACTAAAGTTTGTCCACTTTATGGAATTTGTCAAATGGATGCAGATTATGTACATTTACACAAAAAAACAACAGCAAGCTGCAGAACACTTATTAGCTTTAAGGGTCAAGACATGTTTACATATAAATAATAATAATACCATATATGTGTTGTTCTCAGAATCTTGCAATACAGATCATACAATGCTACAAATACTTCACTTACTTTAAAATACATATAAAAGAAAATAATATGTCATGAGCTCATTTTTTGAGACAGAACAATTTAACTACTCATGGCTCAACTCAACTCTTTGTACAATGCTTAAATGCTAATATAATAATGATAATATAACTAACATTTTACTTTGTCCCTCAAACCTGTGGTTTTTAATCTCTTTTCTGTCCTTTTTAAAAAATAAGATCACATAATGTGATTAATAATGCTTTCTATTAGTCTTATCTGTTGTAATTTTTACTCACCCCATACCATTAATCTATCACAGACTACAGATAATAGTGAGACCATAGGGCCCAATCTAGCATCAATGATACAATAAACCGATATGCTCAGAGGTCTTTTTAGAGAAAGTGGCTTCATGTTACATTTGGAGTTTTGTATCTTGCAGGAAAATCTCTGATTATTAACTTTGTGGTAGAAAACTTGTGAAATTAGCAGATCTGATAGGAATCAGCTCGAGGTGGTAAAGGGGGGTGCAATCAAATTTAATTTAGCAGCTACTGTTGCAAGAGCCTCATTAACTAAAACACACTTTTTCACATTCCCTGAAAATGTGATCCATCACTTTCTGCATATTGAGCTGCTTTAATTTGAGATTTGTTTTTGCATTTCTTGCACAATAAAACACAAAGCAGCGTGGGGTCCAACGCGACTGATGAGTCCAATCGTCGTGGCTCATTTAGGGCTGAATGCAGGGTGGAGGACGTGTAATAAGACATCATATCACACGCAGAAAGTCAGAGGATTGTCCTTCAAAATGATCTCTTAACAACTCCAAATTGCAATCAGACGGTCATGGGAATCATCTTTCGGGGAGCATAAAATAATTGGCCCTCAGCATCGCTGGCACCCTCGACAAAGTGGCCTTTCATGTTCAGAGAATACAAATGCTTTGTGACTCTATGATTGCTTCTCCTGAGAGCCAATAGCCGTTTCTGTTCTCGGCGCCGTCGAATGTAAATCAGGACTGATTTGTTTACTGCAACAAAAAAATGAAGGACAACATCTGCAAAGCCTAATAATTTTCATGGCTCTTCCTTGAATCATGATTCAAGAGAAAACCGTCTGTTTTCCTGCTAAGCAACACTAATCAAAACGGTTTTTGTGTCTATTTATTCTGCCAATCACTTGTCAGCATCATCTGTTTTATCACTTATCAAATGCATTTGTTCCTTTGATTTTGAGGCTTTTCATCTAAACTGGAATAAACAAGATCCAAGAATAGTTCTTTTTTTATTTTTACCTTCAACGTATCTGCTGGCTTGCCTTAAGTATTAAATGTGATTTATGAAACAAAGCAGCGGCTCTTCAGTGGAATTAAAATGGAGCTTGCTGGGGCACTGATTGGCAGATAGCACCTTTCCACATTCTTACAGTGAAACTGATAAAAGCAGGATTTGTCTGGATGACATTCAGCTTGCAGAATCAAATATTCTGACAGCTGAATCTCTGTTAAATGAGATAATTTAATCACATCCTGCTGTCAAAGCTAAGTGACTGATCCAGAAGCGAAAACATTGACAGTAATTAAATTTGTTGCTAAATTTGAACGCATTTTGGATAAATACCACACATTTCTTCATTTTAGCAGACAGGAAAAGCACAGCTACTGTCTGAGATTCACCGAGAACGCCGACAATCCGGGCCGTGACTGTGAAACCGACTCTTCCTGGAGCTTTGTGCTCCTGGGAATGTGGCCACAGAGACTGGTAACAAAAGAGGAAAGGCTCCTATTGTGTGTTGACTGCTGGACAGGAAATGAGGCTGGGCATCTAAATCTGCATGTTCGGGTGTTAATTGTCTTTCCCAACACTTGGAACAAAAAGCAGATTTTCAGAGAATTAGTAGCTTCGCAACAGATCACATATCCATCCTCTTATTGAAACGAGGATTGGACGCTGCTGTGGGATTCCCAGGCTGCTCCCAGCAAGACGAGGCCTCCTCGGCACAGAGCCAGAAGAGTAATAATGTTCCTTGGCGAGGTCCCGTCTTACCTGTAGCGTTCAATTTAATTAAATCAACGCACTTACAGACTAACAGGAGCATGTTGAGATGCTTGTTCCCACACTCTACGGAAGTCAAAACAAGACGATCCCAGAGGTGTTCTCAGTGCAATCTGCTCAAAGCTAGAGCTGATTTTATCCATCAACAAGGAAAATGTTGAGTTTAAATGTCTGTCTGGTTTTGTGGAGAAGGGATTATAGCGTGCCTCCGGATTAGAGCCAAAGGTGTGTTCGTCCTGTGAAAGACGTTTCTTTCTCCTGCTTTCAGCCTCAGCGTGCTTTAACAAGCTCAGCTCTTAATGACTTTAATTAGTGAGAATGCAACCTCACATCAAGTCAAAGCCTTTCAATTATTCACATGACCATCTATTCATTAGCACTTGCTTCTGGGAAGCCGGAGCCTTTTACATTTATATTGTTTCAAGATGTGGTGGATGTTGAATATTTGCTTTGTGTTGGATGTCAAAAGGCAGCCATTAACTACAAAGACTTATTGGTCACATTACGGATTCCTACAACCGGAAGTCACTAAATTAAACCTGCTAACGTCATAAGAGGCCAGATAACAGGTCCATATGATTATTAGCATGGTTAGCATTATAATAAGTTGCCCTTTCCAATAACAAATGTAGTATAAATCATTTTAACTGCACTGTATTTCATTAAAACATTAAATAAACAAAAAGAAATTAATAAAAGTGACCGAATAAACCATATATCGTCGGTAAACAACTAATTATCGCGAGTAATCCAAGGGGTTCAAATGAAGGCAACTGGACTTCTTTGGTTTCTTGAAGACGTTTCGCTTCTCATCCGAGGAGCTTTGTCAATTCTGACTGGAATATGGGAGGGTCGATCTTATAACCTTCACCAGCATAATTATCGCGAGGTTTCCGGTACAACTACGTAGGGCAGTGGCGATGCTAACCGCTAATGGCTAACGCGGGTTTCACTCCAGTCAAACTCTCAGTTCTAAACTCACCAAACTACGGTCTAAACAATAAAATGTAAATCAGTAATATGTTATAATCACACTACCAGTGTTAAAATACACGACATACCTGAGAAATATGCAGAGAGAGAGGTCAACAGACGTTTCCTCCATGAAAGAATTCACAGGAACTAGAGAAACAGAGCGCGAGACGAGTGGAGTGGGCTCAGACAAAAGCAATCGATCAAAAGTTTTCGATTTTTTTTTCAAGGGCAACAGTGTTAAATGGCTAAAACGTTACTCTACAAAAAACAATTAATATTTTTATTTAAGTTGGATTTTAATTTTATTTTTATTTGTCACAAATGCAGTATTGTTTAAACTCTGTTTATGTGGTGCAAAAAAAAAGTTACATGGATCAAAGATACCAGGATGTACAAATGAAAAATGTGAGTTCTGATTTATTGAAGGTTACATGTGGGATACATCAGGGGTGAGTGATGGGTACTACACTTTTTTACACAGCCTAAATAATGTATGTCATGTTTGTTTAAAAACTAAAGGTATGGAAAATAAATAAATGACTCTCAGGTACCAACGCATGAAATATTAGCTCTATATCTGCCTGACCTGAGTCCTGAGCTGAAGCTGAACCGTTCTGCAGAGCAGCAACAATAAAATAGAATCTTTAGAAGCAAAAACCCCAAAGAGCATTCATCTTAAAGTTCTGAGGTCGTCTTTGTTGCAAAAACAGGAAGACGTTAAAAGCTGAATCATCCAGTAACAGCTGAGCTATTATAGCTGCTCATAAGTCTTGTGACTCATTTAAACTTTGAATGAAGTCTCAAGGTTGAAGAAAACAAAGGCAGTTCTACTCCCTGCTGAAAATGAGAGCAGCTGAAGAATTCTACAATTATTTTTATATAGGCTCAAAAAACCACAAGCTGAAAACCTTTAAAAGTGTAAAAAAAAGTATTAAAACATAGCCAGAATATCCTGATTAAGCAAATTGATTTGTAATTTATTAAAATAGATTAAACATTTCAGAAGAAGTGGAACAAAGATTGTTCGGAAGAAACTCGGATGAAGAAAGGAACGGGAACATTTTGGAATGCCGAGTCAGCATCAGGAATGGTATTGATTCCAAAAGTCAGTCGATGAACAGCTGTTGATTATTTTATGAATTTTTTTAATCCCTCCAGTGGTTCATGAGATATTCTGCTGACTCCACACTATCCAGGTAAAAAAACAACACCTGCCTTCCGCCTCGTATTTTATTTCAAAGCGTGTGTGTGTGTGTGTGTGTGTGTGTGTGTGTGTGTGTGTGTGTGTGTGTTTAGAACCAGTCTGCCCTTATTTGAGCATCAGGGAGCTTTTATTTTGGTTAATGCAGCTGCAGCAGATTAATGCAGAACACCATGAAGGCAGCAGCAGGGAAGTCAGTTTGATCGTTTTCGTTTATTATGGTCTAAAATACCTTAAAGTATCCTGTAGCTTAGCTTCGGTACTTAGCAAAACGTTCCTCCTGTCAGCAGCTCGCTAACGGGGTCTGGAATGAGCCAATAATGAGCTCAGCGGCTTGTTTCTATGGCAACAGATTAAAGAAGTAGACGACAGATTATATAAAAGTTGATTAGAGCATCCTGGACTTCAAGTGGAATTTTTCAGAATAAAAGTTGCACTATAAAAACAAAACAAAAGGAAGACTTTTATTTTGAAGTAAACATTCAATACAAGAAGAAAAACTTCTATAAATGATTGAAAAAGATCAGAATTAGAGCCTGGACAATTGGAGAAGAAAAAATATTTCAGAAATCCATAAAATCCATAGTTTTTTGTCTCATTGGTGTTTGATTATGGACACAAAAACACCATTTTAAATATTTAAGTTGGTTGGAGTTGGTGAATTTGGACTTCAAGTGGCATTTTTCACAATAAAAGTTCAATTGTGCAAAAAATAAATGAAAAAAGGAACAAAAAATATCTGAACTAGAATGATTTTGTCTGTTTAATGGTTTAATTTAGTCAGCTTTTATGGGTTTTATGTTCTGTAGGAATAGGGAGCAACATTTTCACAGCATTAAACATAAGTTTGAATAAAGATCTTCATCTAAAATAAACATTTCAGTGAATAATTTTCCAGCATCTCTGATCAACTGGTTTTAGCTCTGCCTGGCCCGAGGCCAGAGGCAGGAAGCTGTGGATGAATCGTCATCTTTAAAAAGAACTTCCTGTTTTTACGTGGGCGGAAAGTTCGTATTTGACAGAAATCTAGATTTTAATTTAAAAGAGAATGACCAAGAGCCACATCAGCTGCTCCCATTTTTGCAGAAAACATAAAATTATTAAAGCTAAAGCGTTAAGTTTCAGCTTTATACCTGCCGAAAACACAAGTTATTTATGATTAAAATCAGCAGTTTTCACACTCAACATTCATGCAACTTTAAATCAACTCCAGCTTCAACTCAACTTTAGCTTTTACATAAACTATAGTAAAAAAATAAAAGTTTCATTCAGTTTAGTTGAACTCCACCAGAAGAGCCTAACGTGGTGTTTGATAACCCCCAGATGAGTCACAACCACCTCTGACTAACAACAATAAAATCACCATAATGAGTTTTACCTATAGGAATTTCCTGCTGTTTGGTTCTTCTATGTGACGTTTTTATGCCTTCAAGCTTCTTAAACGTGCTTCAAATCTCTGAAAATGCTTCAAACTTTAATGAAGTGCTTGAAACTGTAACTATAAATGATGATAGCGCAATCATTTTTACACTTTAAGGAAGTGAAATACACCGATTTTGATGGTTTTGGGTGTGTTTACCATATCTTTGATGCGAGGTTGGAAACTCACCTTTGACTTAGATCAAGGCTGCAGAACCGTTTCTGCAGCTCTGCAAAACCACCTCCTTTAACTTTCTGACACTTTGGAGGGAGTTGCAGATCAAAAACTAGGTTTAATATAGATGAAAAAGGTTTCACAGGCTGTGTTTTCAGAATTCAGTCCAATAAAACACATAAAAACGTGTTTTTCCAACAGCTATAACTATGTAAATGTCTGCATTTGTTTGTGATTCAGCCTCATCCCATTTTTAAAATGATCCTCCATCTTTGAGGGTTCAAAACGGTGTAATTTCCATTTTTACAGAAAAAAATCCTTCAGTGAGCACCCCCATCTCTGCAACAAACCAAGTAGCAGGAAAACTGATCATTTGCATCTTTATTGGTGTGTATTTTTAAATTTCCTTGGCGTTCTCGTGACGGTGTGAGTCTGTTCTGAGCGAGGATGTGACTCTAATAGCACGGAGAGAGCAGGAGGCATGCTGAGGGAGCCAGGAAATAAAAAAGACAGGAACAAATATCCGCTCTCGTGTCTTCGTCTTGTGTTTTTGTTTTTCTGAAGGCGCAGCTTTCACCAAACACCGGCTGATCACACAATCCCTCCCGTAAAAACCCTACAACAGGTCTCCTAAGAACCGAGATCTAAGGCACGTTTATTCTAATGGTGATCCACATTTACCATGAAACCTATCGGACGCGCTCGCGTGTTCACTTCAAAACCCCTCCAGGAAAACAGGAGGACTGCATATTTCATGATAGCCATCACTTCACTAAACGTCTGTCGGAATTATTCAAATCCTACGTGGAGATCCGAGCCGTTACATAACCGAGTAGAAAGGCACAAAGAAGGATGACTCAATTTTTCATCTATTCTTAGTCAAACCAAAGTGACGCTGCTGCTGTCCAGATAACATGAAATATTACTTCTGCTTGTAGGAAGAAGCGGGGGAAAGGAGTCACGTTTGGCCCGATTTTCCACACGAATCCGACTCAGAGCGGATGAGAGGTGTGCTGGGATTTTACGATATGGGATTTCACGCCCCAGTGGGAATAGTTCCTTAAGCTTCAAGCGTAAGGAAGTGACAGCGTTCCCCTGAGAGTCAATGCAGATAAACACAGAGAGGCTCATGAAGAGGAGTTTCCAGAAAAGCTGCAGAAAAGTTACACAAAAGCAAGACGTGCAAAGGTGGAAAGTTAGCAGGAAAACAACCAAAATGGCTCTAAGTCAGGTAACTAGAGAGATTAGGATTAAGCTATAGATGAGGGTCGTTCTCATGCAGAGCTGTAAAAGGGCCTGCAAACTGCTGAGGAAGTCTTTTGTCCTAGTGGCGTCCTAAAGGTGCAAAAATATCGTTTCCTGTAAAAAATTCTGTGCCCAAGAAAATGACTGAAGAAACCTTTAAAACGAGACCTCAAGACGACGCGCTTTAAAGCCACACTATGCAACATTTTCATGTTTTTAAATCATGTTCTTGAGCCAGTTTGTGCTAAAATGACCCTTTACAGGGTGAATGAAATGCCACTCAGACCCCCACCGCCCTCTGTGGCCAGAATACCACACTTGCAACTTCAGAGTGGCGGTCCGGTCCCTGTTGGACTTAGTAAAGTGGAGCTGACATGCCTGGTGCTGCAGTCTGCTTCCAGCATGTTTCCTGCATGTTTTAGATCATGAACACAGCTGATGTGTTTGATTTAGTGATGAACCGCTCCTGTAGACACTAATGAAGGCTGAGGAGACGTTTCAGCTGTTAGATTAAGGTGTTAAAAAGACCAACGCACAGCCAGGAGATACGTAACAGACACTAGGGGGCGCTAAAAGCAAGCCAAAACTGCGTAGTATCCCTTTAATGATGAGATGGGTAAATAAGTACTTAGAGGCCTGACTTTATCTAACAGAAAAAATACTGTAGATCATAATTTTTCATATTTTTGTGAATGTAAACAAATCATTTAGACCGTATGATGTTAGCTAATAAAAGAAAAATGACAAATATTTATATTTTCATTAATTTTCTAACAAAATTAGTCATTAGATGAACTTTTTAAAGATGGCCGCCACAGCCCACTGACCCTAGAAAAAACAAAAATAACCACAACTCTTCAAAATTTACAGAAATGAAGCAAAATCACGTCTCAGAAGAATAAAACCTGAAACCACCAGAAAGCTGATTGATTAAATTCAAGAATCAAAATCTAAAAATGACACCAGTGATGATTTACGGTAAATAAAATCTGTCACCATGAATGTTTAATGACATTGTTGTGACTTTTTTCACCCGTATTTATATATTTGTCATTTAAAATCTGCATAAATGTAAATATCTTTAGTAGAAAAAGTCATGGCTGGAATTACCAAGTGGTTATCAGGTCTATGGAGTTCAAATATGACCAAAACTATTATTTATTTTTCTTGTCTGATAAATAATATTTATTACCTCTTTAAAGCCAAATGTTAAATTTCTTAGACCGCTACCTCTTTACCAGGATTAGTACCTTCCTCAGTCTTCTGCCTCCTTGTGGTATATCTAAGTACTGTAGGAGGTGAGTGCCAATTATAATCTTTTCTTTTGTAATATTTTACATTTGTCTATTAAAATGCGTTAATAATTATGTTTTTGTGTGACACTATATAAATTGAAAAAAAAAATTCTGATCGGGCTTCCAAAACATTACAACCACCACCTTTTTCTAGTATTTCGAGCACCAACAAGAACCGAATGAGTGAGATATTCTCAAGATTTTACCAAAACGACTGTAAATCTGTCATTTTTCAACTTTTTAACATAAGCAAACAAACATCTTAATCTGGCTGGAGCAGGAAACAGCAGAACGTTTACATGATTATTAATGAGAAAAGAGGCTCCTGCACTTTTTATTACTTCTCTCAGTTTATCAGCAGCTTCCAGCTGGAGGTGTCACCTATTAGAAATCTTTACTCCGCCGCCGCTGGCTGTAACTAAGACGGAGAGCGACCCGGGAGAACCCGAGCCGCACCAAGAGGGAGTTCATTGATACATATCGTTTTCCTGCTTTCTACGGAGCGACACGGACAACTAATTCCCCCGTCTGAGCGGCGCTCTGGGAAAACGCTGAATCCATTTGCTTTTCTAATTAGGAGACAGATAAGTGAGTGGCTGCTGATGGTCGGGATATTCTGGGAGAACCTGTCTGCCTGGAGACCCGCAGACGGCGCCGGAACAACGGCTGGTTTAACAGCCATTAAGTGCTGCAATCACCACAAACCCCAGACACCAATAAAGGGCAACGTGCATGAGAAACGGTCTGAAATGTCCTTTTGGAGACGGTGATGGAAGGACAGGAAACAACGTTAAGAGGGAACAGGTGGCTAAGCTCCGCCCCCCTCGTTTAGGAGAGATTCTGTAACGACACAAACACACCAGGTGATTTATTCTGACAGTCATCATAATAAACGTGTGTGTGTGTGTGTGTGTGTGTGTGTGTGTGTGTGTTGTAAATGTCAGCCTCAGAAGAAGAAACTTTTAAAATGATTCCACTTTTTACGTATCTGATGGGCGTCCCTGTGATCAGAGACCTTTCATCCAATGAGGATAAATAAGTTACGATAAATTAATTTTATAAAATTTGATTTGTAGATATAAAGTACGGAACCTGGACAGTGCCAGAAGTATAAAAACAGTAAACCTTTGAGTGAGAGAAGAGATTTATTTGGCTGCGATTTTTGGACACAAAAATGTGAGAAAATATATAAATTTGGAATCACATCACTTTGGTGCAAATGCAAGAAGTTGTTAAACTGCTCAAATCACTGCAAATGAATCGCAACCGTCTATATTCTTGTTGCAGTTTGTTTACAACTATTTTATCCACCATTTGGTCTCCAGCTCCTCCTGAACTCATCCTAAATTTCCCGCGCTTTCCAACTCCTTCCCAAATCCAACTTTGTAACGAGGACGTCCAGATCCAAACCTAGAGACAATATGGAACCCAATAATGAAACGTAAAAAATATAGACTATTAAAATCCAAAGAACTGAAGATTTTTAAATGTACCAAATAAAACATCTCATTAAATTGTGACTTTATTAAATAAGAAATTTTGTGCCACTAATTAGTCGGCAGCAGTCTCATCCCAGCGAGACGGGTTAAAATGGGAATCAACAAAATATTCCTGTTTTTCTGCAAAGATATTTTCAAAAATCTTTCATGTTTAAAAGCAAGTTTTTTTTTTTTACTTTAATCATGTCGTGTTCACAAACCTAATTTAAATTTCCTTTGTTACTCTTTATCGGGCCAACCCTCCGTCTCTAAACGTGAATCCCATTAACGTGTTCCAGCGAGATGCACCGGTCGGCTCCCTGAGATGAGCTGCAACAATTTACATTTGCAAATTCAGTGCTGACCAACCAGAGCGAGCGGCAAGCAATCACAGAGACGCGGCCCGCACCTGCTGAGTCGACTGTACGGGCCATATTTAGTGCACTCTGCTGAGTTGTGGAATTGTCTTTAGCAGCAAACGCTCGCCTCATCAGTCCATCAGTCCCACTCTCCGCTCACTGGGCTTGTACCGGAACCCTCGGCTTGAGTTTCAGCTTTTTATTTCATTTACCTCGTTTCTGTCTCTGTAAACAGCCTTTAAGCTGGTTGGTGACATGAAAGAATCTTATTTTTTGAATAATCTTCATGTTATTTCACAGCTTCACTCTTTTCCCCCTAAATATTAAAGCTTAGGTTGTTTTTACCAGATAAACTGATTTCCAGAAGCTTTGGTTCTGATCATTTGTGGCACGTGGATTTACTCAGATTCGGAAAAATGTATATGTTTGGATCTTTTCATGAAAAAAAAGAGTATTTATGATAAAGTAATTTTAAATAAGAGTTGTTTTAAACTGCTGGTGACATATTTCAAATAAAATCTATTGAAATATATCAATTTCTGTCTGATTAGAATAAATAAAACACGTCAGATTTTATATTTAAGGCCAAAATAAAATAAAAATATGGAACCTTTCAGCTTGTTTTGTGATATAATGAAATTATTTCAGGATAACTAAATAAGAGATTCTTGTTTATCAGACGTCAGGACATCATTATTGATAAATGCATTACTCCTAATATTATCAGTTCTGAGTCATGACAGTGATAAAACAAGAAGCATTCAGTTCTTCACATAAATGTTTTGAGAAAGCAAAACTTTTCTTTAGATAAAATCTTGAGTTTTAAAACTGGACTGCACCGATTTTAATTTTTAAGGCCGATTCCATTTCAGATTCTTTATGGCTCAGCCCCACCGAATCAGATTTATATCTAAGAGCTGTAAATAAATATAAAACTTAACTTAAATGTCTTTGTTAGTGTGGATTAGCATTTAGTGATGGTGAGTTCAAGGACCTGGAAAAATTAGCCCTTAAAATAAACGACTGAATGATTGAATGAATGTAGGATTTGCTACATCTTTCATAACTGAGAACATCTTTATCTAAAATTATTTAAAATATTTAAAAAAAATCATTTTCAGATAATCACAAGTTTGGTCACTTTTGACTTCCATAAAAATCTGTTTGGTATAAGTTTTTTTTCCCCCCAAATGCTTCCAAAAGATTTGTAAAGTGTGCAGTTGCTCTATAAAAAAACAAGAGACACTTTTACATGGAATCTTGTAATCTTAAAAAATTAACCATTTAATTTCATAATCATAGTTTTGGTCGATTTTGTGTTCCGTATGTTTCAGGTCCCTATAGGTCGACTTTTCTCTAAAACACAGTCCATAAAGTAGGAGAATAGTTCTAGATCAAGTGAAACCATAGGAAAACGGTGTAACTCCTGTAATTTCCCGCCACTTACCCGCACTTGTTCCCGGAGGTTTTCCTTATCTGCTTCTTTTCTGTTTAAATGAATAAATCAAGTTTTCTCTGCAAGTTATTTCCTGCTCCTCGGCTCAGAATCTCTTCATTATTACAGCTCCAGAAATGCTCATGTTTAAAAACAAGCTGCACAGATACACGAGTATTCTCTTAGAATATAAAAAATACTTAATGTGCAAACACTCGCATGCAGTTTTTAATTTAAACACTGTTTTTCAATATTTTTGTTGTTAATATGGTAAATGTTTTTGTTTTATATTTTTTTTTATAAAAAACATTTTAATTGGTAATTTTTTATATCTATATGAGATTTATTTAATCATATCTGATTTTTGACCAAAACAGATGTTTTTTTTCCCCCAGTGTTGGATAAAACCAGCTGCTCACTTTTCCCCGGGATCGATCCTACATGAGGATTGATATCCTGCAGCATGGAGGACATTCCTCCTGTCTATAAACAGGAAGGGACGCATGCAGAGCGTGCATCATGGAACGGCGCGCACACAGCGTGTCTACTGATCGATCCTGAGATCAAACAGCTTCTGCTGACAAAACATAGGAGCTGTTATAGTTCAACATGCCAGCTTATCGCGTTCAGCCGGTCTGATATCATGTATGAGTGGCAGCAGGTGAATGAGACGGTGCATCTGTTGTCAGGATTAGAGCGTAAAGTGATAAAACCTGTTCATGACTGTCCACAGCTTACAGAAACAACATAATGGATTCATCACGGCCTGCAGCTGGGGGGGTAAGGTCTCAGAAAAAAACAGGCATCCTCCCGAATGATGCTGCCGTTGAAGTGATCCAGCCTAAAAAATCACAGGGAGGCTGAGGGAAAAGGTCTCTTATCGTAAACTAATTAAAAAGTAGCTGAGGACAGAGGGAGAGCCTGATGGAGGGCCATCCGTTTTAATCAGACATGCTGCTTCACTATGAAGACGTCAACAGATGCCCCACTTTCTGCAACCAGGAGGGAGAGAAGCACTCGCTGGTCGTACGTAGCTACCATGAGACCATAAACGGTGAGAAAACATGCAAATTTTCACTTAGAAGCTTTTATGGAGGGTTCATTTGTTTTTAATTCATCCCAACTTTATTTACAACATTTGGTTCTCTTACTGTCCCCATCAGTGTTGTTTTTATTTTATATACTCAAGAACAACAATCCAATATGAAAAAAATATTAAATAAACCATTTTGAAAATAAAATATGGAGTCTTGGAAGTGCCAGGTGTAGAAAAAAACATGATGTTGAAAATGATTTCTGTATTTTAGTAAATCCATGAATGACTTTATAATATCTGCTCTGGTTAAGCTAATATTTCTCTGGGCGGTGACCGTTGGTGACTTGGTGAAGATGAAAATATATATATATAAAATTATCTGTTGGAACAAAAGTGAATTCATAGAGACACTTTTGAGTTTGTGAAAACTACAATAAAATGCAAACTTTGTGCAAATATTTCCAGATTTTCTCAAATTACTTGCAGTCAACCCTCACATTTTTCTGTTTCTTTGCTCAGAAAGTTAAATTTTCTTTTTTAGTCTCCAGTTAACACCTGTACGGAGGCTTGAATGTACCGGTTGAGCCCTACTCAGGATATTTTTTACTTCCGCTCCTGCAGTTTGTTTCCATCAGTCCTACAATATTTGCCTCCAACTGCAGAACCCTCACTCCATAAAAAAAGATGCATTTTATGTTAAAATATGCCAATGCTCACCAAATGTGTTACTGCAGAAGATGCTTATCCATATCTTAGATTTTCTGTCCTAACTTTTAGTTTTATACTCTCTAACCTTAATTTTATTACCGACATCACTTTTACTCTCCATCAGAGACACAAATATGGGACTCGTGGTCTATTTTTAGTCCACTGCAGTCTTACAACCGCGGGCATCCGTGAGATTTGTATCCCAGACCCAAAGTAGGGCTCTAGTGTCAGACATAGAAATGAAAAAGGTTGTGGAAACGCATCATCTTGTTGTGAAAAATGTGTTATTTATTATATTCCTGCCTGGTGTGAGCCAGCGTCTCCCAGGGATTAGGAGATTGGTGAGAAATATACAAAAAAAAGCAAATTTCCAATTAAAAGGACTCTGAGTTGTTACTAAAATCACTTTACGTCAGTTTATTCACAATTTATAATCGCTAATCAGTCTGTCACCATTCAGAATGTGAGATTGACTTTTTTGTCTTCATTTAGTCACAAATTATTCTCAAAACTGTTGCAATTTTAATGATTTTGTTGATTGCACATCAGTTATTTATTATAGATGAATGAGTAATAATAAATCTACTTAATTAACTGATTTGCATCAAGTGTACGGAGGCCAGAAAGTGCCAGTCATATAAAAAATATATTTATACAGATCTGTGAATCAAAAAGAAACAATTTATTATTCATTCTTGATCGATTTCTCACTAAAATTGATTGTTAAAATTTCTCAAAAGCTAAGTTCAATGGTGAGACGTCTTCTGAGTGGCCAGTTCAGGTGGCGCATTCGATGCAACTGCAACCAAATGTGCAGTTGAGCTCGTTTTAACGATTTAGTCACCTTAAATATGCCTCGTTTGTGTTTTCTTTTATTTACTGACTCAAAGAAACAAAGTCGTGTTCCTGATGCCACGTTTGAATCCTTTTTTTAAATTGTCTTGCAAATTGTTTTTGGGGAAATGTTCAAAATTCCTGCAACAGCAGATGGGAACCCGGCAATTACTGCAAATGTTTGGTAGTCAAGGTCTTTTGCTTTGGTCTGCAAACAAATCTGTTGAGTTTTTGGAGTAAATTTGTGTCAGGAGTGAAATAACCGAGCATTAAGCAGCCAGAATGCCAAATCTTTTATATCCTACTGAATTTATTGTGTATAAATAGATTTGGGAGCTTAATTTATGAGCGGTTTTCCAGGTGGGAGCGTTTCAGACCCACAAAACTGCATCTAATTGAATAAACTTCAGATTATATCATTGAGCTGCAGCAGAAAAAAGATCTGCAGCAGGAAGGGAATGTACAGTGAAGCAAACAAAAGCCACACACACACACACACACACACACGCTGTGTTCCACATTATCATAAAATCTCATTCTACTCTGTAATGGATTGTCCATCGAACTGCAGAGAAATTTCACCACTTAATCTGTCTGTTTGCAGAGCTGCAGCTCCAACCTTTGGCCCGTACTTCTGAGTGGAAACACAAATGTTTCATTACATTCAAACAATCTATTTTATTTTAAAAGAACTCTTCATTTCCTTTTCTCTTTTCCACTCTTCTGCAAATCCGACGCCTCCTGTGATTGTGTGCACTCCGGAGCCTCCTGTGACGGGTTCAGATGCATGTTTTCTGCACGCCGGATGGTCGGAATAAAACAGTTGTTTATGTCTGGAGCCTTGAGACAGTCCGTCTCTAACAGGCATAAAACGCTGCTAATAGGCTAGAAAACCACATTCCCATGCTAATCCCGCACATAATATTTGGTTAGCTGGCATCAATGAATATGTGTCACTGTATGTTCATTCACCTGCTGGTATTTACACAGCTCCAGGACTCCAAACGGCTCTGGTTATTTATGCGAGAACATGCTCGACTGTTGCAATATTCATGTCTGTGGAAATGTATGGCTCGCTGCAGGAATACGGGCGGTTTAACAGCATTTCAAACCCATTTCCCGCTAATGCCTTTTCCTTAATTAAATCCAAATGTCTGCCTGTCTGTTTTTTATTCTTTATCACCGCCTCCTGCATCCTGAACACACAAACACACACATGCATAAGTCTTCTCACTCCAGATGAATTTTGGAGGGGAGTTGGGATGAAGGCAACAGCGCTAATTGCGTTAGCATCAATTTGCTGGTGCGAGAGGACAGCTGTGCAGCTCGCTGATGTACGCCCTCCGCTAGCGGCCCCCACGACTAAGAGTGCAGCACTCGTTATGAGCAAACACCTGATGGAGTGTGCACTAACCTCTCCAGACACACACAACCCAACAAGCACATTTTCCACACTAATTATGACGATCAGTGTAATTTCATTAAGCTATTTACATGCATTGCAGGAACTGTCATTGATGTTGCCGTTTCCACGCGCAGTAATTGCTGATAGAACACATTTTCATGAGTTTCTCACATCCGCGGCTACCAGCAACATAAATCATTTCCTGTCTGCCACCAGCTGTGGTCTCAGAACTCCCCGCCGCATCTTCCCGATTCCCATCAGCTTCCTATAAAACATCCAGGGAGGAGGACTCAGTCCCAGCTAACAGAACCGATGACATGATATTTACTCAGCTACAGTGATGCATCAGATCATTTAAAGAGAGTTTCTGTGGGAAGATTATGAACAACTATAATTTAAATGTCTCCCTGAGCGGCCTCAGTTTAGAGAAACAGATTACTGATTAGGGTGGAGAGCTAATGGCTAGTCAAAACTTTTCACATCCACTTTCTTTCTTCTGCTTCTCCAAGGTTCAGAACCAGAAGGAAAACCCACATTCCTCCTCCTCCACAAGGATGCTCTAGAGCTCCTCCGAGGGACTCCCAAAGTATTCCCAGATTAGACAGGATATATGATCCCTTCTGAGGAGGAGGATGATGAGGATAATGATGATCATGAGGATGATGATGATTATGAGGAGGAGGATGGCGATGATGAGGAGGAGGATGAGGAAGAGGATGATGAGGATGGTGATGAGGAGGATGAGGATGAGGAGGATGATGAGGATGATGATGAGGAGGATGGTGATGAGGAGGATGAGGATGAGGAGGATGATGAGGATGATGATGAGGAGGATGGTGATGAGGAGGATGAGGATGATGATGAGGATGGTGATGAGGACGATGAGGAGGATGGTGATGAGGAAGAGGAGGATGAGGAAGAGGATGATGATTATGAGGAGGAGGATTGTGATGAGGATGATGATGAGGAGGAAGAGGAGGATGATGATGAGGGGGATGATGATGAGGAGGAGGATGGTGATAAGGATGATGAGGAGGAAGAAGATGATGATAATGATGAGGAGGGTGATGAGGATGATGAGGATGGTGATGAGGACGATGAGGAGGATGATGAGGAGGAAGAAGATGATGATAATGATGAGGATGATGAGGAGGGGGATGATGATGAGGAGGAGGATGGTGATGAGGATGATGAGGAGGAAGAAGAAGATGATGATAATGATGAGGATGGTGATGAGGACGATGAGGAGGATGATGAGGATGATGAGGAGGAGCAGTGCTAATCTGAGTAGGATACTTTCATCCTTTTGTACCCAGTATTTTCATTTTTTGGGTAACGATCTAATTCTCATGACCACAGCTGGAGGTTTAGACCAGGTGTCTACACCGTTACAGACCCATTTTTTTCCTCTCAGTTCACAGGAATAAAACCTGTTTGGAGCAGCAACTGTTACGGGTCCTTTTGAAATGAGACAATTTACAATTTTTGATAAATCCTATGGAAGAGGATTAGTGCCACTGAAAAAGTTATCTTATTTTCTCAGAATTCTGAGATTAAAGTCAGAAATCTTTGTTTCACTCTTAAATAATTTTTGCTCAACTCTTTGTGTTTGCTCATTTGTGAGACATTTTTGTTTTTAACAATATTTTATTCTTTGTTTTTTGTCTTCATGTTTTAAATTTGATGTGATTTTCTTGGTGATGGGTATATATCAAACTTACTCTGTCATAAATACTCTAAGAGCTGTGATGTCATTTTTGCTTTAAGACAAAACTTTTGTATAAATATTTTCTATGGGATGCTGTTATTTGCAGAAAATGATGTTAAAACAAATGATCTAAATTATTACTGGTGCTTTTTGTATCATTCTGTTATGGATTACTGCTGCTTAAACCTGCATTTATATTTAACAATCTGAGTTAGCTTTAAAATAGTTTCAGCCAGAGTTATTAAGATCCACTTGTGGCTCCAGAGCCGTCGGTTGCAGATCGCTGGTCTAGAAGGACCAGGTTCTTTTTCTCTACGTGAGACCAGATCAACACCCTCATTCCTGCTGATGGATGCCTGGAATCTCTCTCCATCCCATCGTCTCTCCTGAAACAGACACTTAAGCTCCTCTAGAGGAACAGACTCACTCCCAACCTGGAGGGAACCATGACCTCTCATCCTGGCTGCAAACCACCCAAACACATACTAAAGTCCTGGTTTCCCAGTTCTCCAGACTCCCACAGCACCAACGCTGTTTGGAGTGGAGAACCAGAACTCCCATGATCTCCTAGTTGCTCCACAAGGATGAAGATACATTTTTTTTCTTAATAATAACCAATAATGATTAAAAATAATCAACTATCAGAAACTTTTGTGATTTTCTTCTAAACTTTTCCCTAAAATCGTGTTTTTTTGTGTGTTTGTGCCGGTTTGGAAGCCGAGCAGCGTGAGTGATTTCTGCTAATGCTTCTAGCGTTTGCAAACATTTGTTATGATGATTAAACGACGCCGGTTGTTTACATGCAGGAGCAGCTGACTGAGCTTCCTAAAGCCCAGCTAATGCCCAGATTAAAACCCAAAAATCCTCGACAAGCTGAAGAAGAGGCTCATCACTGCAGACGCCCTCGGGTAAAAGCGCATCGCTCAGATTTGCACACAGATTCGATTTAATAAAACGTGTTAAAAAGTGCAGCTTCAGGCTCTGAGTTTATATCCAGTTTGCTGACTGTTTAAATGTCAAGAGCACAGCTCACCTGTAAGCTCCAAACATGGCTGCCTCGAACTTAACGATTGCATTTAAGTGCTTTCGCTCTGATGTAATAATAAGACTCGAGCCCACCGGGCATCCGCGGATCCGCCGGTTGGAGGAGACTCGCTCCACGTCGAGTGACTAATCCTGGAGAAAAGGAGAATTTGTAGCAGCTCTGATGCTAAACGCCGAGTTGTTTTGAGCAACCTGTGAGTGAGTGGGAGGCAGAATTCACAGGAAATGTGATTGACTCACCGGATTTTTATAGACGCTGAGGGCTGAAGGGGAGAAAATGTGCAGAATTTAAAATGCAGATTAATTACCTGGAATCGTATAAAACAAAAGTCACGGTTTTATTTTTGAGTTGAATCTTTTTGTTGTAAATCTTCAGAGTCAGAATCAGTTTTTTGTTTATGTGAAGGATTTTATCCCGCGTGGCGTTTTCCTTCTGAGACTCTTTACCAGCGCTTCCCCTCGGCGCCGACGAGAACCGTGAGTCATTCCTACGACCTTGAGTCTTCACCGAGGGATCCCACGCGGATCCAAATACCATGTCACATCCCCTTAACGTCGCCGGTCTGCAGCCTCCATATTGTCCCCCAAAATCCGCCCCGAGAAACCCGCTGAGTAAATGCCAGCCTGAGAGATCCCCTCTGATACGAGCACCCACCCACCCACTGATGCCACTTTCTGTCATCTTCCTTTTCCCAGAATTTCCACGTCACGCCTGGGTCTTCACGCCCCCTCCAGCCAGACGGAGCAGGAAACAAGGAAAAGGAGATAAATCCTCAACAATTATCATTTCCTACCTCGGTGGGTACGGCTCGGCCTGCGCCAGCGCTGATAACGCGTCTAATAACGCTGCTAATCGCTGCTGAAACGGTGTCTGGGTGTTGAGAAAAGGTCAAAACACCCAAAAGTAAAGAGAGAATGGGAATCATCAGGATAAACGATGTCCTGTTGCTTATTTAGTAGCTCAGCATCAAAACATAATTTTATCCATATCAGGAATCAGGATTCCAGATCTTTGTAGGAAGGAAGGAAAGCTGTGATCCAAAGAGGAAAAGGAAGTTTGGACTTGGACCAGTGTTCCTCTGTGATGGCAGCATTAATGCTGAATATATTTCACAGCTTTTCCTGCATGAATATTTCAGCGAGGCGATGTTAAAACCTCATTCTGAACAGTTACGGACACGTGGCTGAGGGAAAAGACGGCACCGGACTCACTGGATCAGCGGTGGAGGGCGTAGAACCCACAAACGCCCGAAACGACTAACGTAGCGGAGTTAAGCGTCTTCTGCTGCCTTTCATGATCTTTTGCTTTGGTTTTAGTTCAACGTTGACCAAGTTGGAGCCTTTTTTGTGTTTTCTCATGTTGGTATCTTGAATTGGATTGGTGCCAAGCATTACTCTGTTGTCAATGATCATCCAGGTAATAAAGTTTAATGAAAACATACAGGATGTTTTGGTTTGATTGATAGTTTCCTACAAAGATCTTAGAGAACCAGTTTGCTCTTGGAGTTTACGTTTGAGGCGACTCTCAGCTACTGCGACACCAAAAATTAGCTCAATATCTACAAAACCGACAGGGTTGCCGCCATTTTTGTCTTCTAAACTCAGCCGGCTGTGGCGGCCATCTTGAATTATGAGGCTGTAGATGTCAGCATGAAGATTATTTGGTGAACGTGTCACTGAAATCCACCCAGTGGTTGATGAGATGTTTTGCTAACGGGACACAAAACAAACGTGAACTCAGGCAAAAACATCATGTCACGTCTGCTTTGGGAGGTGGACGATTAAACATTTGTAGAAAATCGCTTTAGAATAAAATGATATTAAATGATTTAGATGTACTGAAACACACAGATTAGGACCTTACTGTTCTTTTAGAGGGAGAGAGGCCATGTTGTGCAAACTAGAATTTATTTTTAACCCTTGTGGATTTTTTGTGCAGACGGGTGTTTTTGTGAATAATTTTGGCTATGCTAATGCAGTTTAGCTAATGTTTTCACAGGATGTGTATTTTTGGGGGAATTACCAAAAAAAAAAAAACATTTCCCTTACTCAGTTTAATATAATGCTGACATCATTTTATAGCGTTCTTGCTCCTTCGTCATTTTTTTGTGCCATTGACTCTCATGTAAATACTTTGTTTTCCCTAATAACCCTAAATATTAGCATTATTATTATTATTATTCTGTCTGGGTTCCCAGACCAGTCACAGATTCAGTTTTAAGTTTTTACTGTTTTCCACTAGATTGCGTGTTTTCTCCATATATAGCGAGGCAATGACTAACAATGCATTTAAAAAAACATTTTTATTTGACTTTGTGACACCAAGGCTGTGAAAATTCACCCCCAAAACAAACCCTCTGGACATAACACACAAAAATTATTTATTTTTTCTTTTTTTTTACACCAGGCAATAAAGGGGTTAAATCTCAGAAACACACAAATATTTTATTATATTTAGTGAGGACTGAAGCCAAGGATGAAATCCACGTAAAGAAATGGGGAAGTTTTGTTTCAGCATTTTTTGTGCACAAGGAGTAGAAACGCTATAAAAATGAAATATGAGGGTTAATAATTAGAATTAAAAGAAAACTCAAATCTGAAAAAAGAACAAAATCTAAGAAATCTGTCAAACAACAGAAAATATTATCTTAATTGCAGTTTTTAGTCAAACTCTTGCAGAAAACCCCAAACTGACCTCTATAAAAGCATAAATATGTTTTCTCTCATCTTTAAGGTGTGATGCAGAGTTAAGGAGATCCTGTGAAGTTGAGCCTCCTGAGCTTCCGTCCATAAGCCGCTAACCTGAGCGCTGCTGCCTACACACTTAGAGGCTGTCAGAAATAAACTCATCACGCCCGCTCATCGTTTCTGCTCCACGCCGCCGCTCCGTTCCCCTCCACGTATTCATCTGCCAGCTAAAAAACCTTTTTATCCACAGAAATCAATGTGAAAACTGTACAAACCGACATTATCAAATCGCTGGGAGCGCTGATCAAATAACCAGTAAGTGAACGGGACCGAGGAGGAGGAAAAGGAGGATTTTCTATCAAACACGTTTATTTACAAGCTGCCAGTTTGGTTCAGATTCATCGTTTCTTTTGTTTGGCTGCGTCTGAGACGGAGTTTTGGGTTTTTCTCTAATTTGCATTTTATTTATAAAAGAAAACATTCCCAGTCCCAGCGGCGGTGGGGTCCGTCTAACGTCTGGAGACTCTGCGCACTAAAGTTAGCATGACCTTTAAACACCATTACACCAGGCCTGGGTGTACCTGCATACGTAATGAGCTAAATGACCAGACACACACACACACACACCCACACACACACACACACACACACACACACACACACACACACACACACACACACACACACAGAGCGCTGTTATTGGTAGTCATTAACGGGGTTTCTTTTATTCCCTGTCGTGGTTAAAAAGCAGATTGTTGCGAGTTAAATCAGCCCGTCGGTGACGTCGGAGGCTCTCTGCTCAACACTGGATGCTTTGGAGAAAGCAGGTGAGTGTTTCTCAGTTAAACTGTGTGTTTGTGCGCACGACGCACGCAGGAAAACAAACAAACCACCAACAGCAGAACCCACGGCGCCCCTGGGTCTTTTTGTAAGCTGCACTTTGACATTAATAAACCATTTGCACACGACTTTCAGGCCATTAATATTCATAAAGAATAACAAAACCCCTAGAAGGGACTGATTTATTACACCAAAGAGTGAAACTGAAGCAGCTTCTGGGTTTACCTGCTAACAAGGTAACAGTTTGATCTGTTTTACTGCTGGTTTTCCGTTAGTTTCTGTTGCTTTTTGATCATTTAAACACATTTTTATAGATAATCAGCTGCAGATCTCAAAGAAATTCCATTTTAGTGCATCTGGATCGGAGCCTGAGTTCCAGTGCTGACCACACAGACGCTGCTGCGTCGCCTTTTGGCGGGAAGAAGGGAACCACGGATATCCCACTCCTCCTGAGGTAGTGTTCCCCAACTGGGAATATCCAATTCCAAGGTCTGGAGATATCCTACTCAGGTCCTCGAACCACCTCAGATGAGTCCTTTTGATGAGGAGGAGCAGCAAACCTCATCCTGATGGTTTTATTTTACGGGTTTCAGCTGCTCGGACGCTTTAGATGATCTGAACCTCACAGGCATCCATGACGGGTGAAACTCAGCTCCTCGTTCACCATTAAACCCCAGTTCTGGGTCCATCTCTCACTCCAACAAGTACAACAAACGACCCAGTCAGTTACGTTTGGGGCTCCTCTCTCAGACATCTTCACCAGTTTGATGATTTTTTGTTTTATATGCACTCATTTGGCCGATCACAGGTTAATTATGTCGTTTATCTGCAGAATGGCTTCAATATTTGCACATCCACATTCAAGTTCCTGCATAATTTCTGCCACCGAGCTCAACGCGGAGGAGAAAGATGGCGCCTTAAGGAAGACGTGTGCTCCGAGCGCCTTCGACTGGAGCTTTAAGAGCTACGCTTGAAGCATAAACAAGACACCCCGGGTGTTTTTAAAGGCTCTCGCCTCGCGCTGTTCATCAAGGCTTTATAACATAATGGCTTTGTGGAGTTTACTTGTGCCGTAATGGCAGCAGTAACCTGGAGACACTCCGGCTTCGTAAGGAACATTATTTTTATGATCATATTTTCAGAGACTGCTGCACGCCATGCTCGGCTTCTTAAATCTTCCCTCCAGTATGTCATAAATAGGTGCGCCTCCTCGCTGAAGCTGGGAGGCTGGAGGAGAGAGCAGAAGGGAGGGATGATAACCCGGACAGATGACAGAGACAGGAAAGACAACCAGGTCTTATCAGAGGCTCTCATGTTGTCCTGCTGGAACATTAAAGGGACGTTTCTTCCATGCTGGAGTGCGTTTCTGTGTGGGAATAAAAGGGAATTCTCATCTTTCCCACTGTGGGCCGCTTCCTCCTTAGGAAACAGAGTGAAGGAGTAGCATCCTTGTAAGGACCCAGCCTATCCAGTCTAGGTAGGTCGGGTCCTTCCTTGACCTCTTAGACAGGAAGTAAGCGGCTGTGAATTTGGGCGGTCTAGCCTTCAGATTTAGTCCCGCCTCCTCCTCAGTGCATAGCCTAGGGTCACCTAGCAACTTTAGTTTTTCTACCCCAGTTATTCATATATACTTTCATTTAAAACTGTAACCAAAATCCAGTTCATCCACTGTTACAAGAACAAAAATCTCCCATTCGGCCCACAATGAGTTCTGGGATAGGGTGGGCCGGGAAGGATACACCAGATCCATCCTTGAAGTCCGGGAAAACCAAGGACACGTTTGAGTTTCCTTTGAATTTGAATTTCGCTGTGAAAAGCAGAAATGGAAGGACGCAGCGCCTAGATCTGAACACAGCCCTGTGATTGATAAGCTAACAGCTAGTCTGACTACAATTGCTTCAATATTTTTGTGAAAGGGGAGCCGTTTGAACCCTAAAAAAATAACTATCAAGTCTAAAAAACAGACCTTTTTATCATCTAATGTTAATATCGAAACTATATTATTATATTACATAAACCTATAACAATGTAGCACTAATAGAAAAATAAAATAGGCCCTTGCCACTTGCAGATCCTCCACCAGGGGGCAGTAGACACGTACGGACTGGATGTGGCAGGTTTCTGATGAAGGTACTAATCCTGATGCTCCATCTGGATGCTGGAAGTGAATTTATGGAAGTCTGACAATAATCCCAGAGGGATTGAGACAAAAGCAATCCACTTGGAGCTAGCTCCACTTGGAGCTAAGGGTGTTTGGTTCGTTAGAGACGAGTTCTGGTTCGATTCTGCATGTGTGCAGATGTGAACTCTGGAATGTGAACCAACACCACCGTGGATGTGGGGGCTTACGGTTAAAAAAAACAAACCCTCAGTATTCTGGGGGCTACCAGGTAGCCAAAAATGAACCAGAAGCTAACAAAGACAAACAATGAGGTGCATTGATGGACTTTACATCAACATCAACATTCTACTGTGGATTTTAGTGGAATGTTTTGGTTTGCTAGCAGTAAAAGGAAGCTAATCTACAGGAAAATGCAACAAGTTGACCCTTTTACATGGATTTAACAGATTTAGTGCTATATTACCTTAAAAAACTGTTACAATGCAAATATTCCAAAAGTGGATGTTAGGGAAAAGCATTTTGCCACATAAACTATTATTTCTCATTGTTTTAAACAGGAATGCATTCTGTTTGTTTTTAAATTTGCAGCAGCTCATGGAGTCGGTTTCACTGTACATACTTATTTTGGAAGCATAAGGAAATTCCTGCTGGACTTGAGCCCTGGATACTTCGGAAGTGTTTCCTTTTCCTGCTGCTGGAAACATTTATGCATGTAAAGAACAGAGAGAAGCAAAAAGCTTATCAAATACAGTTATTGAGGGCATAAATTACTGTGAAATTTGGGTGATTGAAGCCTTTTTCAAATGTCAGTAATCAAACTCAAACTAGCCATTAGCACGTCAATCCTGAAGACATTTTTTACTTTAGAACAGAGGCTGTTCATGAGGGTTTGTAGAATGCTAAACAGCTCAGTTTTGTATCAAGTGCAGCAGGAGGAAGGCAAAAACAGAGCTGCATGTCTGCAGAGAACCCTCCACGGCATGACGGTGAAAAAAACATGAGACTGTATCCTTCCATCCTGCAGCTCCTTGGAGGATTGATTGAAATTCAGCGAACAGAGCATAACATTGATGCAGTCCTTATAACTCAGCACAAATCAGCTGTTTCACTTTTAATTTGGTAAATCTACAGTGTGCTCTGTTTAAGATCCTCAGGCTGCTGGAACCGTCTGCAAGCTGCTTTGTAATTAAAATACTGCAGCAGATACTTTTAATTATCTCTCCAAGTGAATTTATATTAGGCGTTCCTGCAGCATTTAAGGATCTGTACGCTTATTATGAGGGCCAGTAATGTGTGTGAACTACAAACCGCTGTCCGACTTCCCTCTGATTCCCAAAACGAGCCAGGTAAATATTACCACCAGTTGGTGTCGTTTGGAGTCTGTTTCCAAAAACCCCGTAGAGATGATATTTCTCAGAGTTTGAAAAGATTCTCTGAAATGTTCAGCAGCGTTTCCTTAGTTTCCTCCAGCTGAGAGGCTTTTCTTCCTCCTAAAAGCTGTTTCAAACATTTACAAACAAATTCAGCCTTGCAGAGCAGAGAACCTCTGGATGGATTTCTTTTTAAAAAGCAGCGTCTAATCGCCATAATTGGCAAAAAGCATTAAAAACCACTACATATGCAAATTGTCTTTTTATCTTGTCCAGTTGCAGGCTAAATCAATTGATTAATTGCAAATCAAATACGAAAGGTTCTTTAGGTTCAGCATTTATGCATGCAAATGTATTCTTGTGCATACAGGTATGGGGTGCTGATTGTATAATTAAAATCAGGAGCTGCAGTTTGCCGCATTTACCTCATCTCCTGTGAAAACGGGTCGTGAATTCTTCCAGTCACCTTTCACAGCGTCTTTATGTAATTACACATCTATGCTTAGAGGTTGAAACATAACAAAATTTCAAAGTACTTTTTTTTTTGCTAATTCTTTAATTTCTAACTAAAACTTTAATATTTCAAAGTATAAATACGTAGAACCCTAAGCGTAAAACGTTGCACTTTAATAACTAATAAAAATAAATGCTGCGGTTTTAGACCAAATATTTAGCAACAATGCTAATTCAGACTGCTGCTAAACTGGAGCAGCCCGCCAAAATAAAAGCTGGATGAAGAAATACCTTATCTAAGGTCTCAAAGGGATATTACTAGCACAATTGTGTGATGATTTATCATAATGCTAATAGAACCCATACAAGAACATGAATAAATGATGAGTGGTTAAACAGGAAATCGCCCCAATGTGCTTTTATTTTGGAAAGTTTCAACTGCATTTCAACCAACACATTTACATGTAGACTTTAACATGTAAATCTAAACTTCATGTAGATCTAAACTTCTGCATTATATTTCTATTTTAAATATTTACATGTCCCTATATACATTTAATTTTTATGAGTATTTAGATTTATCTTTATACTTTTTTAAATATTTAGATTTACTTTTATGCATTTAGTTTTTAGAATGAATATTTAGATTTATCTTTATACATTTAGTTTTGTTTTTAATATTTAGATTTACGTTTACACATTTAAGTTTTAGAATGAATATTTAGATTTATCTTTATACATTTTTTTGTTTTGCATATTTAGATTTCAGCCTAAATATTCAGATTAAATTGTAAATAATGAGATGTTTTTCCATATTTGAATCCAACATTGAAAAAAAAAGTTTTATTTTACATATTTCTGTTATTAGGTTCCATATCCAGGCTCATTTAGGATGATATCAGGGTCCGTCTATTCGGTGTGTGTTTCTGCATCCGAGTGGCTCCTCTACGATAAATTAGGTCTGTTTGCCGGCCAACCGCAGGAACTTTAATTATGCTGGCGGATGTCGATGGCGTGGAACAGACGCTGTCTGCTGGCTGGGAAAGCCTCAGAGGCACGTCCTCAGTCTGAGGACACACTCTTAGCTCATCCAGTGCGGCGTCACAGACACTGAAGCTGCAGTCGTGATTTGGAGACGTTTGCAGGCATCAAAACGAGCATCCAGCGTGATTCGGGTCAAGTTCAGCATCACTGTTGGATCAGAGCGCTGGTGACTCAGCGTTACCATCGACTGGCTGCTCTGATTGCTATAATAGTCCTCATTAACGCCTCATTAGCACAAAGTCCCGGTTCTACATTTGAAAAAACCATAGATGGATCATTTTAAAGCCACATCTTGACTTTTATTTTTAATCTCTAATTATTTGTTGCAGCACTCTTCAATTTAACGATCCCATTTAAGTTTTAGCATCACTTAAACTCAAAGCTTATAATTGGTGAAACGTGTTTAAACATCATGGATGGAAATTCACCGCCGCCCTGTTTGGATTAGGGATCCCTCCTAAGGAAGGCCAAATTAGGAAAATGTCGTTTTTATCGTGGTGGCTGGATGCTCGCTACGCCGAGGAGCTGCCAGGAACGACTGGCAGAGCTCGCTGTGCAGAGATACGAGTGTGTTCACCTAAAGACAAGGGATGCTAAGTGGTTGGAAGCTTTTAATTCCAGTCTGTGGAGGATTGCAGTCTCTTCGCCTTTTGTTTGTGCGGGCCAGAGGGAATAAAGCTAGCTCCGCTTCCCAGATATGCCACCTTGTTTTCCTGTTGCACACAGCCCGACTCCACGGAAACAATCTAGGTCATCTTTCATCATCTGGTCCTCGAGCTCGGGCGAAGGGATGAGCTCAGAGCTAAGTGGACGCAGCGAGTGAACAAAGTCCGCGTGCAGAGCCGGAAAACGCGACGTCCAACCAGTGGGAGCAGCAGGAGCAGCAATTATCCCTGATGAATTCTGCATTTGCGTCATGGAAGCTCACCCACGTTTAGCATTCACATACAGGTACAACAATACATGCAGCCTTATCGCCGTGAAAATGAAATTATTCAGTAATAAGAAAGTAAATTAAACATTTGACAATTTCACACAGCAAATAAGTTTCCAGCACTAATAGAAATCTACGGACTTCTGCATCCTGCAGATAAAAACTCCCATTATGGAGAGCTGCAGCTTCATGCTTTCTATTCCCATCGGAGATAAAGAATATGTGCAAAAATAAAATAAAATGGGACAAACGCATCAGTGAATCCAGAATCCTCAGGTTATGCTTCAAATCCAAACACTCTGGATTCTTGGAATTTCATTTAGCAAAAATAGTTAAGTTGATGGATTTAAATGAAATGATGTCAGCAGAGCTATAGTGGGAGTTCTGGGACTTGTCTCCAGGAGGAAGGTACCACCTCAGGGAGGAGGAGCAGTGGAGAGAGTAGAGGTCCAGGATCTTTTGGTTCCACCCAAAACTCTCGACTCTAGTTGGAGTTTGGATTCAGACTGGAGCTTCCCGCTCGGCTCCTTTGGGTCTTGTTGGTGAGCTCCTGGTGTCCGAGCCTCCTGGGGTCCGGTTGGGTTACAGGAGGCCACCTCCTCCTGTGTAGAGACATCAAGGTCGATGGAAGCCGGTAGCGAACGGGGCGATGGCGTGCTGATCCCCGGCGCCTTCACGAGTCGTGTTGAATTTTAGATCGCTGCACCTGCAGTTTGTCCTCTTTGAAGTTTCCGCTCATCGTCTCATTCATGCAGCTTTTCAGCTCGGCTCTTCAGACGCGTGGCGTTCGACCTAATTCCACCCGTTCTCAGAGGCTTTGTTTGGAGTCATGAATATTTCAGAGGGGAAATTAGGCGTCTGCATTGTTTCCCCGCGCGCCTCTCTGTGTTACACGCCACCGTTCATGTCGAGCCTGGCGGAGTTCCTGCGGTACACAAAGAGGCCGACGCTGGAGCGAACGCTCCGGTGTGTTCCACGTTTCCCCTCCGCCGCTGCCACACTCCTGCTTTTTGATTGAATGACGGCGTTTTACGCCAACGCTGCTGCTCTCCTGGGTGCAAAGAGGCAAAGGCCCAGGAAGTGTCTGGGGGGAAATCACACTTTGGTTCCTCTGTGCTGCCTCGTCGATTCAATATTCAGACACACTGAAGCAGCTAAACCAGCACGGACACTTCCCTGCCTCCGCTCCCCCGACGCTGCAGCGCCGCCGCCTCTTCAGAACATCTGGAGTTTCCAAAGATCAATGGGATGAACTTCAAAACCTCATGGAGGTTTTCTTTTCGACAGCTTTAAGTGCCGTTTGTGGCTTTTAAGCGACTTACAGGTAAACTTAAGTTCAGCTTTAGAACTTGGGAATTTTCCCATTTTGCTCCCATTATGCTTCTCTAACACCAACTCCTTCATTGCATCTGTAGAGGTAGCAGGTCCACTTTGGAAACTCAAGCATCCGTCTCTTCCCAGGAAGATCTTCCCAAACCAGAGAATATCCACTCCCTCACAAAACCTGGAAAACCTTCAAATCGGACGCTTAGACCACCTCATCGGACTCTTTTTGATGAGCTCGACTCTAAGCTCCACCTGGAAGACCGGGCTTCTCCTCTCACCTCCATGATCCAGATCTTATTGGACCGTTAACGACCATAAGCGACCGTGGTTCGTCTCACCTGCTGCCGTGTTACTGTGGAGCTTATTAGAGACCCTGGAGTTTTCACTTTTATTCCCAAAAACCAAAATCCAACATCCTCATAATCAAACCCAAAAGAATATTTTTCTCTGGACCTGATCTGTAAAATCAAAGAGCTCCGAATGCTTTTACTGGACCGGAGAAACGGCGTTCCTAACGAGCCTAAATGCCACATATTTCCTGTTACGTTTACCAGGCAACACAGAAAAATGTGAAATGTACCAATTTTCAGCCTTTGAGGCCACAAAATAAATCCTTCAGCCAAGAAACATCCTTCTGTCTCCTTTTCTGTCTCAAGCTCATTTTTCTTTTCTTCCCACGTTTAATTGACTGGCAGCAGCTTCCCGTCAAACCCGACTCCTGCCGGATCCGAGGAGCGGCCGCGTGTTTACGTTGGTTCAGACTCTGGAAACTGAAGCAGCATCAACTGGAGGCTTGTCAAACACAGATTGGATCGCATCAAGCTGCTAACCCGCGGCGGCGCGCTGACGTGAGGTTAAATGAAATGACAACGTCTCACACGAGGGGCGCGCCGGGTCAAACGGAGGATCGGACGCCGGGAGAATCGCTGCTACATCCTGGATGTGTTGGATGCTTTTAAAGGTCTGTTGCTTTAAAAAGGGTTAAAAACCAACAATAAAGCCTGATCGTGCACAAAGCTGCGAGAATTAGTGACATCTAGTGTTGAAACTGCAAATTGCAACTAAATTTCATCGTTCATCGATTTTTTTGTGATAAATTGCCTAAAAATCACCTGATGATGCACCTGCTAGCATGGCGATAGCTTCGTTTTAAAGCATTTGTTGCCTGGTCTCAAATTTTCTGTGCACACATTTACTTTATAAAACAGCTGAAATCTTCGCTCTTCTTTACGATCAAAGCCCAAAGTTGATCCTCTTTCTCAAAGAAATCCTGAATTTATTTAAATCCGTCCACTAGCAAACACCTGCAGAAACACCTGAACCCTTATTTCAGGTTTGACTACAAGTACGGTGGTCAGGGAGGTGCTTTAAGACACCGTGAGCTGATTTCTGCAGAGTCCATGCAGAAGTGGGTGTGCACAACTGCCTGGACACGATTTTAAAAGAATCAGTTTTAGTTTTTGTCTTTAAATTTTAAAATTAGATTAAAATAATTCATTTTATCAACACAAAGATAAACAGCAACATTCCTGCACAGACCTGCAGCCTTTTAAACTCCAGCTCAGGAACTCTCCGACAGCTCAGCGTGTTTTGGGAAAATAAAATACAACGTGTTAATAAGAAAGCCATTTGAATTATTGCTGAAAATGGCCATTTGTGCTGAAATTATTACACTTTTAATGGCTAAATGACCTATCTGCTGATGAAACGGAGCCGTCTGAGCAGCCATTTGTCCCGGGGACATAAGTAACCCTGCCAGATGGAAGACAATACATTCAGATGTCGTTAATCACAGCGTTCTCGCTGGTTCAAAAGGAGAAAAGGGGTGAGAAGAAAGCCCGATCTGCAGTTTCAGCAGCCAGCTCGGTGCTCTGAAGGGTCTGAGTAAGCTGCCGGACACGAGGACGCAACTTCAATAAAAGACCAGTCATTGATTTCTCATATTTCCTTAAACTTTCCCTCCATAGATCAAGTCCTGATTAGGACTCGCTCCCAGGCGATGCTCCTCTGAAGTTCCCGCTGGGCGGCTGCAGCGAGTGCGAGTTTATGGTTTTAACTCCTTTCCGCCACTAAATGTGCCGCCGTGGCGCCGAGATCAGAGCGGGAGCCAGAGGACACACTTAACCGCCCCCCTGAGTGGGTTTATGACCTTTTAGAGGTAAGAGGCTTGTCTGGATCCTGCAACAATTTATGAGTGGCACCGAATAAAAAAGCACTTCTAATAATACCCGACTCGTGTTTTTCCATCAGCTACAAGTCTGCATGACCCGAATCCGTCGTTTTATTGATCAGAACAAGAACCGACCAGTCCACAGGTTAAAGGTCAGAAATAATCACCTCACTTATAATCTGGATTAGTCAGCAGAGTTAGGGCTGCGTCGACGTGAAATTAAAAAGACATTTTTCCAACATTTATCCCTCCACTGCTTCCCGGTTCCTCCCTCATTATTCAGTCACGTCAGCTCCTCGTTCTCCTCCAAACGTCCCTGGAGGAGCGCGACCCTTGTTCCGTTCTTCAGCGAGACACATCGACCCTTTTGATGGTCTCGCGCCGCTCTGTAAAAATATTACCCCCCGTTTTAATTCAAATGAGAGCGGCTGTGGATCAATGAGCAAATCTCAATCTGTCCCCAGCCGCCCGAGACTCACGCGTCAGCTCGCTGAGAGATTAAACCGGCCTCAGAAGACACACTTCACTCTTCTTCTGCTGTTTGCCAAAGCAGCGGGACGCACAGAGAAAATCCATAATTGCTCTTTGGTTGGTGGCGCGAACCTCCCGGCCCGACCTTTGGCTCCAGACTGGCTGGCGACCACGAGGATGAAGCAGATGGCGGGAACCCACGGCGGTGAGCTCTGGAATCAAACGAGCGCGGCGTGCACTTAACCATCAGCAGCAAAATCTTTCAAAGTAGCAACTTTCCAAAAGCCTCACATCAGAGCTGAATACGTGATTTGTTTTGTGCTGCCAGCTGGTAATGTTTGCAAATATGCTAATGACTGTGAGCTTAGGCTTAGATTGTTGTTGTTTTTGTTTTGGGGATGTTCAGAAACGCGTCCTGCCACGTGTGAACGTTCACAAAACTAAACCATCATAAAAGTAAAGACAAAATCACAAAATCATGACTGAAAGTTTGGTAAATTTAGTCAAATTTACTGATTTTCTTCACTTAAACGAAACATTTTCACAGATTAAAGAACTGTGCCATCTTAATCTGGAGCTGCACCGATCTACGGAGGAAAAACAGCAAAAGGAATCTTAAAAATGTTGCAGACATTAACCTGACAGAGTTTTGATCATTTTTCAGCAGAATTACTGAGCAACTAAACACTCAAATGGATAAAAAAGGCTTCTATTATCCCCAGAATGAGCCAGGCTCAGATCAAAGCTCCAAATTTACCATCAGCGCGAGCCTTAAAGAGACATTCCCATCATTTATGCGTGTACAACAGGTGTCCAACCCTGGGCCTCCAGGACCACGTTTCAGTCGTTTCTCCGCTTCAACTCACCTGGGGCCTCATTTATCAAACGTTCGTAGAAACGTTCCTATATTCCCTCCTACGGATGAAATTTAGAATGTGTGTACGAACAGTCAACGTCCTGATTTATGAAACATGCGGTGGCCTCTCGTACGCATGTTCCTCCGCAATCGTCTGATGATAAATCCCACCTGTGCGCTTTCAGGAGCTCGTGCCAGTTTAACGTCATTTACATACAGAAACGCCCTCAATTAACCATATTTGGTCACACTACGTCCTCAGATCGGGAGGGGATTCCCTGGGTTCTTCCCGGACAAAAAAGAAAAACTTTATTGACAGCGAGATCGAAGCACTGGACACTTGACAACGCGTGAATGATCAGGGAGCAGAGGAGGTTCTGGAGGTTGTTTTATTTGTAAAATAGAATCTGGACTGGAATCTGATCAGTGCGCTGCGCTCACGGAAGAGCCGTTCCCTCTGGAGTGCACTCTGCTCTGCTAAATCCTCCAATAATAATAATAATAAGAATAAGAAACGATTTTTTATGTAGCGAATCTCAAGAAAAACCACGGGGCGCTTCCCAAGGACAAAATAATTAAATTAAATTAAAACATAATAGATAAATAAATTCAAAATGATTTAAAACATCATAAAAATGGGAAGAGTAAACATTGTGATTACAAAATAACACGAAATCAGCCGTTCTACAATGTCAGATTCCCGTGGGTCACGAGTGTTTTTGCTCCAATAATAATAATCCACCAAAATAATTATTTATTGGGTAAAATAATTAGTGGATGAGGAACACGCGTGGATCACTGAGACCTTCAGATTTGCTGTTCCCTTGTTCTGCCACTAGATGCTGTTCCTACGCACAGTCAGAGCTGTACTTATATTTAGGAACGTTTTCACGCACAAGTACAAATTGGTAAATACCACACAATGCGTAAAATCGTTCCCACGCACGAAATACGCACAGATCTGTACGTAAGTACGGTTGATAAATGAGGCCCCTGGTTTTAATCAGCAGGTGATCAACAGGCAGAGCTTTACGACTTACTGAACAGCTGATCCCACCATGCAACCAGGTGTGCTGGAGCAGAGAAACAACTAAAATCACCAGGGATGGACTCCACTTATCTACAGTAACCCAAAATGGGCGGAGTCTCTAGAAACAGGAAGAAGTCCTACGACCAGAGTCTGGCTAGCCAGACCGCTAACGAATACGTGGATCATTTCTGGTATTTAATGTAAAACAGAGCAGTTTCCTGCTCCTCCGCCCTACTGGTTGAAAGTGGAATTACAACTACCGTAAACAAGCCTGCTGCAGCTAGTGCTAACAACGAGCTAACGCTGACATGAGCCAACTAATACTAAAATAAACCACCAAGTAAAAAGATCCACACTGTTGGACAAAAATATTATTACTTACAAGTCCAGTAGCAACAAAGCCAGGTCACCATCAGTCCATGATTTTGTAGCCTCCTTTAGCTCCCTCAAACTAGCGTAGGCCGCGCCGATGTTCACTCTGGTTTTAGCTCTTTGCTTCACCACCAAAGACGTTACTCTGTTACTTTTACCTCCAGGCTCCATGATGCTAACAGAAAAAGTAAACTTCTTCTTGTTTCTTCTTCTGCCTTTTACTGACAATCAGTGAGGTGAAAATGCTAACAGCTAGCATTACAGCCATAAAGCAGGTATAAGAGCTCCCCCTAGAACACCTACCCGCTCCACCAGAGTGGTGTCAGATATGAAACTGGTCAAGTTTGTAACCCAACAATCAGAGATCAACGTTAAACCAGAAGAAAAGTCTGCACACAACAAACTTCTATCCCTGAAACAGGAACACAGAACCTTTTATTCCCACACACACATGTCTGACTCACATTCATGCTGGAGACAACAAATTTAATATAAACAACAGTGAATGAGAGCCTCAATAACACCCAGTTTATCAGTGATCTGGTTAATGTTTTACATCACAGGGTCTTAACTGGTTAAAACAGGAATATAAGAGCAACAGCCCGTCTCTAGGCTGACACCACGGCTCCATTTAGGTTGTTTTTACTCATTTACCTTCATGAAAAATCCCCAAATTGCTTCGCCTATCGCCACTAACGAGTATCTAAAATCCTATTTCCAGCTCTTTGTGGATTTTTAATAAGAACTCCATGCAGCACCCTCTCCTCTAAATCCTTAATAAATGTTCTTTCTGAGCATTTCTAAACACAAACGCCTAAATGATGATAAATGCACTTATTGTTCTGGGTCTAGTGTGGGTTATAAACGCGTCCCTTCCTTTTAGATAAGTTATGTTTTGATATAATCCATCATTAATTGCAGCGGTATGAACCGAGCGTGTAGGAGACTAATTCCTGGTTGTGTTTACCGTCTTTTGTCGTGAGACGTATCCATTAGCAACCGAGCGACGGCGCTGCGTCACGTTCTTCTTTCATGGCTTTTATAAAAGCGTCTCCTTTCACTCGGCTCTGAAAAACATTTCATGTTTGGGTCAAAGAGACAAAAACTCACCTTTCTGGCGTCTCCCAGAGCCGATGCCATTCATCCATTAACCCCCCCCCCCTTTGATGCCTCCATGTTTAATCAGAATAAGAGCTCGGGTCTTTTGCCTCAGACGCTCTTTCATTTGTGTGTCTCTGCTTTCTCCTCCTCCAAGTTGGCGTTGATTCCTGCTCCTATTGAGCTCTTTAGTACGAAGCAGAAACGGGGTTAAAGACAGACGGCTGCAGGGTTTTACTCTGGGCTCAACCGCACGTTAAAGCTGGCTCATCCGTGTTTGAGTCCGTTTACCGTACGTGGACCTGAACTTGGCCCGGATGCAGAAACGTTTAAATTGCTCCTCGTTTACAGTAAAACCGAACACGGAGTCCGCTAATTTCACACGCGTGTATGAATTCATCATTGTCATGTTTTGGCTCGGCTCCTAACGGAGGAGCCTTCAGATCATGTTTGTTTACTGAGAGATACGAGAGCGTTCGCGGCATAAATCACCGTAAACGGATCGCTTTTACTGCTGTAAGTTTTTAACGAGAAGGGAGATTAATCTTCCACCGGACGGCCAGCAGAGACCACAAACTAGGGGAGCCAGTGTTACAGAGTTTTAATTTCGTAATAGGATTGTTTGGAGCGGTTGATGAAAAATGAGCAACAAACAGGCAGCGATGAAGGATGGATGGATTCCAGAGGGAGGATAAAAGAGGAATTAGCCGGATGGTATCAGATCTGAGATGGAGGCGGGCTCAGAGGGGCCAACGACCAATGAAAATCCACCTGAGTGTGGATTAGAAGTCAGATTAGCAGGAATATCAAGTTCAATGACTAATGATCATAAAGCTGGTGTGTTTTTTTTAAAAAGCTGGTGTTTATAAATCATGTCTGAAACTACGGTTCATCACAACAGGTCAAAGAGAACATCCACAAGCTACGGATGTTTAAAACGGCATTTAGTCAGTTTATGATGTAATGAATGAGTTTATGATCGATTTAAACTGTCTCCCTAGGCTGTGATCTCTACAGAAAGACAACCTTGTGTCCAAAGGGTGGCTCTGGGGCCTTTTAGGGCCCTCATAGTGATTTTTGGAGTCCCCGTTTGCATTTCAGGTGCAGTGTAATATTATCCCTCCAGGAGGCTGACGTGGATTGATACTTAAAGAAATGTATTATTTTTTAAAATTATTTTTACCTATTTCTGAGCTGTACAAATAAAAAAAGCACCATAAAATAATTTTGCATTTAAACATTTTTTAAAGAATTAACTTTAAAGGTTTTGACATCCCTAGTGTGGCTCAACTGTCTCCCTAGACTGTGATCCTCTACAAAAAGTTGTGTTTTAACTTTAAAACCTTTTTTATTTATTTGAAAATATAATATTAAAGTAATATCAGGCAATAATTTTAAACTTTTTATTCTAAAATTCTTTTAACTTTTCATTATACTAGTTTTTCCCCAGCTATCTCATCAAATAGAGACAAAAACGATGCTCTGAGGGTTAAAATACGTGTAATTCATATTTTAAAGAGGTGAAATCAGCCCAGTTCTACTAGTTAAATAAGGACGAAGATAAAACGTCTGTTTTTACTGAATTTAAAGCTAAACAGCTGAACTTGTGACATCAGGAAAAGCAGCTGCAGCTCTTCGGATGTTTTTCGTGCCGCGGCCTCATAAATAATAACTCAAACGATGTTTATTAATGACCTCCTGCTGTTATAGATGTCCAAACCGCACAGGAAACCGAAAAAAGACGATTTCTAAACCATGAATTTTATTCTGAAGGGTCATCATTTCCTGTTACAGGAAGTAATCTGATTATTATTTTTACTTCATTCTTTCTCTCTTCTCTGTTTTTAGTCGAAAATCTCATGAATTTCAGGTCAGATTTGAATAAAACGTTCAGAAACGAGTGACCAGATGAACGTCTGCAGCTGATTGGTGTTTAGTGTTAATCCAATTAAAGATGGCCGACACAAACCACCAGCTTCAAAAATGGCTCCATCGCTGTCATGTTTACACATAAAGGGCTGAAATTTGGCGTTATAGTTAAGAGTCGCCCTCATCCCAGCTGAACTGGATCGAGTCTCCTAAACTACGTTTTTATAAACAAAAGCTGCTTTTGCTGTAAAACAATGTTTGGCTGATTGATGTTTTGTTGCAGCAAGATGGCAGGACTGTTGTAGAATTGCTGTTGGAATAACGAGAGATGCTGCAGCGAGACGGGTCCTTCGGAGCCATCAGGACTGTGGTTGGTGCCAGAGAGAAACCTGGGCCGTTTTTCATCCTTTCAGCTCCTCTTAATCTCAAACAGCCTCTGTTGGTTCCAGCAGAGGCATTAATGAGCTCTCTGCAGTAAATATTGCAAAGCCAAACGAGGAAGGCTTCTCATCAGCGAGGAAACGCGTCTGGGGCCAAGGAGGGACGAGTTTGTGTTTCAAGAAGCTGCTGGTCGTTAACTCTAGCTCCACGTCGCTGCTCACGTCTCACCGGACCGGCGTCCAGATCGTACGTCCACCTAGAGCAGCGCTACGTCTCCAAATCCATCACCTAACACCTCAGAGCGACTTGTCAGAGTTCAGATCAGTGTCACATTACTGCTACAACTTTAACGAGTCTTTAAAGAAACCAAAAATGTCGTCTTGTTTTTGTTTTTTCTGATGAAGCCTCTCTCCGGAACGCCGCGCTCCCGCCCGTCCAACGATGAAGCGTTTCCGTAACGAGAAGCCTGCGAGGTGACAGATAAGGTCCCTCAGACTCAGCAGCTTCGCCTTCACTCCAATCAGCAAACATGACGCGTCGCTTTTTGTTCGGACGCCAAAACCAGAAGGAAAGACTTGTTTTTTTCTCGCGTCTTCATCCACTCACCCAGACTAGAATCTAAAAAGTCTTTTTCAGCACGTTTAACCTCCGTCTCTTGTAATGGCTGGAACAATATGCTGTCTGACTAACCGTGTGTGGCTGTTTAGGATAAAAACACATCATATGCCTCCACATCTGGCTAAGCACAGCTTGTTTGTGTCTAATTTAGAGATGTACACCAAAAGGCAGCCAGGAGAAGTGGCACTCGTGATGCTGAGATTCTTCAGCTGGTGATTTACAGAAGCACGGGGCTAACGAGTCTCCCCGCTGAGCTGCAGAGCAGCAGCAGCCTCCACCTGTAGTGACTGACGGCATCGGGGCAAATTCTCCCAATAAGAGCAGGTTCTTATCCCCCCCGACGGATCTGCAGGTCAGCAAAACTCTCCCTTCCTCCAGCCTTTATACAGGCAGCAATGCTCGTTCTGCACAAACATTTTTATTGCTGCAAAAACAACCCCCAGCGTCGGGTTTGGTTGTAGAACATGCAGGGCCTGATTTCATGGACGGTCGGGTCAACCTGAGGTCGTCCAGCTGGCACCGGTGAGGAGAGTCTAAAGAGCTGATCGAGTTGTTTTCTGCAGTCTGTAAGCATCTTAGTGCAAATGTGACCACACGGTGAATAAATAACTACAAACCACAAACAGAGGAGAGTAGGACAACGTGATGGTGAAGGTTCTCCGTCATCCAGGGGTGGGTCACCTTAAAAAATAAAGATGTTCCTGCCCAAAGAAATAAACCTGGAGGTAAATGAGCCAAAACTAAATCAGTTTTCCTACATGCATGATGCAGTTCTGAATCTAAAATCTGCATCTTTATGCAACAAAACCATCTCACGCGTCTTAGCAAGTGAACTAGCACCCATTAATGAACTTTCACTGCAACTTAAAGACCAAGTTCTCTGGTTTTTTCAACACACCTGCACCAGTCTCTTCTATACACAAGAGTCCATCTCTGTGGGGGAAACAAAGCTCTGGCGCTCATGTTTCAGGAACTAGAAGTGAGCCACATCAGAGCTGAGCTTCAGACGGCAGGATCTGGAGTCTTACTTCCTGATATGTGGACATCTCTCCTCTGATTGGCTAACAGCAACACGACTCTACCACTGACTCTGTTTGCTCTGCAACGTTGATGTTTTATCTCCACAAATAACACAAGCCTGGAGGAGTTCTGCTGTGTGGTGTAGTTGCTAATGCTAACGGTTAGCTTCTACTAGCCCAGACGTTCTCTGCTGTTTCCTAAACCAACAACAGCCTTCCCCGTCGTTCAGCCTGCATGTGACACTCAGAGTAACTGGTCATATTTCAAAAATAACAAGTAAAACCAGTTTGTCTTTAAAAACTTGATGAAAAAGTCCATTTCTTTTTTTTTTACCTTTAAAATCAGAAAGATTTACCCCCAACATGGAAAACCCCATTATTCCAGGAGAATAGAGGTTCTTTGGTTTTCAAATGATAAAGTTAGCAGGAGAAAAATCTGGTGGATAAAGGCCGACTGCAGAAACAGCAGGATGGTGGCTCAAGGTAGACGAAGCCCTGATGAGTTTTTATAGTCTCGACGCAAATAAGGAATAAAAATGACTCGATCTAAAGGTTCCTTTATTATGACTTCAGGTCCATGTTCAGTGTCACCTGTTGTGTTATTGAACTTACGTCGCGCACAGAAGTCCTCATTCTCAAAATGTACTTTAAAACAATCCATTAAATCAGCAGCAGTCGGTTTTCTCTCATATGTGCATATCACTCCGCCTCATTACGTCAACCTGAGCAGCAAAACACTGTTCCTACTGACGCAAACCTGCAAAGGAACCATCTAAACTACAGCAACACCTTCTTCAGCTGATCACATAATGAAAAGCATCATCTCAGTACGAACTAGGAAACAAAATACACAGAATACTGGGAAGTTTATATAAAAACACCCTAAGTACTATTGTTGATGTACTGCTAAGTTACACACTTCTCAGCAACAGTCAGTCCTCAGGAGGAGAAGTTCAGCTGCACGAAGCACCAGGTGATTCATTAACCTTCATCCATGCATATTTTATCAGCTGCATAAAACCCATTTGTTAGCATGTTTACCTCCCTTAATCACGCAAACTCAACTCAAGTCTACAAGATTATGATTTGTTTCTTAGGCAGTTACCCATGTTAGCATGTTAGCATGCTCCATGATAATCTACCCTTGCTAATTGGTGATTTGCTTAGCCTAGCGTTCATCGTTAGCGTTTGTTTCTATGCTAACGTGTTGCATTGATAATTTGCACAATTTTGCATTAAAATAATTTTTCCCCCCAGAATTTCTAAAAATCAAGCTACGTAGCAAAATGGTAACTGCAAAAATAAAGAATAAAAAATAAAAAGAAGTCCAATCCAGTATTTTAATCCACATTAAATTTTACAAAAATCACAACTTGTTCAACTACTTTTACAGATCAAGAACTTTTTAATAAGTCAACTGGCTTCTCTTAACCTTGATAGTCAAACCGATGTGTTCCAACCTAAAGTCGAGAAAAACACCAGCAGAGGCATGACTCCACTCCACTCAAATAAACCATCTCCAGGCATTGTTGAGCTGAAAATCAGCACAGAAACTCTTCTGTATTCACTCCCAGTGATTTCAGCAGCTGAACGTGTTGCACTTCCATCCCCCGAGTCAATCCAGCCCACCAAGCAAGCTGCAGCTTCAATAAGCCACAAACAGAGTCTCTCATGGCTCTGATCTGCTGCCTCTACATCTCTGTCTGTTCACACTCCAAACACATAAACACACACCCAACCTCGGCTCAGAAACGGGAGGAGAGAGGGGGAAAATCAGGGCAGGATTCACACTCCAGCTGTCAATTGGAGAGGTCAGTGGAGGGGGTGGGCGTGAGTGGGTATGAAGGTTTCAGGGGATAAGTGGGTTCAGTGAGAAACCGCTCTTCCTTGGCCTTTCATGGCGAATCGTATCCCATTAAGAGGGTTTTGTCCTGTGATGAGGATGCTGCTGGCGCTCTTCAACAATCCCATTACAGATCATAAAGGGAGCTTGGGATGTGGCCTGAGAGCACTCAGTGCTGCTCTTCGAAGGCTGCCAAGCTGCCGGTCTACGGCGACCCCGAAACATCTGTTATCGCCTTTTTAACTCCAGGTGAATGTCGGCGGAGTTCCCCTCTGATGCTCCGTGCTCTCCGGGCAGATGTAGACAGACTGGTCAGATTTAGACTGAGGCGTGTAAAAACCAAGGACGATCTGATGACCCTGGCGACCTTAAAGGTGGGCGAGAAACCCCCAGACTCGGGAAACTTTGTTATCAGACCTGCATGCTGTAGCGAGACGAACAAAACACAACTTAGATAGTCTTGCTAGGTTTTAGTGAAGTTTATTCTGCTATAAATTCCTTTGTCCATTTGTGGACGGATATCCGTGTGAATGTGTCCCCAGGAGGACTCGTTAGTCACTTTGTACTGGTATTTGGGAGTCATCTGCAGATTTAGTTGACTCTCATTGATTTTTGTTTGTGAATTCATTCATAACTAAAATTATCTGAACAGAATGGATCAAGAGTCTTTTGATCCATTAAAATGCATGGATGTGCAACATTATTGGGGGCTTGTCCGGGATCACTTACATCCATTACTGAATGTCAAGCAAAAATGGGTAATTATTAGTGAAAAATGTTATCCTGTTTCATCAGATTAAACACATTAAAAGGGATTTGTGTGTCAAATTATTGAAATGATTAAATTATGCCAACATTTACACACATTCTTATAAAAACTGGAGATATTCTATGACACATTCTCGTATTTTAATGATGCTGGATGTAGAAACAACAAAAACATGGCTGGCAGTGGAGATCACAAACCGACAAACCCCCTGCAGATTTCCAGCACAGACCTCCAAAAACCGGGAAATGGAACAAAAATACGAAACAAAAACATCTCTGAAGGTCGGAGGTTCGGTCTTCATTAGTCTTTCTGTGCTGTCCTCTGTCTCTGCTGCCTTTCAGGATCGACTGAGCGTTGGTTTCTTCAGCGAAACTCTTTTAGGTCTGGCTGCTTTTCTTCATTTTAGAAAACAAATCAGCCCAAACAAAACTGGAGACAGTTCATACTCGAGATGGATTCAAATCATTCTTTATTGGTCAAAAATCCTCAAAGGGACCAAAATAATCTGGGTCTGGATTGAAACAGGTGCGCTGCAGCTGGGCTGCAAGAACGGCCACAGCTCTTTATATTTACTGAAACAATTGACTCAGAAACAAAAAGATTCAGCCAAACATGCAGCTCACTCTGGGTTCCACCGTGTGGGCGAAAATAAAAAATTAAATTTACTTCAGAAGACTGATTATGAAACCATGGTTGCTCATGATGTAGCTGGAGGGTTCGCCCGGTTACAGTTTGAGGTAATTTCTAGAGTTATGTGAGAGTTTTGGACTGTAGACGAAACAAACTGCTGCTGGCAAAGAGAAATTATTTAATCTAGTTGTTCTGGCAGATGCACAAATATTTAAAACTAGATTATTCATGCATTTTTGAAAGGAAAAGGAAAAAACGAGTAAAGGAAGTTTGTACATAAGAGCATTGAAGAGCGTGGATGATTCCCGACCCTGAATGAAATTCAGATAAAAATCTGAACCTTCAATGAAACCATTTCCTGTTTCATAAAAATATAATTTTAGATGTTTCCAGGTTGGTTTTCTGTAAAAATACGATGAAAATTAAAGTTTCTTGCTCATAGCTCTTTGAACAACCTCAGTTTTGAGAAACAGATTAGCCCTGACTCGATTGATGAGCTAACGACTAGTTACAGCAACACAAATGACCAAAGTGGATTCCTTAAAACCAAATTTCATTGCAATTTTACAAACTTCACACCGCTAATATTTTCAAATTAGATTATTATTTAGCTAATAGCAGCAGCTAGCCCTTAGCACTTCCTGTTTAGCATTTTCAGCTGAATTTGACAGAATAACTAAATGCAAAATTCACATTTGTATCTGCATGAGGCTGGAGTCATTTTCAGATGACAAACTTCAGTCCTGGCCTCGCTCTGACTAGCCATTAGCCTATCAATCTAATTAACCAACTACAACAGGAAACCCACTTTAAAATATCTGGAAAATTCCCTCAAAGAGGAGCTAAAACTAACAGTATATCTGTCTACAGACAAAAAAGAGGGAAATTAGAGTTGAAGCCGTTCTTCATGTTCACCCGGAGCCGTTTCCTCGCTAATCAGTAAATAACGCTGATGAGTCATCCTGCAGGGGGAGTCATATTTTAAATCTGTCCTAGAAAAATAAAAAACGCTGAAATCTGAATTTCTCTGGCGCCGGGCCGAGGTCGCCTGATCAGATTTACTGGAGCTGACGAGACAAAGCTGAGTCCGAGCTGAACTTCTCACACTTCAACAGGAACGTGACCACGAGGAAAGCAGCCCTGATCTAAAATTACGGGTTTCCATGACAACTTTAACATTAATCACAGGTGATTTATAAACTCTTTATGCGTCTTTGCCTAAAACTCGAGTCACATTTGCTTACAGAAGTAGAAAAGTTCTAAATTGGATCTTTCCTGGCGTCGTGACCTTTAATCCGGCAAACACAAACAGATGCGCTCCTATAAGGGCAGAGCCTTCCTATAGGCTGACCACTGATTTATGCACATTATTTACTCCTCTCATTATGGAAGTGGGGCACCTGAAGGCGTGAGCTTCACTTCAGCTCTGAACCCAACACCGGCGCCGAGGCCTTCCTCCCAGCAGCGCCATTAATCAGCCAGGCAGCTCGCAGACTTTGTTAAAGAAGTGGCGTAAATATCTAAACATCAGGGGGAGAGGTGAAAGCGACGGCGCTAAGTCACCTTGAGACGTTCAGCTCCTTCTCGGAGATTTTTGGAAATGCCATCAGCTCGTCTTTTGGGGACACGGCTGCACTTCCGGAGCTTCACAGACTCAGGCTGGAAGATTTCCTCACTTTCTTCAAGTCACGACGAATCAGCCGTCTCGTTACGCTGACGGCTGCCCCGTCGAGTGCCAGTGTCATAAATGAATCTGGGCAGGTTCAGAGGGCAGCTCATTAAAATGCATTAATTTTCAACCATCTCCACTGGACAGCGCGACGCAACAAACGCCGTTTCCTTAACTCAAAGCCGCTGGAACAGAAATGCCTCCGTTTCCCACCGCGTGAGCGAAAGTATCTGTGAGGGCACGGTTGTAATTGTGTCGTTGCGGCTCGAAGCTTCTGTAACATAAACGTCTCATTATTCACTCAGAAAAGGAGATTCTGGAGAATTAAATCCGAGTTCTGCCTCCATCCGGTGAATCCGGAGCATCGATCAACAGGACGGGTCTCACGGGTTCACCCAGCTGACAGAACGCAACTCCTTGAGTGAATTGATCATAGAGATGCATAAATAATAAAGTGGCGTGTCGTTCTGACTCCTCATCGATTTGCCCATTAGCAGCTGATTGATACAAGCTTTAAATGTCAGGAGTCCCATTGATCACCTCGACTCCACACAGGCTCACCGCTAATGTCACGCCACCTTCTCCTGCGACACCGCAGCCTTTCCCCTGGAAGGACTGAATTAAAGGTCAGCAGGTGGACGGCGGCGTTTCGCACTCGGAGAGGAGTTTGTTTACACCAGAAAACACCCAGTAAACTCACAGCAGTCATTTCATTTTCTCCTCCGAGCCTTTAGGACGTTGGTCTGCTGCACCTGAGGTATCATGAAGGAAACTGGAACTTTCTGTCCAAAACTACCAAAATAAAAGACTTTATCCCCAAAAGCCATAATTATGATCATCAAAAAGATGCTAATGTGTTAGCATCGCTAATGGTTTATTATGATGAGATGCTCTTATTGTGAAAAGATCCCTGGTCTTATCTATTCATCACATCCTCTCAGCATCTCCTTAAGAGGACGTCGGCTTTTTGGACCATAATAGAATTTTCTTCTGGTAAAAATCTACTTCTGATGTTGGATCTAATGAAAACAGCATCTCACCTGTTCCAGTCACCTGCAGGTTTCCTGCTCCCACACACCTGAATCACATGATCTAACCACCTTCTGCACCTTCTCTTACCAAAACTCCTGATCTAGAAGAACCAGATGAAGGAACATGATGCAGAAGACAAACTAAAACGCCTCATTTTAAGCCCCGCCCCTTCTCTTGTAAACAAGATATTTCATGAATAAAGAATAAAAATCTTTATTTTCCTGGTTGCTGACTTGTAGATTCCTGTTTTTCTAACCTGCTGCATGTTTAAATATTTATTTTTTTAAATAAAAATATACAGGAAACATGGAAAACTGGACATTCCAGATCTGAAGTATGGATTGTTGAGGGAAAACAGCTCTCTGGAAATAGGAAGTTTTTTCTGCATATCTAGTGACTCTGTTTGCTCTGCAACGTTGATGTTTTATCTCCACCAATAACACAAGCCTGGAGGAGTTCTGCTGCGTGGTGGAGTTGCTAATGCTAACGGTTAGCTTCTACTAGCCCAGACGTTCTCTGCTGTTTCCTGGACGCTAAACCAACAACAGCCTTCCCCGTCGTGAGTCAAGATGGGTGAGTCCATGAATGTTCAGTGACAGTGTGACGTAGATCTGTCAGGATTTTCTGATCCTAGAGTTTCACCTAGAGTCTATTTTCTATCAGAAGCTAATGCAGGAGGTAGGTGGAGGAGACTATTTCATGTTCAGCCTGCATGGAAAGCGATCCTGATTCAAAAAGATCAAATAAAAGATGATTTCTCAGTGAACTAAGTTAAAAATGTATTAAATTCCCAGATGAGATCCTGAGTGAAAGCAGACATTTGGTATAAAACTAGATCCTTCATCCAACAGAAACGGCTCCAGACTCCGATCCTGTCCCACGTATCAAACATCTCAACACTGCAGCAAAAAGAGCCGACATGCAGGACAACAGCAGCAGTTATTGTCCAGAAAAACCCACTTCCTAAAGCTGCCACGGCGCTGCACAAATGTTCTCCCTCAGGTTCACTCACTGCACATCATGCAGCATAACCCAGTTGTAGCTTGAGCTCCAGCTCTCAGACAAATGACCTGATGTTCTCCCTCAGGATTTCCTACTAGAGAGCAGGATTTATTTCCCCTTAATTATGACAAGTCACTCTGGCCCTGAAACAGCAGCTACAGCGGCCCTGAAGGGGAAAATAAAAACCCAACACACAGAAAATCAGCCGGAATAAAAACAAACCTCGCAGGATTTCTGGGATTTTCTCATTTCCTCCAGTAGTTTTGGGAGCTAGCCATCCGTTTCCACTCGGTTTTCCAGGTAGAATCTGTTACGATTTAATCCAGACAAACATTTTCTGAATGACTTTACACTAGTGAGCGCCAAAAGTTTCACTTTTGTTCACATCCTCTGCTGATGAAAGGGTTAAGATGATGCTAATAACAGCTGATCGTTTAATAGTCCTGAGATCATGTTTAACCCTTTAACTGATGGGGAACTGGAACCAGTAGCAGGTATAAAGGTGGAGCATCAGGATTAGTACCTTCATCACCTGACATATGCAGTTCTATACATGTCTACTGCCCCCTGGTGGAGGATCTGTACATGGCGAGGGCCAGTTTTATTACTTTATTATTGTTCTATCATTATAGAATTACATAATAAAATTAATCTGATTATTAAAATTAGACAAATAATTCAGTTAGGAAAAAAAACAATTTTTCAGGATTAATTTTGTTCTGCCTAATCGTGTCTTAAATTAATATATTTGTTTAAAACTTGTGCAAAAAACAAAATGCATTAACATTTTCTTAATGAGATTGAGCTAAAACACAAAAGTCACGTTCCAAAATTCATGTTTGGCCTTTTAAAGAACAGAAAAGATTAATAAATGAATTAGAAATGAAAAAACCTTCAACTGCTTTATAGTGTAAAAAAAAAACTAAACTACTCAACTAAAAAAACTCAAAAAAACATGGAGATCTTTCCAGAAAAAGTTAATTATTATCATAAAGTATTATTACATTAATAATAATGTTATCATTTTAAAAATGGTATTGTAATCATTGGCACCCCCAAGGGGTGGCCAGGGGGGGCCATGGCCACCCCTAGAAAATTGTCAGGCACCCCGAGGCTCACCATTTAAAAAGAAAAAAGTATTTATACCAAAAGTTTTTGTGGATGTTTTTGTTGAAACAGCTGCAGGCAAATTAAACTGTTTTAAAATCCTAAAACAACTAAATTTGAAACAGTAAGCATCTGCGTGTGCAGCTCACCGCTCCCCCAGGGGAGGGGTCAAATGTGGAGAAGTAATTTCACCAGTGTGTGACGACTAATGGGACTTTAACTTTATAACTCAAACAACTGTGACATTTAATAAGTGCATGACAAAAGCTTTTTGGGTGTAATTTTGGATTACGAGCTCTGCTGGAAACTCGTATCATTCACTTGTGTAACAAGATGGTTAAAACCACGGGGATTTTAGGAAAAACAAGAAACAACGACACACTCTGCACACCCTTACCGCCATATTTAGTTTACTGTGTTGAGGTCTGGGGGAACACGTACAAAGTTCTCTACAACAACTTTGTGGAATGGCCTGGATGAAGTAAAACTATTGCACAATTCAAAAAATATATAAAGAACATAAATAATGAGTGTAAAAAATGAAGGTGGTAAAAAAATGAAAAATCAATGCTAACTGGGTTAGACTGTGTGAATTTATATCCAGCGGTACGTTGACTATTGTGCAGGTATGATGCATACTTACACAGATATGGAGGTATGTGTATACAAATGCATGAGTATTTATAATATATTTAGTAATCATTTTGTTGGACATTTTATGTTTTAAACATGTTTTTTTTATATTTCATGTATTTTACGTGTTCAAAATGAAATAAAGAAATACATTTGGTCGTTTTCCAAAGAATAATGCAGTTACCTCAGGAATCATTTTAGTAAGCCACCCCAACATTTTCACAGCCCCCCCATGAAAATGTTTTAGGGGCACCCCTGATTTAAATTAAACCGTCTTTCCTTTTTGCTCCAAATGAATAAAAGTTGTAAAAAACAAAATGCTGTGGAAGTTAAAGAGTTAATCTTGTACAAAAATGCCCCCAAAATTAAAAGTAAACAAAATCCAAACACCTAAAATGAAAACATAATCACTAGTTCTGTCCTTTAATTTAATTAAACGCCTTGAAATTAATTATTTTAAAAAGCAGGAGAGGAAAACAGCTGAAACAGTCCTGCAAATATAATTAAACCAACTTTTAGTTGTTCGTTTATTTATTTTGGGAAGTTTTAATAGTTATGTGAGATAAAAATGAAAGTTGTGAGGTGTGACGCCTCTCTGGAGGCGGTTGAAGCCAACACTTTGTCAGTAAACAAGAGAAAAGCATCCGGGACACGGAAAATTAAGTTTATTCATCTTTCAAGGAGCGCGTTGTTCTAAAAGAGCCACGAGCTACTCTCTTCAAACAAAGTAGTGAGCGTGTAATCTGAGTAAAAAACAAATTTACTGTAGACTCTCTTTATGATGCAGGAGGAACCCTTACATCTGCCCAACAGCGAGAACATCCACGCACCGGGAGTCGGCTTTAAGCCTCTCAAAGGAAACGACAGATGCAAGAAACCATGAGCGTGTGTGTGTGTGTGTGTGCGTGTGTGAGTGTGTGTGTGTGTGTGTGTGTGTGTGTGTGTGTGTGTGTGTGTGTGTGTGTGTGTGTGTTCAGGACAGATCTGAGGGGCAAACACGAGGAGGAGAAGCCGTAAAGCACACAGCTGCTCCTCTCAGGCCTCTGGTTTCTCTGACTTCGGTGACTTTATTAAGATGCTCTTCACTAATGGCGCCACGGCGACCGTCTCCATGCAGGTTAATGGAGCAGAGGTCCCCACGTTCTCCAGCTTCCTGAGCCCACATCCTTTAATGATTCTTCTGCAGCCTATTTACGGCGCCACTTGGAGAACATAACAGAGGTTAATAAAGTGGAGGTGAGCACTTTATCACCCCTGCTGAGCGCTGTTTTCCTCTCTCTTGTTCTGGAATATTTCTCATTAATGATGTCACCCAAAGGGCCTGCAGGACCGGCGAAGGCACACGGCTCAGTTTAGAGCTTTGATTCCCACGGGCCTTGGTGGTAAAGCTACTCTGGGTTCCACGGCGGTTATTTATTACATGGTAATAGCCAACATCTCACTGGAGGGAGGAGACGCGTGTTACTACACAGGAAAATGGTAAGAATCAGCATGTTGGGAGGTAGAACAGAGAGGAGGCTTTTATTTTGTAAAAAGGAGGAAGCTGGTGGCACTGACAGAAGACGTATTGGTTGTCTGATGCAGGAAAAACAGCCTAAATCTGTTTAAAGGGTTAAAACAAGAGCAGATATTTCTCCAGGTTTCATCATTCCCAGTCCAGAAACCAGTGGGATTTGCTCCTCGTTCCCAGAATCAGGACGTTTCTGCACTTCCAGCCCCAAACCCCACATGTTCACTAATAAAGATCCAACAGCCACATCAGAGGTCGTCTCTAGGGGTTAGACCAGCACCAGTTTATGTGCTAAGGAGCCAGACCCAACCACCAAACATCATAATACAGCTTTAATGCACTGGAGCGTGGCGACTTGCTGGTTTCTCCTCACCAAGTCAAGCAGACGTTTATTCTGGCGGACCGAGGAGTAAAACAGCTCCTTGGGCGGTAAAGGTTGCAGATCCGTGGTCAACGTGAGAATCATGAAATCCAAGTAGAGGTAAATAGAAGTTCTTACCCTCAGCAGATGTAAAAATCAGCATTTTTTAAATTAAGAATGTTTTTAACGCTAAAGCTGAACAAGAGGACGTGTTGAGTAAACAGACTCCACAAATGTCAAGCAGTCCCTGAACACACACACACACACACACACACACACACACACACACACACACACACGGTGTGTTTAGGGATCGAGTGTGTGTGCATTCCTCTCAGGTAAACAGCGGTACGTTGCAGCAACACAATCTAATCATCGTTTATGACAATAACAGCGACTCTGTCAACATCCAGCAGCTGACGGAGGAAACACGAGTTTGTTTCTGCATGAAAACTAAAAATCTGCTCCGACTAGAGGAGGTTTCCCTGCTCTTGGGGTGAAAATTAGTTTCAATGTTGAGAAAGTTGTAAATATTCTGCTGATAAATAATCTGTTATCAGATTCACACTTTTAGATTAAAATGTGATCGAAAGATGACCTGAGGAGATCGCAGGTCCAGGTCAGAGTCGAGTCAGAATCATGTCTCAAGGGTTTGAAGGCCAAATGTGAGTCCAAGTCAAACAAAGGGCAAAGTTTGAGTCAGGTTTCCAGTTGGTGACCAGGTCCTCTAGAGTGTCTGATGGACAAATCTGAGTCTAAAAGCTCAGGTCACCAAGTCCAGGTCGAGTGTCAGGACTTTATGCCTCAAGTGTGTGAGGACCAAGTCTGAGCCAAGCATCGAGTGCATGCAGGTCATGTTCTAATCCTAATAAGAACCTGTGACTCTGGGTCGAGTTGAAGGTCTTTAAAGGTCAAGTCCCAGTTAAGTCTCAAGTCTTTCAGACCCAAGTCAAAACTAATGTTCAAGTCTCGAGTCTGAGTCAAGTATCAAGCTCTTGAGAGTGATGTTCTAGTCAATCCAAATCTGGGTCAAGTCTCAGGTCTTTAAAGGCCAAGTCAATGTTATTTTAAAGGTGTGATTGACTCGTTTAATCAGCAGTGGTCTCTAGTAGGGATGAATACCTTGTGAGTCGTACTCTGGGGAAACAAAGCTCTGGTGCGCCTGTTTCAGGAACTAGAAGTGAGCCACATCACAGCTGAGCTTCAGACGGCAGGATCTGGAGTCTTACTTCCTGACATCCGGATATCTCTCCTCTGATTGGCTAACAGCAACACAACTCTACCACTGACTCTGTTTGCTCTGCAACGTTGATGTTTTATCTCCACCAATAACACAAGCCTGGAGGAGTTCTGCTGTGTGGTGGAGTTGCTAATGCTAACGGTTAGCTTCTACTAGCCCAGACGTTCTCTGCTGTTTCCTGGACGCTAAACCAACAACAGCCTTCCCCGTCGTGAGTCAAGATGGGTGAGTCCATGAATGTTCAGTGACAGTGTGACGTAGATCTGTCAGGATTTTCTAATCCTAGAGTTTCACCTATGGCTATTTTCTATCAGAAGCTAAAGCAGGAGGTAGGTGGAGGAGACTATTTTCATGTTCAGCCTGCAGGAAACACTCAGAGTGACCCGTTAGAATCAGAAATAATGAAAGTTTTACCTTTAAGCCTTAAGCCTAAGTCTCTGTTTTAAGTCACGAGTGTCTGCTGAAATCTGCCTGGCGACACCTACGACTAACATGCTGACAGATGATTACACGAAGAAGCACCGACACGTGATAAAGGAGCGGGAACTCCCACGACGGGTCGGGACTCGTCTTCCAGCGGATAACTAACGCAGACGGACAACCTCTCACTTCCAGCCTGACACCTACATCTAATTATGCAGGCGCCAAACCACTTGACCTCCTCCTTCTGCACCTCTGGAGGAGACGCCGTTAATCACCCTGACAGCAAAACATCACTTCCACTTTTGTTTTCTGACAACATTAAAGATGAAGCCGAGGATCTGTTCACACGTCTGGAGACACGAGACTCCGGACCTCCTCCAGAGGAACGATGTCCTGGTGATTTAAGAGTTCATCCATCCACCTGCTGCGTCCCACTCTGCGTTACAGCAGCAGATCACATGTTTACGGGTCTTTTTACACATAAATCAGACCTGTTCACCCAAAGAGCTGGTTTCAGGTCTCGACTTTAAATCAGAAACTTTAGTTTAAATGCAGTGAAAGTTTTTGGTCGCCGAGTGTTTTTTAAAAAGAAAAACAAGGTTCCTGCTGGTAGAGTGACATAACCCGTGCAGTCCTCCCACCTGCTAGCAGTCATAACGGTGCAGGCTAGGCGGCCTGCTGGGACGCGACACAACCGATTACATCCATGCAGAATAAAATATCACCTGGGAGCTATTTTTGTCTCTTAAGTTTGGCTCCGACGCAGGAAAATCAGCCGGGGTGCCGCGTCTGTTTCCACTCGATTATATAAAGGAGTTTAGATCAGCTGGATGGGCGGAGCCTTCGTGAACGGAGGGAATTTGGGTTTTTATTTTGAAATGATGAATGTTACAGCAGATGTAGTTAGAGAGGAAGACTCCTCTTCCTCATAGATTTAATCTGTTCCACCAAGTGAGCGAGCTCTCTTCTGGGGGTGCGTTTGTTTCCACCTTTCATCAGGTGTTCAAGAATTCTAATCCAACAGAATAACGCTTTTATCCAAGTTAAAGGTCTCATTCACGCGTTTTCTTTAATTAATCTGCTGTCTCTGTGAATAAATGAGCTGCTTTCTGGGGAAAAAAGCTCTGGCGCTCCTGTTTATCCGAGGTTTAGGGGGAGGATAAGGACAGGATTATCAGACTTACTCATTAATATTCATGATATGTGGACATCTCGCCACTGATTGGCTAATAACAACTCTTCCGCTGCCTTCGTTCACTCTTCTTTCCTGGGTTAAAAAGTGCAACTGAGTTTTTTCTCCTCGAATAACACAAGTCTGAGTGTGATAACGTTAGCTTCTACTAGCCAGGACGCGCTAGACTCTCTCCTTCTTGAGGGCGGTTCCAAGCCAAGGTGGGCGGACCCAAGCCAAGGTGGGTGGGGCCATGAACACTAATTTTCTCTGTGACGTAGAAGAAACTGGCTTTTTCCAACCCGATTGTTTTCCCATCTGTTTCTTTTCTGTGGCTGATGCCGGGTTTGAAGAGAGTTTTCACGTTTAGCGTGGTTTCTATGGAAACAAGACCTTTAAAACGCTGCTTCTTTACTTAACTTAAAGACCAGAATTGAACAAAATCAAATGTTTGACCTTAAAACTTTAGTCTTTGTTTTGGAATAAAAGGAATTTTCCGCAGAACCGTACGTCCACCGTTTGTTTCTGTGGGAAAAAATCCTGGAAAAGCTTCTGAACGAGAGGAAATGGAGACATCGGATCAGGAACGATGGGATTAATGAGGAAAAACACTTTGACTCACTAACTGGACCAGATTATGTGACTGAAGTTGGTTTATTGGTTCTTGTCATCACCTCATCCTCATCGTGAATCATTTTTATTCTGATGGGAGCTACTTTAGAGGACCAAACTCTCCTCAGGAATGAGCGTTTTGGCCTTTTGGCGTCATCTAAACGTGGCTGTAGAAGTCAAACAGATGTTCACATTTATCTGAAACGGTGCAAAAACAAATAAAATCAATGCATCACTTTGTAAATCCATTAACCTGTGATTCTATTAAAGGTGAAAAACAAATAATTTAATCTTATTGCCTCGATTTTAACTCATTATTGAACAAAACGTGAATTTTGGTGCCTTAATTTCTCATCTGCCCTTTAAAAGTAAATAAAAGATTCTGGTTTGTTTCTCTTTGGGACGTGAGCAGACTTCAGAATCAAGACGAACCTGACGGCTAAATTTAGCTGCAGAAACTCAGGACTGAAGGAAAATTCTGACCAGAATCTGAAATCTGTTCCTGCTCAAAGATCTGAGTCAGCTGAAAGCAGAGATTCCCACTCACATCAAGACACCAGCAGAGATGAAACCTGGTTTAAAATAACAGCATTCCTCGCCTTCGGTGGGCTTCCAGAACCGAAGCTGTTGTGGAAACGTGTGGAGATGCGACACGCTACCGGAGACATGCAGGTATTCCTTTCATTCACCTGTACGCTATTCCATGTCGGCCTCGCAGCTGTTATCCCCCCCAGCTGTGATCTCGGACTCCCTGCTGAGAGTTTCAGAGGTGGTCCTCTCAGATCTGTGTGTGTGTGTGTGTGTGTGTGTGTGTGTGTGTGTGTGTGTGAGATGTAATCACTAGCTGTCCTGAACAACCACGGTTTGGTGGAGTTTTCCTGATGCGATCGAGAGCAAAACACACTGACGGCGACATGTCAGAAAATAATTTTAGTCATGATTTCCACCTGCTGTGGAGAAGAATTCAGAGATGTGCTTCCATAAAGTTTTATTTACAAGAATCAAGTTATTTTTTAAATGCACACCAACTTCCTGTTTGGAAATCCAGACTCCCGTAGCAGCTCTTCTCTGCTTTCCTAGCAGCAACTTTGGTTTTCTTCATGCGACTGATCTAATCATTTGGTTTCTACGCTAACATTAAGGCACCACATCAAAAATATATTTGATAAAGTCTCTACAGGCTTGATTGTTTTGCATTTTTACGGTAGTTTTATATCAATCACCACTAAACGGCTCAATTCTGCCACCTGCTGGTGCAAACTGGTGATCACAAAACATTTGATTTTGAAGGCGTGTGTGTGTGTGTGTGTGTGTGTGTGTGTGTGTGTGTGTGTGTGTGTGTGTGTGTGTGTGTGTGTGTGTGTGTGTGTGTGTGTCTTGGCTGGGGGAGCCAGTGATCAAACCTCTATGCTTATTTTTAGAGATGTTGAATATAACTCATTTACATAAAGTTTTACCTCATTTCAGAAAAAAGAAAAATCATGAATGAATCTAAAACAAAATAAAAAACTACATCAACGCCTTAAATGTGAATTTTCTGAACTTGTATTTTGGTCCAGATGGACGCAAACTCGATGGATGTGTTCAGGTTAGGTTTGCTTTGTGATTATATTGGTCCTGGAGGACGTACAAAGCTATTTCCTCAAACTGAGGCTGCTCAGGAAGCTGCTACAGGTAGATTTGTCACAGAAGCACAGGTGACTGGTGCAACTGAACATATGCAAGCTGCACGCACCGTCGCGTGCTGGAGCACCCTCCTGCAGAGCTGCTCTCGTGGCTCCACCAGCCCCCAGCTCCACTTCGCCTTTGTCTGACAGACTCTAGCAGTTTTTCTGGGCCAGCCTCCCTCATCAAAGTGATTAAGCAATTACACTGATTGTGCCGATGCTCAGAACAACAAGGGAAGAGCCCCCTCGAGAAACGAGGGCTGCAGCCTTCCTGGAGAAGATAACGACTTCATTTGAGCCCAATCAGAAATGAAGCCAGTTTCCTTAAATCTCCTCAAGAACAGCGAAGGTGAAGATCTCCACCTTTCCTTTGTTTTTTAATGTTTGCGTTTCATTGTCAAACAGCGAGGCCTCGGTGCTCCTCCAGAGGAGCAGGTGTCCGCCTCTAAAAGCTGCAGCAGGAACTCAGCAGGGGAGCAGAATGTAAATAACCGAAGTTTGGGAGTTGAATCAACATTCGTTTGGTTTCTCAGAGCTGCTTTACGCATCAATAATGAAACAGGAGTCTGCCAAGTCACCCGGATCAAAGAAGCAACCCTGAATTCCCTCGGCGGGGTGCTGCTGTGACGCGCACGCATCAGTTTGCATCGTTTTCCATCAGAACATAATCAAAATCACGGTTCCTCCTGCTGGCTGTGCGTCGCAGCGCGCACGCTTTGGCGCACTGGACCAGACATGAAAAATTGATCACAGCAGAACTTAAATCACAACCTTGAGCTGGGGGGGGGGGGGGGGGGGGGG